>JAJGRX010001461.1:600000-1200000 GCA_025461125.1 Carex kokanica
CAGGTCCATGAGGAGGCCAGCCCGTTAAACTCTTTATCAAACTAATGATTTCATTTTTCTTTAGATGTTGAATTATATCAATAAATTTTAACATTTAGTAATTTTATTTAAACTTGCATTAACTAATTAAGCATTAAAAAAATAACATATTTATTAAAAAGATATTAGAGACATCTAAAGATACATATGAAAACACAAAACTTAAGAAACAAATTCAACAAAATTTTCAATTGAAATATAGACTATTTTAAAACATACAAAATATTCACTATCAAAATTTATATATATCCCCAGAATAGAAAGAGCAATGTATGCCTAAGGACAGGAGAAGTCATTTCTCAATGCTTCCGGACGAAAATAAAATCCTAACGACAGCAAATTCTGTTAGTCCCATGGGGCAGCGGGGATTACTCAATCCCCACGGTATGAAATACTATTGATCCACACAAAGTAGCCCCTACCACAGCATAATGCCGTCCAGAGGTAAATTAATATGGAGAATTACATATATACCTCTCAATAAACTTGAAATTACGTATTTCAGTCTCTATAATTCAAAATATCATATTTTCCATATATTAAAAACTCACAATTTTACCAAAACGTATAGACTTTTTATTAAATATCATTTAAAATATATAAAGTACTCATTTTACCTTTTAGTTAAAAAAAATATGTAGTATGTGTAAAAGATCAAAGTGACCAGCTTATGAGTGCAAATGATTCATTTCTCTATTTCTGACACATACACAATAGCATTTAGGTATACACTTGTATGTGTGTCACAAGTAGATAAATAAATAATTAGTTCTCAGATATAGACAGTTAATAAGAAGACTGAATATTTCTTATACGGACTATTTTTATTTATTTGATAAAAAGTAAAATGGGAAGTATATAATTAAAACGAGTTTTAATAGAAAAGACAATAAATTGAATAAATTTGTGAGTTTTTGAAACTTTAAAAGATAAATACGATATTATGACTTTTAGAAGAAAAAATACGCAAATTTGAAGTTTTTGAGAGGTATGCATGAAATCCCCGCTAGAAAAAACTAACATTAATTCTAACTAAAATTGTTGACTCTTATGGCCCAGAATATAATTTCTTTCCAGCTTAATATTTCCCTACGAAAAGGTGTACATTTTGTACCGTGGAACTTTGTTCTTTGAACTGTATACATTCATGGAATTATTATTTCACAATCATAATTTTTAACAAAAATGCTCAGTAGGAAAATAATTTTATTGGACATGTCTGTTTTCGAAGAAACAAAGCATAACGTAATAAGAAGGGCCGGGTACAATAAAAATAAACATAAAATTACACAATATATATAGCATTTATCAACATCAATTTATACATCAAATGCCATCAAGGAAACAAAATCCATATGATATGTACATGGCAGTATCAGAGTAAGTACCTTAAAGTTAAGTGGTACATGAACCATAGAATTAGGAGATCCACAGAATTAGATCTCCTAATAGGTAGACCTAAAATCCTAATAAGCTCAGTATATTTCCAAAAAGATACGGCATGGCACGGCACAAAATGACACGCGGTAAACACAGCACAGACATGTGTGTCGATATGGCACGAGCACTCCGGAACACGCTGGGGCGCATCACACACGGCACGGGCACAGGCACGGGCACGGGTAGGTACATCTCTGGCATGGGCAGGCCACGTGGCAGCACCTGATTGGCTGAGGGTGAAGCCATGGATTGAGCTTTCTCCACTCAATAAACCCTCGATTCAGATCCGACGGCTCAAATTAATTTATCTACAAAAATAATACAATTTCTGGAAATGATTGCCAGTTAATTTGAAAGGCCTTTAGGTAAATTTAAAATTTGAGCGGGATAGCTGAGTCTTTCTGACAACTAAATTTCAGTGCTTGAACTGTATGTACATGGAGCGCAGCCAGAATTCAGAAAAGATTATTACACCTACTTATTACTAAAAGGAAAAGGCAGAATTTGGACCTTTAGAAAGTAAATTAATTTCTTTATTTGTCTATAATTCTACATTAAGATCATACTGACTGCACAAATGCAATAATCTTCGGTCTCCATTAAACAACTAGGCTCATGCTTTGGTGTATGATTTTGATTTATTAGTCTGAATGGTTCCCACTTCACACTGATGACAATTAAACATCCTCCTACAATTTCAGACAGTGAACATCAGTAGATGCAGTCTCACACGTTAGTTGCGATATAATATATTAACTACTACAGCACAATGCAATGGAAATTCATTATCAACACTATATCAAATTTAATGAGAAACATACTTTAATAAAAACTGATCTCAAATGTTCAAAAGAGTTTGCGAGAACGAACAGCTGCAATTTATAAGACGAAACAAATATGACTTTAAAAGATTAAAAAGAATAGAAAATTGGCATGCCTTTATAATAAATTCTAAATCATACCCTAATTAGGTGTGAAGTTAGATGATCACAAACAAGGAAATTATATAGAAATCAGGCACCACAAAAATGGAGTTGAGATAGCATCTTGGCCTATTGAAGTTGATAGTAAACCACAGTTCAAGAAGAGCCTATACATGCATTCCCACAGCTATCTTGAACTCACACTAGTATCCTTTTGCAGATACAAGGTACAGTTCAAGAAAGCTGTGGAAAGGAATGAAAAGGATCAGTCACCTATCAATTCAGTCTCTCTCTTAATTTGGGACGGTTGCTTCCTCGAGAGGAGCGGGTCTTCTCTTATAGTACTAGCTATGTTTGTCTTTAGGATTTAATCAATTAATGTGGCCATGCACTGTGATAAACTATGTACCTATTCAGGGGGCAAAATATATGATATTTTTAATGCAAATGGTACGTCAATTAGTAAAAATATTTATGTACATCATGCCAATTTGAATAAAGACAACATATTAAAACTTAAAAGCCTGTAACAATTTGGAAGATAGTTCTTGACGACTTATCTACAGAAAATAGACTAATTAGTTATGTATTTTTTCAAAAATTTAACAAATTGCAAATCCACTGTTCATCCATGTAGCTCTAGTATTTCTTTAATTCACTATTAGATCCAGATACAGTTTTTCCCGTCTATATACAGTTCCATGCTTACCTGATACCAAATTTCTGCCAGTACAACTTGCAAGGGCCCCAGCAGCAGTGCCGACAAAGGGAGGCGTATATATATAATTCACCTATAGTAGGCACTATATGCTGTTAAAAATGATAATGCCTACGAATAATGATGATACGAGCACAATGTAGTGACGAGTGACAATCAGTACTGGGTTAGTTAAGATATACAATTGAACCAGATTAACTTCTACAATGCATGTGATTAGGTAAATTCACAGATATCTTCTTCTGAGGGTCTTCACGTTCTTGTCAGGAAACAATCAACAAAAGATACCAATTCTAATAGTTTAATCTGTTATCCAAGAACTAGATTTACCTGTAATGCTAGCTATTAAAAAGTGCACGTCAGCCTGTCCCTGCACCTTTTTACCAGGATAACATCAAATCATTTTGAGTTCGTTTAATTTTTGGTGTAGGTAAAACTTGGCAACATGAAAACAAAACGCAGGTGGAAAGAGGTGTGTGGTGTTGGAAATTAAATTTGAATTGTGAATATAAAGGAGACAAGTTATATATATGATAAATTTTCTTTTATTAAAAAGGAGTATGAGAGTTTAGTTTACAAGCTGGCTTTAATATTATTTCTTTTTCAGACACATCATGTACTCTACAATCTATTTTACTCGGTAAAAAGTAGTAGCTTCTAGTGAATTCCGTATTACCGACCTTGTTAACGTCAGTTTAGTAATTACTTGAATAATCTAGAAGGAGAAAATGGGCTTAGACCTGTTGGTGCTGTTAACTTCGACTATGGCGATCAATTCTCCCCCGTGTACAAACTTCTCTTTGGACAGTGTTTTTGTGAAGATGTTAGCTAGCGAGTAGGTCAGTTGGACAAAATTTCAATTTCACTTTTCGCTGCTCAACCGCTTCTCTAATGTAATGGTACTTGATCACAATGTGTTTGATCCTTTCATGACTTATCAAGTTTTCAATGATAATTACTATCGACTTTCTATCACAATAGGACGTTTGGTTAAAGAGAATCATGAAAGACATTGGAGACAAGCAACAGGAGCTTATAAAGAGAATCGTGGAAGACATTGGAGACAAGCAACAAGAACCGATAACAATCTATCGGAAAGAAGCAACAACAACTGATAAAAAGAACCGTGAAAGACATTGGCAGTGGCGGATGGTAATACAAGGAAAATGGTGCTAAACCACCTCTATAAACTGAAATTTTGTAAATTGTCCATTGATTTTTGTAATTTTTGTATGCATCAATACTGTTCAACCTCTTTATAAAATGAAATTAACCTACATTTGATATTTTAGTCCCCAACCTCAATTTTCCAGTTCCGCCCCTGGACATTGGATGAGACAAGCAACAAGAGCTGATAAAGAGAACCATGAAAGACATTGAAGGCACGCAACAAGCCAAAAAATTTAAATATATCATTAAAAAAAAAAAGATAAACCAAATAACCACGATTTGGTCATAAGTTCATTTTTGACACAACCGCAACGTGAACTTGTGGGTAGAAATTGGGTGTCCGCAACTTCACCTTGAGGACACTTTTCATTTTTTTTTTCCTCAAAACTTTGGTTTTCAGTACTCATTGATCAAGAAAATTATTGGATTGAACCATGAAATGTATCCTCAACGTGAATTGCGGACACTCAATTTATGCCCGCAATTTCACGTTGCGGAGGTGTCAAAAATAGAATTCTGACCAAATCATGATTATTTGGTTTAACTTTTTTTTTTTGAGATGGTAAAAGTAAAAAATTTCAGTAGCAACAATAGCCGATAACAATATATTGTAATAGTAAGTCAGCGATAGCAATCAGTGAAAACCCGGTAAGTCATAAAAAAACCAAACATTGCGATCAAGTACCATTACATTCGAGAAACAATCAAGCAACGGGAAGTGAAACTGAAATTGATGGCAACTCGATGTATTAGCTTCACTTATTCGTGAGAATAGACTTTTTGCAACACCCCGTTGAATTAGAAACCGGGCCTTGAGATCCTTCATTTGATCTTCTTTTTGCTCCGGCATCAATGCTCTCGTAATTAGCGCCATAAAATCTTTGTCAACGACATCCCACCATCTTTTCGAAATAGCATTGTCCACATTTTGATTTTCCGCATGTCGTAGTTCTCTCTCATAAAGATAAACAGACTGCATGTGCCATAGTTATGCTTATACCTGAAGGCATCAACTTATTAAGACGCTTCTTATACTTTCACGAACACTCCTTACTATTTTGTTAACTTCATTTTCTAACCTGAGCTCTGATATCAAATGTTTAAAATTAAACTTTAATTGTGAATGTACAGCAGGGAAGAGTTATATGATAAACTTTCTTTTATCAGTATTGAGTAGAAGAGTTTGATTTACAAGAATCTGATATATTAAAATGTGCATTTTAATATATCCCTCATCTATGCTACGCGTAGCACCGTAGCCAATTCCTATATATATATATATATATATATATCGTGCCCGTGCGTTGCAACGGAATATATAATAAGATCACAAAAATAAATTCTCATACAAAATGACAAATTTTCATAAAAAAACAAAATTAAAAATATATTCTAGATTTATCACAGTAATATGTATACAAATAAGGAAGTAGATAAATAAGGAAGTGAACAAAAAATTAAATTGCATTGTGATCCGCCGTATAGAAAATATTAATTGGAATTGGAGATGGAGAAATAAGGAAACGAATAATTATATCGCTAAATTTTAGAGTCTGTTTAATTTTAATTGTAACACATCGTGTGGCGGTATGTGTAGCGAGTATGTTTGTAACTAAATTTAAACTTCTACACATAAAACAGATGCATTTAATCAAAAGAAGATAATTATGTGATTGGAGAGCTGAGATTAAATCCAAAAATTAATCTTTCAATCATAGCCGTTGGTGGATCGGACACCCAACGTGCTTAATAATGGAATGGAGATATAGATGGACTATTGTGCTTTGCAAAGTAAAACAATGTTTTACTTCGGCCTCCTTTTTGGATTGTCAAAGTCCAAACAGTCGATCCGAACCGTTCAAGTTGATCTACATATTGAAATGTGCTTGCATACCAAATTTTACATTTTTTGGAATTTTTTTACTATTTATTAAGCCACTTTGAAATTTGCTGATCCGGGTGAACAGTAAAAACAGTGCAACAAAATTCTGGACCACCGGATCAGCAATTTTCAAAGTGGCTTAATAAATAGTAAAAAAAATTCCAAAAAATGTAAAATTTGGTCTGCAAGCACATTTCAATAGGTAGATCAACTTGAGCGGTTCGGATCGACTGTTTGGACTTTGAAAATCCAAAAAGGAGGCCGAAGTAAAACGATGGCTTTACTTTGCAAAGCACAATAGCCCATCTATATATATATATATATATATATGAGGAGGGATCCAATTACACCTTTTTTGGTGACACATCATGACACCGTTTTTTATATAGGTCAATTTTGCGATTTCAAAATCCAAACAGTCGATCCAAACCGTTCAACATGATCACCATATTAAAATGTACTTGGAGATCAAATTTTACATTTTTTTGAATTTTTTTACTATTTATTAAGATGGTTACAAAATCGTTGTTTTTCAATGGTCTGAAAACAACGATTTTTGTAACCATCTTAATAAATAGCAAAAAAATTCAAAAAAATGTAAAATTTGATCTCCAAGCACATTTTAATATATCCATCATGTTGAACGATTTGAATCAATTATTTGGATTTTGAAAATGGTAGGTGTCAAAGTGTGTCACCAAAAAAGGTCTAATCGGATCCCTCCTCTATATATATATATATATATATAATCTAGCTAATATGCTACGCGTAGCATAGAGGGCCTCTGTGTTACGACTCAATATTTGAGTTTTCAAAATCCTAACTGTCGATCCGAACCGTTCAACATGATCTCCATATGAATATGTACTTTTAAATCAAATTTTATATTTTTTAGAATTTTTTTACTATTTTTTTAGATAGGTAAAATCACTTGATCTGAAAATTATGTATCATTCAAATCAAGTGATTTTCTACCTATCTAAAAGAATAGTAAAAAAATTCTAAAAAATGTAAAATTTGGTTTGCAAGTACATATTCGTATGGAGATCATGTTAAACGGTTCGGATCGACCATTAGGATTTTGAAAACTCAAATATTGAACCGTAGCACGGATTGAGGCCCTCTATGCTACGCGTAGCACCATAGCCAACTCCTATATATTTATACTAGTGCAATGTCAGTGAGTGAATTTTCTAGATTATACATGTTAATTTTTAAGTGCAAAACATTTGAAAAGGAGTTTCCAGTGGATTCCTTGTTACCGACCTTGCTTACGTATGTATAGTAATTACTTGAATAGTTTAGGAGGAGAAAGTGGACTTGGGCCTTCCGGTGCTGTTGGCTTCAACATAAGGTACTGGAAGGAATACGTACATTTGTATGGCACAGTTGTTTTATTCCTCTTTCAAGGAATACATTTAAATGGTTAGGAGTTTATTATGTCTACACAAGGTAGTAGGACAAAATGGTGCTATCTCACCCCCCTCATTTAATGGCCACGCTAGAGCTTAAAGTGAAGTACGTTGAGAGCAGGTACTTCATCCTGCAATCATGAAAACAGAGAGATGTATGGGATTTAGTAGTGTTTGAATACCAAATAAAAATCACAAAGAGAACATATAGCAATATGCTCTTGCCGTCTCCAACAAAACAAAATCCTAATGTATATAGTATTGCTATACCCAGAATATACTGGCACTTCTGAGTGTTACTACTTCCGTTATTTTTTTCTTTTTTATTTGACCCAACTACTTGGCTCAAATTCGTTGGATAGAAACTTAGAACACCGCCCAATACCAGACTCTACAAATGTGTATAGCAATTCCACAAGTTTTATGGCGTAATGATAACCACTCTAGAGGATTTGGCTATGTGACTTTGAAATACAGGTCAGGTACTATTGTCAAACTAGCCTATGGATGTACCGAGGAAAATTTATTTATCTATCAAACCATGTGAAAATAATTGCATGACCGGAAATCAGAGTTTTTTTTTTTTTTTTTGGTTAATTTGAACTTTGAAGTCATGTTATGCATTTCAAATTCAATATGCAATTTATTTTGGAAGATATCTGGTACTCCGCAATGAATATACTACAGACTTAAATGACCTACATGATTTAATGCCATATATCCAAATATATTACTGTACTATACACATGTCAAAACATTATTTGCCAGAAAGTTGCTGGATCTATACACCTCAAAAGGAGCTTAGATTAAATCTAGTCCTTTTTCAAAATAATTGACCACCAGATTAGTGTAGGCCCAAATTAAGTGTGCCTAGCCAAATTTTAATCAGGCAATGTCCTTTACTGGCTCCACCTTCACATGAACTCTGTTCTGGCAACACACTATTCATCTTTAAAGAAATACACATGACATAGTTGCCTCATACAACCCGACGAGCAAATGAAATCGAACTTTAATACATGCACATATGTCAGGTATTAGTGATGTCTCTTTCTCTCTCTTTGTTTGGTCACCATTATTCTTTGTTATATATCGATTGTGTTGATATGATATCACACCGGTTGCTGCCATGAAAAGGCTTTCAGTACCACTCCGATAGAGCATGTTGCGTGGATTATCTGTATTAAAGCAACTCTGTTTACTGCTCATCCTTGTTTCTGAGTTTGACTGATGAGATCTTTTTTAGTTACAGAGTTTCAATTATCGTACTATTTCATTGTACGTACATACTAGTCGAGAAGAACTGCATACTTTTCTACGCATTTAGAAAATCATATTTTCTCATGGAAATAGTAACATACTAGCAAAATTGAATACAACAAAAATAAAACAATAATGCATTATTTTATTGCTCCTTAAATAAATACTTTATAAAGAGTAATATATTTATTCAACTCAAATCGCTAAACGAATTAACATAAATTAATAGAAGATTGGATAAGGGTTAATTGCCAGGTTGAGAGATAATTGTTAAATCTTTAAGCTTGGTGGATACGGAGGCATAAACCAAAGTTTTTTCTCCGATATTTTTCCCACTAGATATATCATATATAGGTTGGACAAGAAGTAAAAATGGAAGAAACTTTTTGTTTGCACCAGTACGTTTCTAGATAAGTGCGACAAGATATGAATGACATAATGAAAGAGATTATGTTATGCATGCCAGGAATTTGTCGTCACAAGCAACCAAAATAATGCAAAATTTTGCTCTGACAAAAATGTAGGAAACAGAATGACATAGCATTGGGAGGGACAACGTTGGGGCCAATTACGTCAGATTTTTTTAAAAAAATTCTCATTGCTCTTGTTATTGTTTTACAAAAATCATATCATGGATGTCGCATCTTTTTTAGTGTTTACATACCATATGTTAGATGCATAATGCATTTACTATAAAATTATAATGAATGTAATTGTATTATACTGCATCTGTTCAGTATATGTTAACAGAAGTTTATCAGATTATACCCAAAAAAAAATATTTGCCCATATGCGAGAGAAAAAAAAAAGATCCGCCAGGTCCCAAGGAAACAATCACTGAAAGTTGTTTACTCATATAACTGCTACTCTTGAACGTCTTACCAGTTACCGTAGTAATTTGCCCAAAAAGGAAATAGGGAAAATTTTCTACGATTTTACAATTGAGTTGTATACTAGTCAGAAAATCTGCATTTGTTATTATTGGACTCCGCTCCGTAGCTGTGCATATAATACTGCTCGTTTTGTAAATGATGAATAGCCCATGAAACTCGTCTTGGAGTAGAAATAAGCCTTGTTTACCCATTTATTGGGCTTTCCTTTTGTTTTATGTGGTTTTCTCTTGTTTGGAGAGCAGCAGATAAGAAATGAAAGAAGAATCAGTTTGTTATGTCACTCTCACACCATATTGTGAACTGCAATGCCCAAACAAACGAGACCAAGAACAATTGGAGCCCATGAACAAATATTTTTGCACTTGCTCGTTTTTTTTTTTTTTTTTTTTTTGCAAAGATTCATGCCCGTAGGCCTTCATTTCCACTATGCTCCAAGATTACAAGTACAACAGGATATAGAAAGTTTCTCAGTAAAATCTAATGTACTCATAATTAGTTCAAACTAAATATTGGATATGAATAACCAGTATATCCCTACATAAATAAGCTACCCAATTTTGCTAATTAATCTGCCAAAATATTTTGGCTTCTTGAAATATGCCTACACTCAAAATCACTTCCCTTAAACAGACCCCAGATCTCATTTATCTCCTTAAATGCATGCCAATCAGCATCTAAAGGCGGTTGCAAAGCTGAACTTGAATTTGCCAGTGACTAGTTGTCAGTGAAGAAAACACACGAGTGAATCCCCAAACTCTTGACAAATAAAACCGCGTCCCTAAGCGCTATTGCTTCCGCTTGCGAAGGACAACATGCCATGCCCGGTGCAGCCCTATAACCCTCTAACTCAGTCCCTTCCTCAACAACAAAACCCAATCCTCCCTTCCATGGCGGCTTCCACGAGCCATCCACCTTACAACTAAACCCGGATAAAGTAGGACTAACCTGTGCTTCTCCTATTTCTCGCTGAACCCCAGTTTTGGCCTTACCAGCAGATGCAATTCGGGTTCCATGTTCACTATTCATAACAGCTTAGTGAATCTCTCAAAACTCGGCACTTGACCTCCATAAACTTTTTCATTGCGACATCTCCATATTGACCAAGCAACATTAGCCATGACAGTCCATTCCTCATCTGACGAATGTTGCGCTATCATTTTTAAAATTTCAGAGAGATCCAGTGGCAAACTTTCACTCCTCAACACCAATGGACTTATAAGCCAACATGCCTTAGCAAATGGGCAGAGAAACAACATATGCATAACCTCTTCTTCGCCTTGATTACAAACCGCACATGTAGGATCTCCTCTTGACATTCTAGATGCTAAAATCTTCGCTAAAGGCAACAGCACCGTGCAACAGTTACCAAAGGAATACTCTCAACCTTGGCAGTATATTTCCCTTCTTCCAGACCAAATTCCAGACCCTATCAACCTGTATACCTGAACCATGGTGACTGATTATATTATAGGCTTGTTTTACCGAAAATACCCCTGTTGTAGAATCAGTAAAGTGTGTCTTCACCAGCTCCATCTCTCGGCGGCAGTACATTCATCTAACTTCAGTTACTTTTCCTCAAAATTTAAAAGGGGGAATATCATATATACCCATAAAAAAACTCAAAAATATCTTCTTTTTTTTCTAAAATTCATAATATTATATTTACTCTTTCAAATACCACTATATATATATATGTTAGACGTGGAGAAATGAATCATTTCTCTTCACAAACTGGTCAATTAGATCTTTTACACCTGCTACATATTTTTTGTTTTCTTTTATTAAAGGAGAAAATAAGAACTTTATACATTTAAAATGAGATTTAATAGAAAAGAAATAAATTGAGTAAATTTGTGAGTTTTTGAAATTTACAAGGGTAAATATGATATTATGGATTTCGAAGGGGAAATATATAATTTCGATGTTTGGAGGGGTATATATGAAATTTTCCCAAATTAGAATACAAAAATAGTGGATGCTTTCCAGGATAGTATTCATCAGTGTTCTAAATAGCGCGCTATAGCGTTTTTGGACCCCAAACGCTAAGCTATGACATCAAAATGCACTATTTGTGCTACGGCCGCTATAGTAATGATAGCGGTCCGCTATTTGCGCTACGGCCGCTATACAATATGGTTTTTTTATTTTTTTATTTTTATTTTTTTAATAAAACCTATTTGGCAGCCACTGCCAAATTTTTCAAAAAAAACAATATGGATTTTTTTAAGCAATTTATATGGACTTTAAATAAAGATCCAAAAAAGCTCAAACCGAAATTGAATTTGTTTCTACTTGCTACAGATAAATCAATTTGAAATTGGGAATATAAATTGAAATTTGAATAGGAAAAAAATATATATATATGTCATGAATCATAATACTTAAGATATTTTTAATAGGAAAAATCGATAGTTTATGATATTACTACGGATATTTTGAACCGCAATTTGGACTTTGTACTGGTTCAATATGAATATTATAATTTCTTAATTACTTTGGTGTTATTTATTGTTCTATGAGACTTTAGATAATGTTGATATTTAGTACAAATATTGAATATACGGAATGTAAAAAAAAAAACGCTATGTGGCATAGCTTCCGCTATAGCGACGCTATTCGCTATAGCTTTTTTTGTAGCCTTCCCGCTATGACGCTATAAACGCTATTTAGAACCTTGGTATTCATACGTTTCACTAAAACTAGTGGTTTATATTCTGCATAATATTCCTTTCTTTTTTTAAGACAGGACGAAAATTAACAAATATATAATAAAAAACAGTGAGCACCAAGCACTGAAAATAACAATGCTGTCTTATTTTAATAATTAATACCACCAATTACTGCATCCAAAGACAACTTGAGACAACGTAAGATGACATTCAATAACTCAATCTAATCTTGTGTTAAATAATAATATAACCCAATAGAATGAGCCCAAATTCCACCCAACCAATATCATGCCACTAACCCTAATTGGCACATACACCAACCACCCCTAATGATTGCAATTTCAAATCCACCCAAAGAATTAGAAAACAAGTTAAATCTCAATGACTATTTTGTGAACTCTTTCCTTCGGCATACTCTCCAATTGTATAACCAGCAACTCATTTGATGAATCATAAGTGAACTCAACCTCGCTTGATCCCACTAGGCACCTCCTCGGCTTAGCCGATGAGTACGAGCCGAATCTACCACAACCCTTCACCTCCATGCAAACCATGCCAACTGCTTCGCTTCCGGCATTTTCTGTCATAGTAAGTGAAGATCCAATTTCTCTTGTAACTGAACTTGAATCAAGTTCTATCAATCGGACTCCATCAAGACAATGGTATGTGAGACCTTCAACTGCTCCTCCGCCATTATACATGTCTAACAAACCTAGAGGGGCGAATCTATAACTAGGAGCAAAATCCTGCAAGACCACAGTCAAAGAAATACAGGAGTTCATTTTAGCTCACAAAAATTATATATTTTGTAAAAGAGTGTAAATTCCAAGTCGAGTTGCTTTCAACAAACCTTAATGGGGGCAATAGTAAAGGTCTCATGCTCCAACACCTTTAGAGAGATGGGAATAGCTGCCTTCTTTGAAAGAACAAACAAGTCGCCATTATTATACTGGTACACAACACAATCTCCCTTCCAATCAGCATCGGTTGAGGCCTCTGATATGAGATGGACATCACTGCACTTAATTTCACCACAGAGCGCTTCGGTTCCTGTCTGGTGAAACACATTCTTCTTCTCCACATGACTCCATGCAGCTCCTTGGCAGTTATATACTCCAATTACGCCAGTATATTTGTTCATGTTCCATATCTTCAGCAAACTACATTGCCATATTGATTGAACTGTTTAGTACCCTGTGGGGAGGGATCTATGAAGCTAATTAATTGAGCTAAGCCTAGCCTTTACAACTTGAAGCATACCTCGCACCATCACGAGCCGGGTCAGTAAAGAGGCAGTCTTTGGTTGGTCTGCCAGGAAAACGGGCACGAAGGATGGATCCGTCAGGTAGGACTATTTTCTTCAAGAACTCAAAGTTGTGCTTCCCAGGGGCATCACTAAGAAGATACAATCAACGAATCAATGCCTAATTTAAATAAAACTCAACTAAAATAACAAATATAATTAAGTGAGTATTTAAGCAACTACCTGACGTAGATGGGCCCACCACTGATGGCACGGGCAGAGCCATGGTATTCAGCTGCTGGATGGAGAGAGTGAAACATATCCCAATCTGGAAGCATGAACTCTCCAAGAAACACGCTGTTATATGCCACTGAGGCTATATGGATTGTATGAGAAACCGGGTCCCGCGGATAGAAATCATCCGATGCCCTTACCACAGCCGTTTGTTTTGAACTGTAATTAAGACGATTTAATATTAATATGAAAGTAAAGGACATGCATAATTCTAACAGGGAGGTAGGATTAAAGGTAAAAGAATATGTACCAATAAAGGGCATCGGTATTGTGGCTCATGCAAGCAATGATCCCATTATCAGGAAAGTTTTTCGCAACTGAGGCATCTAACCCCTGGTGATACTGCCTGGTAAGCCGCACCCGACCTCCTAGACCAGCTCCAAGTGTTTCTAATATGCATTGCACATCCACCTTCACCCCATCCACACCCGATTTTGCCAAATATGCATGCAACTCATTGTAGAACTTGTACACACTCTTCGGGTTGACCAAGCCAAGACCTTGCAAGGTAAGAACGTCAGTTTTCATAGCCGTATCATTCTCAGATACACCCGGTGAGATTTTTGGGTACTGCATCCGGGACCCGTAAGATTCCATCTCCTCTACTCCAGGTCGCACACCACCCCAGTACCCAGTAATTGCATGCCATACATACACATACTTCAACCCGTATTTCTCCTTAGCTGTCTTTACAATGTTCTCTATACCAACCCCTTGATCACCTTTGATTTGAAATTTGTTGTTCTCTTTTATTCCAGTGAGTCGCTGTAATGGGGTCGTCTCCACCTGTGGGTCAGGTGCAGTCAATTGCCACCCATCATCTATTATGACAAACCGAGGCGGGGTCCCGCCATCAGAGAGGGAACATAACCCAGCCTCAACACCCTCTTGGGTCACATCTTCATAGAACGCATCCCAAGTGCACCAACCAAAATAATCGACAATACCAGGCAGTTTCTTCTCTGATCGAGTGCGGAAGGTTTTAAGGTGTGATTTAACGGCTGCGACAGCACCTGAAATCGCCTCGAATGGGTCAGATTTTTTGGCTGTGCCTACAAACAAGGCATGAGAAAATGAGGTCGAAAGAGTATCAGCATCTCCACTTTCGATGCATAGTTCAAGGCCGTCGTTTGTGTTGCCTTGGAGAGAGGAACGAAATGGGCCCTCTACTAGGGGTAGAAAGACGGTATACAGCTCGTCTTCTTGATCAGAGGTTGGTTTGGATTCGAGTAAAAGGAACTGGGTCTCATGTGGGATTTCACGCCCTTTCGAGCCCATTTTTTGTGTCATCCACCATAGCTTGAATCGGAAACAGGCAAGGAATCTCACATCCCTGTAAAGAGAGATTAGCACAGGTTAAGAAAGTATTGTATAGGAAATGCACTTATTTATTTGAAATAGGTTGAATTTCCACTGGTTATCTAAAAAACCAAACAATCAATAATCCATCAATGCGAATTTCCACAACTCAGAGCTTAAATTCAAGTAATACAATTCTCGAATTCCTGAAGCAATTCTAAACAAATTGCTTTGATCGAGTTAATGCATTTTGGTGCCTGTGATGTTTGATTAAAATTTGTTAAATATAATAGAGCGCTGATTCACGCGAAAAATCAAACACATGCTCAACGCAAGTCAAATTCATTCAGTTTCGTAACTGAATTAATTTGAACAATGTATGGTTAGGTCTCCGAACAATGTATGGTTAAACCAAGGTTCAACTGCCAGGAATTCAACAAAAAATGTAATCTAATTGTGAATGGGATATACAAAAATCCAAGAATTTGGGTTCTTACGTTAGGTTCCCCAAGGGGATGATGTGGCGGCAGCTGGGGTTGTTGAACTCTGCACCGAGGAAGACGCCATCCACTGGGCCCGAGGTCACGGCTGAGCTTGAGTACACAGAATTGGGCACACCGGAGAGCAGAGTGCGGCCCTTGACTTGGAGCTTTCCCTCAGATATCTTAATTGAACTGGTGATCGTCATCTCCTCTTCTTTCCCTTCTTTTATTACTCTATCCTCTGTTGGTTCGTCCGGCTTTTCTAATACTCCAAACTTCTACAAGCGCAGAGAAATTATCGAATTTGATTAGAAAAAACTTGAATATTTTTCCTACGAAAAATGGATGAAAATAGGACCTATTGTGTGGTCACCTTGCTTGCAGGAATGGGAAGGCCACGATTGATCCGAGTCGGCTGTGGGGAGCTATGTCAAATGAGAACGAAGAAAGAATTAATGAGGGGAATTGAACTCTTTATAGAAGTTGCCTAAGAGAAGGGGAGAAGAAGAAGGGGATGAATACCAGGATAGATATCTATTTCTCTTAGAAAATTGTGTTAGTGAACATCGAAGGCGAGAAGAGAAGTGGAATGAATGGGAGGAGAAGAGAAGGGAGGAGGTATTTATACATCTAGCTGAGCAGCTCATGGCGGTACCGGTGTACCGGTATCTCTCTCTCTCTTAGCGTGTGCTTATGTGGATTTGTCTTCTTGTCATTATCTAATTATGAAGAGAGATATAATAATGAAACACAGAAGCAGTCGAAGGGATTGGCTGGGAGAGCCGACCCGCCTCGGTAACTAATAACTCGGAAGAGAAGAGTTAATACGGATTGTTTGAGACGGGTGACTGACAGGAAATTTCAGAATAAAGTACTTCAAGCGTTTAATTCGTTACATTTATATGGTTCGGTTCTCGCCACAGAGGATTTCTTGAGCCACTTGTTCGGACATATCAGTATATCACTCAATATGAATTCGCAGAGATATCTCGTATTTTGCGTGACTTTTTGGAATATCTCAACCGTTCAAATACGCTCTGCACGAATCTCAAATCCCAAATAATACTGGTCCCCGGCGCTATCCCCGAATAGGAAGCGGACACGTCGGTCACGTAGAATATGAGATATCTCAGGGGATACGCACTCGACAGATATTTGGGGTAATTGGTCTAAGCCGGGGCAACACCAAGTTCAGGGCGAGGAGAGTGACTGGATGAGACTGGCACGTTGGATTGGCGTAAGAGACGTAGTCCGTGTCAAGAGAAGTGGCGGCGTATCGGAGCCGAAAGCAGTTCCAATTTTTACTTCCGCCCACCAAAAAAAAAAAAAAAAAATGAGGCTATGGTAATATGCATATT
Organism: Carex kokanica; assembly: GCA_025461125.1. Classification (NCBI taxonomy): domain Eukaryota; kingdom Viridiplantae; phylum Streptophyta; class Magnoliopsida; order Poales; family Cyperaceae; genus Carex; species Carex kokanica. The sequence goes on from JAJGRX010001461.1 coordinate 617,083, forward strand.
GCATAACGGTTGCGCTATATATTTATATTTTCGTTTTTAAAATTTAAAAAGTCAATTTGAACTGTTTAATATGATATTTATATGAAAATGTATTTATAGATCAAATTTTATATTTTTTAAAATATTTTTATTATTTCTTTAGATTATTTTTATTATTTCTTTAGATAGATAAAAAAAATCACTTGATTTGAAAATTCTAACTATTTAAAAACAACAACTTTCTATCTATTTAAAGAATAGTAAAAAGATTTTAAAAAATATAAAATTTGATCTACGAGTACAATTTGATATGAAGATTATGTTTGACAGTTCGGATCGACTATTTGAACTTTAAAAATAGAGATGAATCCATAGCACAAGTCGATTCGTATATTACGATAGCCGCAAAACCTCACTAAAAACACATTTTAGTTCAAATCCATATTAAAAAAAATTATTTCGCGTGAAGGTGGTCCAAAGCATTAAATTTAGACATATAGATTGTGTACGATTTTGTAGATTTGTGTGCGGCCTAGTCAGGAACGAATCCATATTGAGATAATCGAGTCAATTGATCATTAGTTATTTCATAAAAAAATTGTATATGTACGTAATTTTCTATATATTATATAGAGTAAAATGTCATGGATACTGTAAGATTGACTTTCATATGCAGCATGAAAATCTATATGATTTATTCTTATTCATGTTTGACCCCTATAGCTTGAAAGTTTGTATTTTTTACACTAGATTTAGTAATATAGTTTTTTTAACTAATTGGAAACTTTTAAGTATAATTCGGGATTTGATATCTGAAAAAAGTGGTGCTAAAACAATCATATTGGTGCAAATTTTCTAATTAAATAAACGCAGATTTATAGGTGAAATGACTATATCAAGATAATTTATTCCAATCCTCAACTTCACGTATTTTACTCATATACCAAAGATTACTTCAAAATCAACAATTAATATTTCAATATCATACTTCGTTGTTATATTAGTCTTATTTTTATATGTTCAATGTTTCTCTTGTATTTTATTTATTGTGTACAATTAGAGTCTCGTCTGTCTCTTGACGAACTTAACATTAAAACTTATAATTGAACTTGTTTTAAATGATGAATATGAACTATCAAAATTATAATTTTGAATTAATATAGTATAAAATCAACCAGTTAAAAAATTATAAAAATAAATATATTAAAATTAACTTTAAATTATAACAAAACATAGTCACATCACATCGTTCACTTTGATTGAAAAACAAAAATCATCCTTTTTTTTTATGTAACCAGGTGCATAAATATCTATTAGCTCATTAATTAGTAGCAGCGATGACTGACCTTTTTTTTTTGAAGGCCTAGCAGCGGCTGCTAGGTTAGAATTTAATTTAATGTAAAAGGATTACAACATTGTTTTGTGCCATGCACCTTATGTGTACATTGTTTTGTGCCTAGCAGCGATGACTGACCTAGTGGTAAAAGAAAAGAGACAAGGACTGACGCAGAGCGATGTTGGATCCTCGTCAGTTTGTGGATCAGTGCATGTGAAAACAGATTTGATAAGGTTGGTTGGCAAAAGGAAACAAAAAAAAATTCTATCCACTTCGTCGTTAAGCTACATACAATTAATGTATTTAATTTCAAGAGCACATATTTTGTTCAAATTCATAGTACTAGTGGTTTGGATACATGTGTTATAACATTGGTTATTGAACAAAGCGTATACTATTTGATGTAAGGAGTTCAAACTGTGGATTTGGTTGAAACAGAAATTAAATAAGCAAACCAAATTCTTTCCGGTTTTCAAAAATTAACCGAACCAACCGAATTAAAATGGCCAACCAAACCATTTAAACTGAATTAAATTTTGGTTTGTTCGGTTACACCGAATAAGAGATATTACATTTCAAAAAATCAAAACTCAATACATACACCAATACATTAATAATTTCATAAAAATAAATATCAAAGTAATATTACTCAATTCATACAAAATATGTAGATATATTACAATATTCAAACCAAAGTGGAAGGAATGAAGCGATGATTGAACCAAATAAAATATAAAGCATACTTGAACTATTATAATTCGGTCGGTTCGGTTTAGTCGGTTTTGAAAAATGTAAACCAAACTAGTTAATTTAAAATAAAATAATTAAAAAATTCAATTCAACGAATTCATTTAAACCGAAAACCAATTCCATTTAAATCGAAAATTTTCAGTTCGGTTGAAAACCAAATAATATGAACCGTTCGAACACCCCTAATTTGACCCATTTCATCTCTACCTACCCGGTCCTTAAATCAACGAACTAGAACTCTACATTCGGTGAGTTATCATGTGCAATTTATACTTTTGTTCGACATCGAATTGTCATCATTCATCTCTTAAAGTAATAATAGTTTTTTTTTTTTTTTTTTGTCAAATGGAGAGTGGTCACAGATCTATACTCAATCTATAGAAATTTGTGGCTTCTTGAAAGTCGTTGCAAAGTTATAAATTCTGTTGAATTCTATACAAATTATTTTAAAAAAACAAACTACATTAAATTTGTGTTAAATTCCATACAACTTTTATCGTTGATCGACGAACTGTTTAAATTTCAGAGTCCATGCTAACGCCACAACCAGGGGCGGATCTACTGTAGTACAGGGTATGGCAACTGCTCTATTCTGAAAATCCAAAACTAATTTATAAAGACTGGGTTTTGGACCTTTGCCCTACTCTGAAAATTGATATTGTCCTACCTGTAATTGATTATCTAAAATTTATGGAGTAGATTGTGTTATAATACTATTTTTGTTGTTTTTGTTATCATGCTTTATCTAATATCAGATTATCTAATGAGTTTGAATCCGATTATCTATTTAAATCCGATTCAATAATTTCTTGCTCTACTCTGATTAAAATCCTGCATCCGCCTCTGGCCACAACTTGCATGCTAAACTAATCTACGGGGAAGCCGGACAGAGACCATCCACAATTTTTTATGCTTCTTTGTTATGTCGATCTGAACTCGTCTGCTTTTTTGCACAACCTCTGTTGTTGTCCTTAGTTCTCTCGTCTGTCAGCGACATCAAATATAAATGGAGACATTGGAATGCCGCAGAAGAACCGCACACCTAATAAAAATAATGACCAGACGAAACTGTCTGGTGTCAGCTAATTGGGTGGGACCCGCCAACTCGCATGGACCTTGGGAAGAGCCTTTTGAGTTTTTCCCGCCAGGGAATAATTAATAGTTTAATTAGGTCTTTGATTCAAGAACGGAAACGACCTGGCTAAGGGAACCCATAATTATCCTCGCATACCAATATCAATATCTAACCCCGATTTTGTTTTTAAAAAAAAATTGAGCACGGTAAAGGTAAATATAATACAACATGAAGAGTCCGTACTATATCATATGAATACTAGTTGATTAATGTTAGTCATGTGTACATTAAATAGTTGATTGATTTGGCCCTCAAATTTTACACACACAAAAATACTAGTTCTAAAATATCCATAAATAAATGGCAAAACGAACAATGAAATCTATGAAGGTATTTTTATCCAAAATTCAATAATTGTATTTTTAATGTGATCACCGTAACATTTTTTACAAAAATATAGAATAATAATAATTTTAGTAGATAACCAACTTTTGGTCTAGTGACAAATGCAATACATTATATGGGGAAGGTCGTAGTTTCGAAATCTAAATGCGAAAATTCATTATTTATATAGATATTAAATAGTTTGGTGACTTGACCTCTGATATTTACTAAAATGAATCTTTGTTCTAGTGAGTTTTTTTAATCTAACAATTAAAATTATTATTACGTCAATGTTTACAATTTATTTATAATTGTCAAGTGCAGAGATATAAAAATAAATTATATTAAAATGTCAAAAGAATCTCATAAACATTTATCATTATCAAAATTATCTTTTAAAATTACAATAAAAAACGCTTTGGACACAAGCACTACAACATTCTATTCAAATATAAAAGAATAATTATTTGAGTCCCCTCACTTCTCACTTTTGTACTCTCAAAATTCCACATCTCATTTAGAGAAATTATGTACTTATGGTCACCATTAATTATATGGTCCCACTAATTATTATTTTAAAATCCCTGCAACACTCTTCATCTATGATCTCCACTAATTATATGGTCCCCCTTTCTCAGTCCCCATAGTCGTCCCCGCGTTAACTTTCATAAATATAAATAGTTGAAAGATAAGATATTAACACTTGAAAAATAAGATATTAATACTTTGATGCGTAACTTGTTATGCTCATCTCTTTTCCAGTCCCTCAATCGTTCCGCATCAACTTTCCTCTAATGAAGTAGTGGGAACCCGTATCACTGCATCAACCTTACTCAATCATCCCCGCCTCAACCTTCTTTTAACAAAAATAGTTTGTCACATAGGTATAAATACTTCAGTGCAGAGGTATATATACTTGCAGTACTTGATATTAATAAATTCAGACGTCATCTAGTGTCACATGTAAAAAATACTTACACGCCGAGGTATAATACTTGTGTGGCGATGAGTCCGAAAGTACGTCATCGTAGATCTCATTTGAAAAGAAAATTGTGTAGAAGACATTCGTGATTTTAGATTCACAAAATTTCTCACAGATTGTCAGAAATATAGATGAGATTGAACGGATAAAAAAAATCCACCGTTTTGTATGGTCTCCCCATGTAGTTTGAGTGGTCTTCTACAGGTATTTATGGTGCCGGTACATTTGGGAGATTTGATTGGGGAGACAATTATTTACGTAAAAATTGTTCACCTCATAGGTATAAATACTATGTATTAATACTTTAGAAAAAAATTATGTACTGAAATTTTTGCGATTTCCCAGATAATTATGATAATTATAGCGCGGGTACTGTTATCAGCTTCCAATATAAAATGTTTAGAAATTTTGTCGTGGCAGGTAGTTGGACATTTTTGTTCGCACTTCAACGAAAGAACACACATTCCCAAAAAAAAAAACTTATTTTGTCAAGAATGCTCCCCAATAATCATCATTGAGTGAGGCTATGGTACTATGGCTAGTGTACTACGGCTCAATATGGTACTTTTTAAAATTTTAACGGTCTATCCGAACCGTTCAATGTGATATCCATATGAATATGTACTTGCAAACTAAATTTTATATTTTTTCGAATTTTTTTACTATTTTTTTAGATAGGTAGAATTTTGATGGTCCATAATTTGTATAAAACACTGAAAATTCTACCTATCTAAAAAAATAGTAAAAAATTCAAAAAAATATAAAATTTAGTTTGCAAGTACATATTCATATGGATATCACATTGAACGGTTCGGATCGACCGTTAGGATTTTAAAAAGTACCATATTGAGCCGTAGTACACTAGCCGTAGTACACTAGCCATAGTACACTAGCCGAAGTACCATAGCCTCACTCATCATCATTTATCTCTGAACTACTTTCTATATCATACTGCCTGCATTTATTACATGCTGTTGTTAGCATATGGACCGGACTGACCTACGGATTTGAGCATTTGACGGTGGACCGGTGTCTAGGTGAGACCGCCTCCGATATTTTTATTAATACCTCCAGAAAAAAAATATCAAATATAATCTCGGATTCGACTTATTTTTAAATACAACCTAACTGTTCTTGGAGGGCGGTTCACTCTTCCCACCAAATCACTCTTCTGTGTGGCGGTCAACCTGTGTATACTGGACCGTCCCACAAGGGGGTCCATTTTTTTTTTTTTAGATTTGAGAGACAATATGAATGAAATTTAACAATAAAAATTCGAATTTTGTTTTTAATATTTGTTAGATTACTTCTTTTGTCAAATAGCTAAAATGATTACTTCTTTTTAATATTAATTTGTTAGATTACTTTTTTTAAAATTTGAATTTTGTTTTAATATATATATTTTTTAGAAACAAATAGCTGAAAAGATGAAATATAACACTAAAAAATCAAATTTTTTTTCCTTTGTCAAATTACTTTTTTGATAGCATATTTATACTAAAATACGCTAAATTACTTGAAATTATGTTAATTTATGCTAATTTACACTAAATTACTTGAAATTGTGTTAATTTTTTTTAAGAGACAAATAGGTAATATGCTAAAATATAACACTAAAAAATCAAAAAAAAATTTAAAATATTTGTTAGATTACTTTTTTGACATATAATTAGCATAGTATACTAAAATACGCTAAATAACTTTAAATTATGTTAATTTATGCTGAATTACACTAAATTACTTGAAATTACAATAATTATGTAGAATTATGCTAAAATACGGTAAATTACGCTAAATTACGTATGAATAGGGATGATATCTTCACTAAGAAGGCGAAAAACGACGACGAAACTTCAAACGGCCATAAAACGGCGCTCGAGTGTCCGATTTCAGCAAATGACCACTTTTAAGAAAGCTTGTGAAAATACGCATGCATCATAACCCGCAATCATAGATTTCAAAATTCAGAATCGCCAAAAAACAAAGGGAAGAGTCTCAAAACTTCAGTTGAAGTTTCCGATTAAGATTTTCATTTCTATTGTTCAATCTACGTAGCTCAGTAAATTAGTTATATAATGAACTTGTAGAATACCAATTTTTATTATTTTTGGAATTTTTTTACTATTTTTTTATGATTTATGAAAGATGGCACAAAATAGGCCCTATTCATACGTAATTTAGCGTAATTTACCGTATTTTAGCATAATTCTACATAACTATTGTAATTTCAAGTAATTTAGTGTAATTCAGCATAAATCAACATAATTTCAAGTTATTTAGTGCATTTTAGTATAACTATGCTAATTATATGTCAAAAAAGTAATCTAACAAATATTTAAAAAAAATTCGATTTTTTAGTGTTATATTTCAGCATATTACCTATTTGTCTCTTCAAAAAAAATTAACATAATTTCAAGTAATTTAGTGTAAATCAGCATAAATTAACATAATTTCAAGTAATTTAGCGTATTTTAGTATAAATATGCTATCAAAAAAGTAATTTGACAAATGAAAGAAAAATTCTATTTTTTAGTGTTATATTTCATCATTTTAGCTATTTGTTTCTAAAAAATATATATATTAAAAAAAATTCGAATTTAAAAAAAAAAGTAATCTAACAAATATTAAAAACAAAATTCGAATTTTTATTGTTAAATTTCATTCATACTGTCTCTCAAATCTTAAAAAAAAAAAAAAACTGGACCGCCCCCTTGTGGGGTGGTTCGGTATACACAGGCTGACCGCCCCACAAGGGGGCGGTTTGGTGGGAAGAGTGAACCGCCCCCCCCCAGGGGCGGTTAGGTTATATTTAAAAATAAATCAAACCCGGTGTTATATTTGATATTTTTCTTTTTTCTGGGGGTATTAATAAAAATATCGGAGACCGCCTGAATCTCATGTTCCAAATTTATTTTATGTAATTAAATTATTAAAATTAACCATTACAAGGGTTCAAATATCTTCATTTTTTTGTGTTTCCATCATACCTCTATTTTTAAAATGTCAATAATTAAAAATTTAAATTATAAACGTCAAAATAAAACCGTTAGATGTTATCTATGTGTTTGTAAAAAATTATCACATTTCGGTTTTGTGTTTGTTTGAATCAATAAGTTGAAAAATCAACGTCTAAAAATTATCCACATTAGTACGTTTTTACAAGCTCTTGATGACAACTAAAACAAAGTTGAATGTCATAATTTTTTACATGTGCATAAATAAAATGATGTATCATATTCAACAGTTTTATTTCTGACTTTAAGTTTTAAATTTTGAGTTATTAAAGTTTTTAAAAATTGAGATATGATGGAGGCACAAAAAATAAAGGCATTTGAAAAGTACATTTATTGTAATATGAAAAATTTACTATGAAAGCAATTTCGAACGGTACATTTTATTGTAAATTGCATTTATAATATATGTTTTTGAAATTTTGGAGTTATTCTGAGAGATTAAAATATTAAAATTGATTATTATAGTATTAGACCGTCCACGACGGGTTTCTTTCTAATATCTAATTCAGTGTCACATATTTCATTTTAATTGTTGGGACGTGGGACAATTGTTAAAAAAAAAATGTTTTAAGTAAACATTTTTTAATTAACATGCTAGAAGATCTTTAAAAATCGTCTCTAATAAATATAGAATTGGTGGTTGAAGAATAATTCCGAAAGTGGGATGAAAACCGTCTTTGATAAATGCAGAGTTAATTGAAAAAGAAAGTGCATTATGGCAGCTTGCTGGATATAAAGATGAGAATAAATAATTGAGCTTTAAATTCGTATGTCATTGTCATATAATATAATGCAAACATCTTTGATAAGTGCGTCAGAGATGATTGAAAATTACATAGATAATGATAAGACGCGACACCCATAATAGACTCTCTGATAGTTAGCTTGCTTAATTTTGTCACAAGAAAACAACCGCAATGACTATTTATAGGATGAAGATTCTAACCGCAGAAATTTTTATTAATATCCAAAAAAAATATTAAATTTTAAAATCTACACCCCATGCTTAGAAATTTTTAGGATGAAGATTCTAAGAAATTTCGAAATCTGTCCAAACCGCAATTTTTTTCAGAAATTCAGCCTAAAATCGCAAAATTTTAATTTTTTTTATGGTGAAACCGTGAATTAAGTTAACGGTTTTAAGTTTTTCCTATTATTTTTTTAATTAAACAAAAATGTTTATAATTTATTTTTTATTGAAATATTATAAATGTTTCATATATTTCTTTGAAAATAGATGGAATACTATATAATTTGATTTATTAGAAAGACTGCGACAAATAACCCGAATCAACATTTTTCATGCCGGATTATTTGCGCTTGTAAGAAAAATTAAAAAATTTCTTTGTGTGTTATTGGAAACAAAATAAAAATATTTTAAATATTAGTTATTGATCCCGGTTCAAAAGTCACTTCTAGGTAAATATATAAAATATTTGGATTCTTCTATTTTTGAAAAAATAAAAAAATTGTCAGGAAAAGTTTTTCAAACAAAATTTTTGTCAAAGAATTGTTGGAGAATTTTTTTGTTTTTTCGAAAATAAAAAAATCACAATATTTTATGTATATCCTAGAAGTGACTTTTGAACCGGAATCAGTAACTCAGATTCAAAATATTTTTATTTTTTTCAATAACATACAAAGAAATATTTTAATTTTTCTTGCAGCCGCAAAAAATCCAACCTGAAAAATTATATAGTATTTCATCTATTTTCAAAGAAATATATAAAATATTTCAATACAAAAAAAAAAAATTCTGTTTAATTAAAAAAATAATAAGAAAAACTTAAAACCGTGATTCACCATTCTAAAATCATAACTGCATTTTTATTTTGCGGTTTTGGAATCCAAAACCTCAAAATAATTTTGCGGTTTTAGGTTGAATTTCCGCAAAAAAAAATTGCAATTTGGGCATATTTCGAAATTTCTCAGCATGGTGTGTAGTTTGAATTTTGATTTATTTTTTTTATATTAATAAAAATTTCGGTTCTAATCGTGTAGCTTTGGCTTCATGCAACACACGCGAACTATAGAATCACAACAATATTGTAAATAATTTATGCGCGGTATGAAGAAGTCAAAATTGCTCTTTGAAGATCTTTAGCTCTACTAAAAGTGTTACGAAAAGTTAAAATAATCGCGTTATTTGTAAACGTCTTTTGTGGAGCAATTTTCTGCTTTAACCATCTATCTCCAATTACATAGAAGAGGGAGTTAATTGAGAAAAATCTAAATTTTATTTCTATTAGTTTATAAATCAATAGGAGAATAGGAATTCACATGACTAGAACTCCAGTTACTAAAAAGATAGATGCTCCTGTTGTGTATAAAATGCAAAAAAAAAAATGGAGATAAATGGTTAAAGCAGGGAGTATTTAAAATGCCAAAAAAAAAAAAAAACCAAATTTTTTTATTTTATACAAACACATATACTAGATCTGAAAAGTCCGACAAAACATTTATTAAAAATATATAAAATTATTGAAAAAATTGTTCAATTATTTTGATGTTTTTTTCTCTTCCATCTGCGTATTATCTCTGGCTTGAAAATATGATATAAAATCCATGACATCATTTCATTAATTTTGTGAAAGCAATACAAATAGAGTTGCAAATGGGGATTGAATATTATCCGTTCATATTCCGATATTTGATGAATATACACGGATATTGATGTATTTCTAGTAAATATGGATATATGGCTTAATTTGGACATAAATACGGATGCAAATTTTTTTAATATTCAGATATCCAATTCTGAGGTACGGATAACATGTTAGTTTGAAAAGTATAACATGAACCTATATTTATTACAAATCCAACTAATTTTTGGTTTAATTACTCGATATTTACATATTTACACCTACTAATATGTCATCTTTTATTAGGATTGTATTTTTTGGTAAATTTGTAGTGATTAATTTCTGTTAGTTAATATATAATTTTAACTAACAAGTTTATTATGAGAATATTATATAGTTAATTTTCTTACAGATGTAAATATAAGCTTCTTCTTTTTTATAAAATATGTGATAATTTTCATAGTTGTATTAATATCTGATCTAAATCTATATTTATTTAATATCTAATTCAAAATAATATACAAGAATATTTATATCTGGATTCCAAAATTTACAAGTAACACGAATACAGTTAGGTTATTAGTCATCTGTTTGCATCTCTAAATTCGAGACTCAAAAAGATAGTGAAATGGATGTGTGATATCTTTTAAGAGTAGAACTAATGTGCTCTTAAGCTCACCAAGCAAACCGTGAGCTTAACTCAAAAATCTATCAATCCGACTTCAAACGACATTTCCAAACCATTAGATGTTCAATTTATATTAAAATGTGCTTGGAGACCAAATTTTTCATTTTTTGGAATTTTTTTACTATTTATTAAGCTGGTTTGAAAACCGCTGTTTTTATTAAATTTCTGGAGCATTGAAAAATAGTGGTTTTCAAACCAGCTTAATAAATAGTAAAAAAATTCCAAAAAATGAAAAATTTGGTCTCCAAGCACATTTTAATATAGATTGAACATCTAACGGTTTGAAAATGTCGTTTGAAGTCGGATTGATAGGTTTTTGAGTTAAGTTCACAAAGGGCTTGGTGAGCTTAAGAGCACCTTAGTTCTACTCATCTTTTAAATTATCCTGGACATAAAGTTAAAAAAAAGTATATAGTTTCCGTCTAAATTACTATGCGGTGAATAATGCAGAAACTCAAAATGGATTCAATTAGGTCGGAAATAGGAAATACATAATTTTTTGCACACGGTGAGGTGCAAAATATCACCGATTTTTTATTAATAGAAAATAAATAAATGAAATATTGAAATACGGGTAAGATTTGGTGAAATTTCGAAATATAGGAAAAACGGGATGGCTTATCCTATTTGCTGGACGGGATAAACTATCACGTCAAGCTAATTCCGTTCTTAATCATGCAAACTCCCTAATTAAAAAAAATCCTGTATCGAATAATCCATTCCGTACAATATTGTTTATTGTTTTTTTTTTTGGATTAGAAGAACAACTAAAGAAGAAGAATTTTTTTTTTAAACAGTACTGGAGGGATGGACTATTCTGTCCATGATTTTTATTTTTTAGCAATTTTACATGATTAATGATAAAATTAGTTGGACGGGACATTCTTCTTATATTTCGAAATTTAATAGAAATCAACTCTTATTTCGATATTTTTTATTTATTTTTATATTATTAAAAAATCGGAAAATATCATTCCAATGCTGTTTTATTTTGGATATAACTGGTGCATAACGAACCTTGAAACCGCCATGTGGGTCATACTTATATTTCTGTCATACTTGGTTCATATAGAATTCAACAGAAATTAAATAACCACGTTTTAGTTTCTCCAAAAAGCGCGCTGCTTTGAGAAATCTGGCGCGAAACGACACAGCCTCTCTTAATTCAGTTCGCCACGAAAACCCTAGGGGCTAGGAAGCTCTAGCAATGGCGGAGACGGTGCGCCTACAGATAGAAGAAATCAAGGCCATGACCGATCGGTCCCATGCGTACAGTCTCTTGCTCCATCTCCAGAGCCAATCAGCTAATGACGTGTCAGCTATGGAATCGCTCGCACTTTTCTCTCCTCCCCTCCTTGCTTCACTCCTCCGTGACTCTAACAGCCCTAATGAAGAGATGTAATCACTGATCCTCCTCACCTGCACCTAAATTATTAATGGATTCATTTCTTTAGAACTTTTAATTTTTTAAGCAGTGCCGTGTTGGCTGTGAAGTGCCTTGGCTTCAATTTGTATCATCCTTCACTTGTTGTTACTCTCTCAGGTACCGAACCTTGTTTTATTTCGCAGATATTTTCTGATACTGTTGAATTTTCAGCCTAGTTAGTTATAATGATTGAACTTTTGTAGAAGAGGGGACTCAGTCAGTTCTGGATTCTCTTGTGAATTTGATTTTAGCTACTCGGATGAAGGTTAAGTAGCTTAATTGGAGTACAACTGTAATCTTCTTTTCTCTAATTTAACTGGAATTCTATCATTTATTGATGCAGTCTATTTCTCTTTTTCGTTGATTTTTGGCCTTGCAGGCAATTTGCAATTTAGGAGTGTGGTGTCTATCAGTTCAGCAATTAAATGCATCAGTTTTAAAATCAAGAGCACAATCTCTGGTTCATGCGATTGCATATGCACTAGACAATCCATTCGGTTCTTTATCGGTAACACTTGAGGCAACACAGGTTATAGGCTTAGTTAAATGTTATCACACATGATCTCTGTGCAGAATATAAGAAAATAACATTATTGATTTTGAAAGTATTAATGCAGGCTGTGATAAAGCTGGCCAGTCAAATTCCCATTTGCACCAAAGACATGTCAGGTATGTGGGCCCCACCGATATACAAAAGGCTTCTAAGCACTGACAAGACAGAATGTGACATGGCAGAGAGATTCCTCGTGAAGCTTTCTTCTGTTAGTTCGCCTCCTTATATTACTCTTTCCAAGGTAACTTCACATTCATTTTTGCAAAGTTTGCTCTTGTTAGTTCCTGTGTAGTTTTACCAAAGTAACCTTGTAGGAGGCGGCATCAGATCTCAACCAAAACTTGGTCGTGTGCATGAGGGACATGATTCATGATAACCAAAAGAAGGTTCAGGCAATAAAAGCATGGGGGTGGTTTATATATCTGCTCATTTTAGATGCTTCTAAAAACACTAGTTTAATCAACGAAATGCTGAAAATTCCGGAAAGTACATTTACTGATTCTGATCCACAAGTCCAGATCGCTACCCTGGTAAGCTATTTATGTAATTTTTTTCTCTCTTTTGAGGGGTTATTTGGTCAAAATAATAGTAATTTTTTTTTGTACAAGCTTCATCTGAATCAATCAACACACAGTAAATTTTCTCTCTTCGCCTAAAGCAGCCCAGTTGAACTTCAATCAAGCCAGCTTGAGCATTAATTTTGAAATTATGGCTGATTGTTTCAATTTTGCAATTTGGCCTATTGCTCTCTAGGTTCAATTGATCCTCATATTCTCCATTGTTTGACCAAAAGTATTAACTTTTAACTGCAATTCCACAGGTATCGTGGAGACATTTGATTGATGCTCTGCAGCCTCAGATAACAAACTTTACAAACAACTTAATCCCTGAAAACATGTTTCATTCTTTCCTGAAAAAAATTAAGCTCGTTTTGGTCCCCTTAAAAGGTATCATGTCAAAGAAATGCAACTTAGCGGTTCAGTCTTGCTGTCTACGGACATGGCTCCACCTTATACACAAGCTGTGTTCTTTGCTGAACAGACCTTTAATTTTGGAGATTGCATTTGGATCCTTTTTAGAAGTCATTTTCTCTATTGGGCCTGACATGCCTCTATGGGCCTCTTCTGTAGACCTCTTTCATGGGTTTGTTCTGTCAAAGATTGAAAAAAGAGAGTCAAATATTGATGGTTGTATTATAAATTGGGTGCCTTGGGAAGTTAATGTCTTGGATTTTCATCTGAAGATGATTGGTTTAATTTTTAGTGTACAAAATCCAAAGAGTAAAGAGGCTGGCTTAAAAGTTTTCAGAACACTATTGCAGGGTATTCAAATCGAATTGAAAAGATCAGGCAGTTGTGTTGAGAGTATATTTAAGTTCCTCAGAGAGGTATCTGAATCTAAACAGTGCGATGATATATCATGGCTATGTCTAGAATTTGTCAGTTGCCTAAAGGCCAACCCAAATGATAGTTCAGAAATTCAATTTCTTGAAGGTCTTTGTGAATTTTTGTTAGGAGAAATTGATGGTAACAATGTATATTTTACTGAGAAGCTCTCTTGTTTTGGTGAAATAACCACTATGATTATGGACAATGCTACAGTCTTTGAGCATAGTAAAGGGCTGTTCAGTATCAAAAATATCCTGACGCTAGTAAGCAGGTATAACATTAGATACTTACATATAAAGTTTCATAAACTTATAATTTAAAAATTTTAAACACAAAGATGCTATTTTTTTTTTTACTTCAATTTCTTATTTTGTAAGGTTCTTGAGATTGTCAGTTGCAGCTATGAATTCAAACCCACAACCCGAGCTAGGAACCATAAACAGGTACTTCATTTTATTATTGGTTTAATGTAACTTTGCTCTCTTTTCATGTCGGTGTCAATATGCTACAGCTCATTTTTTAATCTCAGGGTTATTGCATGGCTTGCTAACCTAATTGGCGAGCTTTCCTCGATGCAGGACATCATTCTTCTATTTGAGGTTTGTAACACAAATGGTTTTTTTTTAGATAAGAAACAAACTGAGACTATGGCTTTTGGCAGTGCTCTTTTTGTTGAATTAAGAAATAATTATACTTTCTGTGCTTAGGTGATTGCTGATCCACTGACCCAATTAATGTCATCCTGTTCTATCCCGGATCATGAGGTGCATTATGCTTTCATTCGACAGTTAAAATATTTTTGGTCACGGATTTTAGACTGCCTGAACAGAAGCCAATCACCAATTTTCACCAACTCTTCCTTTCTCAAAAGCTATTCTTCTTTATTTGAAAAGGCCCTTGAACACCCGCATTCTCCCATCTCAAAGACAACTGCTGAATTTTTGAAATCAAACAAATTGAGGTTGGACAAGTTTTCTGAAGATGACACATTTGAAAAGTTTGATTTTTTCTCGGAAAGGATTGGGGTGTCCGAGATGAATGAAAATAGGTTTGTGAATGTTTCTACGGGACTAAAAAGAAAGAAGCTCAAAATTACCAAGTATGTGGCAAAAGCCAACGGCCATGACACATGCAAGAATTATGGACACCTTGTTGGTTCTTTCTCTAAGATACGAGTTGTTTTAGATAACGGAAAGGAGGGGAGAGAAATGAGAAGGCCAGAGCTAATCTTGGAAATGCTTAAAAGGAAAAGATAGATGCTTTTAGTCATCATTTTTCGCTACCTTTTTAGTTAAAATGTAATTACATGATTAAAGGTTGTTTGTGCTACTTGTGTAAAACAAAAGGTGGTACTTAATGATGTCTTTTTCCCGAGTTATTGAGGGGAGTGTGTACTCCAGCGTGTATGAAAAAAGAGAACAAGATGAAGAATTCTTTACGCCAGGGGGGCACTGATGTAGTGGTGTAAATATTAATTGTTTTTTTTTTATCAGATTATACTAAGACACTGATAACCTAGAAATCTATGCACACACTAATTTTCATGCATTTTCCTTTTAGCAACTGCCTAACCATCCGTAGCCAAAAACAAGAATCAACTTTCAAAAATTGCATTGAAATTGGAATGGGGTTTAGTGGAAAAGAGAAGGAAAAAGGTGGGTCTGGAGGTAGTTGAGGGATGGAGGTGGAAGGCGGGTGGGCCGGGGGGAGGGTGTGGGTGGAATTCGGACAATGGTCTTTGCTGCACCCGAGACACAGAGCCATCAGTCAGGATTATTGCTTTCCCTGACAGACGACGATTCAGTAGGGTCATGGTTGTGGATTAAGCGGCGGAATAATTTTTTTTACTTTATACTTTGTCAAATGAGTAATACAAAAGAAAGAGTGAGGCTATGGTGCTATGCATAGCACCAATGGCTAGTGTACTACGGCTCAGTATGGTACTTTTTAAAATCCTAACGGTCGATCCGACCGTTCAATGTGATATCCATATGAATATGTACTTGCAAACTAAATTTAAGAAGATATAAGAAATAATAACACCCAAGAAAAAGAAAAGAATAAGATAGTGAGTACTTATCGGAAAAAACGAAGTGCAATATTATTCTTATGCGGGGGGGGGGGGGGGGGGGGGGGGGCGAAATAGAAAATTTAGTTAGAGGGGGTTGAAACTTAAAATGCACAAATATTAATTGTGGTCAGTGGAATTTTAACTCAAGACCTCCTAAGAACAAAATAGAGTCTTAACCACTAGACTACAAGTACACATCTAACATTTTATGAGGGGGGCTAAACTATATAAAAACTTTAAAGAAATAAAAAATCAATTAAATTCCAACATACGTGATTAAAAATTTCAAAATCATGAGGTGACTTAGCACCCCCTGGGTATAGTGTAGATCCGCCCTTGGGGGGGGGGGGGGGGGGTTGGAATTCGGACAAGGCCTTTGCTGTGCTCAAGACACATAACTATCAGTCAAGATTATTGCTTTTTCCGACAGACGATTCAGTAGGGTCATGGTTGTGGATTAAGCGGTGGAATAACTTTTTAATTTTATATTGTCAAATGAGTAATATAAAAGAAATATAAGATGACACACACAAAATTAAAAAAAAAAAGGAATAAGATATAGCAATGGGTGAGTTAATTCTGAAAAAAAAATACTGCATTTTTTTGTGCGAATTAACTTATTTCATATTTACTCTGCTTATACCGGTAGGAGTTTTATTTTCCAACATCTTATTCCTACAAACAGATTAATTTAAGTCATGACTTTAGTTGCCAAACAAGATGTAAAATATGAGTAATAAACCAAACAAGATGTAAAATACGGTGAAAGCAACTTAATTCTTTTAAAATTTAAGTAACAATCAAACATAGTAGAGTTAATTTCTATGCTCGAGAAAGTAGCTCCTTTATTAAGCCCACTCTAATTAAAAAATAATAATTGCTGCCTTCACGGTGGTTTGAATATCGACAGTCCATTGTCAGAATGTTGGTCAAATACTGAAATTGAATCTAGAACAGTATTACCATCGATTCCAATATATTTTAGTGTAGCCAATAAAGATAGTATAGGATAGCTAATAGCACAAACTTTAGAGACTAAAAACTGCCCAACTTATACATAATACTAGCTAGAAAATTCGAATTATGATTTTAATGGATGAATACAGGTGCGAGTCTGATTCAAAATTTTGCAGCCATTACAAATTTTGCGGGCTCCCCCCCTCTTTCTGTATATTGGTCCAAACGATATAGCATCGAGCTGTTGTATGCCCAAATTTACGTTGTCTGCTTAAATGGATAAACAAGTTTTACGAGATTGGTATTTTCCGTTATTGCGGTGGGTGATGCATCTTTCTCAGTATTGCGAATCACTCACATGAGCTCATTTTTAAGTTTACCTTTGACCACCACCAGATATTAATTTACCATCTCTATAGTCAATGTCAATTTTAATTTTCGTTACATCCCCTCTTGCGCTTATTTCTTTTCCTTTCTAACAACACTGAATCATAAAATTTAGAAGAATCTCTACCTGATTTTTCTTAAAATAAAGTACATCGCTTTCATAAAGGAAAACTACAAATATAAACTCCGTTATTACTCCAGGAAAAGCAAACATCCGATCCAAAATAAAAGGCAGACATAATATGAACTATGTACCAAATCACACAAAATCTGGCACTGGCTAAAATAAAGTACATCCCTGTTATTGTACAGTGCCACACAAAAGTTCAGCCCAAGACACGTGCTAATTTGAATCCAGCATTTGCATCAAAAATGCCATTTAGCAAAAAGATCTCTCAAAAAAGCAACAAACCAAGCTCCGCAAATACAGAAACTGCCTTCTTGAAGCATAATAACAAATAAAACAAATATACAGATCACTCGGTTGAAAAAGGCCATGTTCAACCATAAACAATCGGACAGTAGTGTACATTACACTTGCATGACTGGGGCAAGCAAAAGGAATAGGGGCAACCATTTACCTAAATGCAAGATGGGAGTGTGAATCCATGGCACACAAATACAAGCACGATGTAAATTATTACCAAGAGAAGGAATATCAGCGCAACCCTGTAAAGCAAGAAGGTTGCCCATGTTAGTCCATAAATCAGATTCAAACAGATGTGAGATGTTATTAAATTTTAAATTACAAAACCATAAAGAGGCTCTGACCAGTATGACTTGGTACATTTCAGGTGATCCAAAAAATGTAAGTTATAACCATATATAATTGAATTTTATCAGGTTCTGGTCAAGTTCCCTATATACTTCACAATCAGATTAATATATCTGATGGATATGAATGACAAATTGTACTCAAATTTATAATTTCTGGATCAGTAGAACCCAACCTTCACAAGACTGCTAGGGTTTCATTTTCTATTAAGGCCGTGTCAATGTGCAGTTATACAAACCAGACAACACCAAGATGCCATGCTCATATTTTGTATGGATCAAGAAAAGAGGACCTACGTTAGCTTAACATTTTTCCACCAAACAGTGTTTCTGAACCGACGAGCTTGTCTTTTGAAGCGCATCGTGGTTCCTTGCATGTTTGCTGTTTTGTCTGCCAGCACCTCCAGCCTATCTCCTCTTTCCAAGACTTTGTCAATATTCTCAATCATCACATTGCGTACCTACAATTTCAAATAGAATTATAATCAAGTTAGAAAAATATGAACTCTTAAAGACACATTGTAGATTTATATGTAATAAATGGTTACCTCACTCATTTCACCTTTGATACGGTTCATTCTATCGGCATTGGGGTCATTAGAGAAGTAGTCCATCTGCTGGCTCAAAACCCTAGAAAATTCATCATTCATCCCATAAGCAAGAGCTGTGTGGCATGCACGACCATACGTCTTCACAAATCTGCTATGAATTTCTTCTAGAAAAGCAAAAGGAATACGTCCTGCAAATAGAAACTACAACATTAGCTCTAATGTCAAGTATATTCAGGTCACTAAGTCCTATGTTTGCAGCAAATTGACATTAGATCCTATGATACTAGGTTGCTAGAAAACCTTACAAGCCAACTGATAGTGAATGCTTGAGGTACTACAATACAGTTATCACTTTGCACAGGTTAATTGTCAAATCATGATTCAAACAATACAAGTATGTGGTGTTGCTTGTTATTTAAGCGCCGCACACAGTGTTCTTTAAGCCTGCATAACTCCAGTTGCGGATAATCCCATCAATTAACCTCGGCTTCTTGTAAAATAACATTTATTGATCATAATCAGCCTTTAAAATTTAATGTTGCTACTAGCTAGTATGTATCAGATGATGCATTGGATAGGTCAATGTTCAGTAAGCAAGGATTAAATATTTATTCAAAGTGGTATAAGTTTGGTCAGCTTAACTCTGCTATTAGAAGCATATTCCATAAAAACAGAACATGGAATACTATTTTCACAAATCCATTCATTGGAAACAACAACAAAGTAGAAATCATTTCAACCATAACTTCAAGAGGAAACTAAACAAGACGCTCAAATGCATAATTTAGCCTTATGGAAGAATTACATTTATATTTTACTGTTGATCTCTCACAGATATCGGAAATCAGGTTCATCTGTCCAGAATTTCTTCGGATTTGTAAATTCGAAACAGTACTGATATTTTAGCAACATATAAATAATTCTCTTGATTTTTCATGACATCGGCCTCAGTTTTAAATCCGACTATGTAAACTTGCCTTGATTACCACAGGAAGATATCCACATATTAAAACAATTCGACAGCTCTCGCTCCTATAATAACACAAAATTGATCCAAATTGACCTACGCAAGTATACAATACCGAAAAGATAACAACATTGATAGCGAAATCGTACTTCCAGCAGTATCGTCAGCCATGCATAGAACGGTGATCCCATCGGTGCGCTTGGCGTGAAAGACATAGCGATCCTGGGAGTAGGAGAGGTGGCTGTCTCCGTCGCTGGAGGCCTGGCTAGCGATCTTTTCTAGAACCTTCCTGGCTATGATGCCGGTGTTCCCCTGCGTTGAGTTGTACTCCGCCAACACCACCGTGCCCCTCGCCACCACAGAGTACAGTATCGGCATCTCTCTCGATTTGATTTGATCTCCGATTGATTGGTTTCGGATGGAGGAGAGAGAAAAGGAGAATTGATGTCAGCGACTCAGCGCAGCTTTCTTTTCTTGTTGCCAGGAGACATGGAGGTTTTATTTCCTGCACGCGGTGTTTTTTGTCGTTTTGATCTACAATATGACGAGTGGGGTCCATGAAGAACAGGGAATAAGAATTGTTTGACGGCGAGTCGGTAACAGGCTAACAGCGGATCCGTATCCTCTGCATTAACTCAAAAGGGAATCTTTTGAGTTAATGAATTTCAACCGTCTGATATTAAACGGAGCCAATCCGGCTCGTGTCTATAACATAGGGGGTCTTTTAATATTAGTGCAGATCTAGTTTGCACGAATATAGAAACATATTGAACAGTCAAGATTCATTAACTCAAAAGATTCTCTTTTGAGTTAATGCAGAGGATATGAATTCGCTAAGAGCATGGTCTCAGCAGCTGTTTTTGTTTTTGTTTTGGTTCTGCTTAAATTAGTGCAGGGATTCATTAATTTGATAATTATGACAGTCATAAAAAATAATTATTACTGTAATACATATGTAGGAATACTCAGAGTTTATTATTAGAGAGCAAAAAAATAATGATACAAAAAATTGTTGTAATTTAAACATGTGGCTCAAATTATACAAGTATTCTGGACGAGAAGTATGACTCGTCTATTTATATCTTCGTAAAAAAAATTATCATCCTTTGAATTGTTTTTTTTAAACGTATAGAACTAGATGACTATACAAATAAAAATAACAAAAACAAGAAAGCACTTAATTTAATCTCAATAATGCAAATTAGGTCCCAATGAGGCGTAATATGATCAAATCAATTTAACTCACAGGTTAATGGACGAACTACAACATAAAATTTTAGTTCCAATTTCTATGTATCATTCAAATTTCAAATAAACGGAGAAAATTCTATCTCTTATTTTTTAGGAGACATAATTTTTTTGAGAAAATTCTCTCTCTTGTTGTATAGAACTCTGTTGATTTAAATCCCGAAAATAATTGGAAGTGGTGCAGTACACAGGGGTGGACCCATACACAGCCAGAGGGGTCGTCTCTGAATTTTGAAATTCAGTGAAAAAAATACGGATCCGGCACCACTTTACTCCTTCCTGAAAATTATTTTGCTCCTCTCTAGAACTAGAAAGCCCGCCAAACCAGTTCAAAATCACTGTTAATGAGAAACTTTATTATTTTTATAGAAATTTTATAGAAATTTATGAATCCAGAACAACTTTGTTGTTTTTTAATATGTAAAATGATATTATTTTGTTATTTTTTATTATATAAGACTATATAATTTTTTATTATTTTTTATTATGTTGATTGTTTTTTTATCTAGTACCCGATTAGTTAATGAGTTTGAACCCGGTAAACTATTTTAACCTGATTTCTGCCTCTCTCTAACAGAAATTCTGCGTCCGCTCCTCACGGTACAGATAATCTTTTCTATTCCAAATCCCAAAGTCAGTGGAACAACGATTTTTTTTTTTTAAACGGATAAAACTTTTTTAAGTACTGATCCAATGATAGAAGGAGATCATTGTGTACCATATATAGCCCTATATTGAGTTGAGATATCATACCCAAAAATCAAGCATGCAGCGCCCGAAGCCCCCCATTCCCCCTCTCACCCTCCGAAGCATATCCTCTGAGGTACCGCACGTTAGAACGAGCATCCAGCCGAATTAAAATAATTTCGGTACATATTTGAATTATAAAATGCTCGTTTTAACATTCGTGCTAAATTAAAAAGAATGATCATATCTCATTCTACACAGAGTACCGTACTGGATCTGAAATTCCCCCCTTCCCCCACACTTAACTCCCCCACCCCCACACACACGTCTCCGGCTCTGTACATATGCACAACAAATATGATGAAATTTGATGTAATATTACTGTTGATCAAATAATTAAAAATTTCTAACAGTTCATATATAGAGTATAGCCAATTATGGTCTTTCCCTGGTTGGAGAAGCGAGGATAAAATGGCAATTTTGCTATGAAATCACGGACTACATGTAAAAAGAAAATATTGGATATGTTTAAGGAAGAAAAAGAAAAAGTTTATGAGTTCTTTTGGTCACTTTTATGCTGGTTGAGTTCCACCATTGATTTATGGACTTCACGGCAGAATAGAAGCTACATGTGTGTAACGGTCCACTTCATTCATGAAAAATGGACTATCAAAAAAAAGATCATTAGTTTCACACACTTGCAAGGGAGACATTCGGGTGCAAACTTAGCTTTGGTGGTTTTGAAAGTTTTGTTTGATTGGAACATTGATAAGAAAATGTTCACTTACATTAGATAATGATAGTGCCAATGGTGTGTGTGTGAGGGAAATGTTCAAGCGACTAAAGCAAAGCGGAGCCATTTGTTGTGGTGGAAAGCTCTTTCATGTGAGATGTGCCGCTCACATCATTAATCTTGTTGTACAAGATGGGAAATGTGATAAGAGGGTGTGAAGTCTCTCTTTGAAAAGATATTTTTCTATTTGGAGAAGATTATACAGTTCCAGGTTAGTGTAATGTTAAGGCTCTACTGACTATTATTTTTCTGTTGAGGCTTTATTATTTTTTTTAGTTTCTAACTTAGTCTACTGTTGTTTTGTTGAGGCTTCAGTAACTAGGTGTAACAATTTTACATTCTTAGTATTCTTTAATCACAGAAATATTACATGCTTAGGTTCTTTATATTATCTAGTGAAAGATTGAATAATGGATTTTACATGTAGTAGAAGCTTTACAATTAATAAATGAAAAGGAAACAAAAAATGATGTACTTGGAATCTTAGATAGAACTAAAATAAGTACTGATAGTACACTTTCTTAATTCATTTTTTTAATTCATATGGTATAGTTCATGTTATTTGAATAAGAAACAACAATATCGATTCTTTTAAAACCAAATATTAATTTCAATTATTATTTTTAATTTATGGTCGTGCGACTTCAGTTTTTTATTTTATCGAGGAATTAAAAGAAGATGGATCTTGTTTTGAAGATGGTGACAGTGATTGATGTGTTAAGACTTAAGAGAATATCTTGTGTTTATTTATCTTTTGTGTTGGTATTTTTAATTAAAGTTATGGTTATGTTGGTGAATTTTAGTTAATTAGATATATATTTTGAATTAGAAATCCGAATTATATCTGTATCCGTATTCGTATATGAAAATATTCGATCCATATTTGTATCCGTTTAATATCCAATCATTATCCGTATCCATATCCGATTAGTATCCGATCCGTATCCGTATCCGAAAAAAAATACTGATACGGATATGGGTTGAGCACTATCCGATCCGTTTGCACCCCTACCTTTAACACAGCAACGTTGCAGTCTTGCAGAAATCAGGAAACCGGTCTATAATGTTTTTAGATTATAGAAAGATAAATGAGTCAGATTCGTGTACAGGTAGAACTCGCTGAATAAAACAGATGAAAGATCAATGAGCTGTCCCAAAATTGCACGAAAGCTGTGCAATTAGAAATTAATATAGATATTATGGATTGATGGTGTTATCCGTTGACCAATGACCACGTTTTCATATTCATCTGCACCTGTTTTGTAAATTTTGTGTAAACTTTCCACGCGGAGCACCGATGTTTTTTATTGTTTTGTTTTAAAATCAGAAGAAAACTTGTACAAATAAAAATCAGAAGCACACAGGAGCACACAGCTAGTAATCTAGCTCCTGGCAATTTATCCTTTCTATTCTGTTCATTGAGGCTAGCTGTGTGCTTCGCACATAACAGAGAGCTAGCAGAGTTTGGAGCATCCATCAGGGGACTAGTATGAAGGAAGAAGAAAGACTTGTCCATTTAAAAGAGGGATAAAATAGACAATTTAACTTTAAACAACATCAAATTATAAATTCAACTTAAATTTTCAGATTTAATCAACATAAAGGAAAATAAGAAAAAATCTCAATTTAGAATGGGAAAATAAGATATTTGAATGTTTTGATGGGGAAACAGAAAATTTTAGATTTTTTCATAGGCACCCCAACAATTATCCCTTTTGATAAACCAACTAATAGGGAAAGTGCGGACATTTTTAAAAATACCCTACGTTAATTACAAATTATTAAATCTGCCCACGAGTCGCTGGTTTTATTAAATATGCCCAAACCGGCCAATAATTGGCCGGTCCCGTGATTTTTTTTTTTTTTTTTAAGAGAAAAATAGCTAAAATGCTGAAATGAAATCTAACACAAAAAAATCGAATTGTTTTTTTAAATATTTGTTATATTACTTTTTTTGATAGCATATTTATACTAAAATACGCTAAATTACTTCAAATTATGTTAATTTATGCTGATTAAAACTAGATTACTTTAAATTATGTTAACTTTTTTTTAAGAGACAAATAGCTAAAACGCTGAAATATAACACTAAAAAATCGAATTTATTTTTAAATATTTGCTAGATTACATTTTTTATATATAATTAGCATATTTATGCTAATTACACTAAATTACTTGATTTATGCTAATTACACTAAATTACTTGAAATTACAATAATTATGTAGAATTATGCTAGAATACACTAAATTACGCTAAATTACGTATAAATAGGGATGATATCTTCACTGAGAAAGCGAAAAACAACGACGAAACTTCAAACAGCCATAAAACGGTGCTCGACTGTCCGATTTTAGCAAATGACCACTTTTCGGAAAGCTTGCAAAAATGCGCATGCGTCAGAACCAGCTATGCTGGATTTCTAAATTCAGAATCACCAAAAAACAAAGGGAAGAGTCTCAAAACTTCAGTTGAAGTTTCCTATTAAGATTTTCATTTCTATTGTTCAATCTACGTAGCTCAGTAAATTAGTTATATAATGAACTTGTAGAATACCAATTTTTATTATTTTTGAAATTTTTTTACTATTTTTTATGATTTATGAAATATGGTACAAAATAGGCCCTATTCATACGTAATTTAGCGTAATTTACCGTATTTTAGCATAATTCTGCATAATTATTGTAATTTACCGTATTTTAGCACAAAATCGGCCCTATTCGTAGCGTATTTTCTAACAAATATTTAAAAAAACAATTCGATTTTTTAGCGTTAGATTTCAGCATTTTAGCTATTTTTCTCTAACTAAAAACAAAAATCACGGGACCGGCAAATAATTGGCCGGTTTGAGCATATTTAATAAAACCAGCGACTCGTGGGCAGATTTAATAATTTGTAATTAACGTAGGATATTTTTTAAAATGTCGGGGAAAGTGCCATCTCCAGTTCTCTTTCTTCCGCTTTGTAGGAAAGAATTGTAACCAAGAAAAGTAAAGAGTAAATAAATAAGGGCAAGCAATTTAAAAACCGTCATGGATAACAAAAGGTTGATTTGCAAATAAGAACCGATCACAAAAGACAATGTTCTTTTTTATAGACGAAACTAGAAAATTAAAATCGAGAGCTTAATAAATAAGTGTAATTTAATTTCATCACATGAGGACTATAGTATTAATTAATGTAAAAGTTAGAAATTTTAAGGAATAAAATGAATTTTTTACATCTACCTCCTTTTGTCCATGCCTCTGTGGGAGATCGCAAATTCGAAATCCAAATGGAAGGTCCTACATGAATATTAGAATGTGAAATATTACACCATCTCTCTCAACAACAACAAAAAATTGATTTGCTCGAGCAAGCCAACCCAAATGTCCTAATATTTCAGACTTTTTTTCCCTTAATTCCATCATAATATGTCAATACGGTTCCACCGTAAGAAAAAGTTTCTCAATCAAGGAAGCAGGGGCAGACCCAGGTATATCCAGAAGGACAGCTGTCCACCAAAATTTTGAGTTTTAATGAAGATTTATCGGTTCCAACTGACTTTACCCCTCCTATAATTTTTTTTGACCTCCTCTGAAAGTTTGATTTGTAATTCGGATTAAATTTAGAGTTAAAATTGAAATAAATTTGTTAAATTTTGATTAATAATTAGAATTATAAGTTAAAGAATCAGAAATTACAAGTCAAAACATTAGAAAGTATAAATTAAAGCATTATTTTTTATCGAGTATCCAATTGATTAATGAATTTAAATTTGATTTGATATTCTTTTTTGCCCCCTTGACAAAATTCTAGATCCGCCCCTGCAAGGAAGCAACATCTTAAAGCATTCTATTATACACACTGATCGCGAAGTCAATTTCCTGCAAAACCACTTCATCTGAAAATGTAAGAAAGCAGAGATCATATAAAACTTGTGACGAACAGACAGTATGGTTACCTGCAGCAACAGTTTTATTGCTTAAAGTTGAAGTGCAATCCAATAGACAACCATTTAGAAATGTCTTCCCTAAATAAAAAAAATATATATCTTAAATATGCAATAACTATATGTCTATATGTGTTGTTATTTGCTTCACCATAGCAAAATTCCTCAACCTACAAATTTTATTCTAAATAACGCCGGTTGTATTTCTCATCCAGAGACTTGCATGAAAACGTAATACTGAACAACAACTCCAGCTAAACGAATTCAATCAATATATTTTCTCCTAATTCCAGCAATATTTCCACAAACTCACTGATAAATTATTTGGCAAACACCATCCTCAAGCATCTTCCTCATCTTCCTCGTCTTCGTCGTCCTCCTCTTCTCCATTCGAAATGTCCAACTCATAATTCTCCACATCATCATCATAACTATGATCATCATCATGAGCATGCACATTGTCATCATCTAACACCAGTTTTGTCAAATCCCTGTCTCGGTAAAGAACTCCAGTGCGCATCACATGATTCACCTTATCCCTCAAACTTGCCAATGGATGCAGTTCAACCAGCTTCCCCCTCTCGTATCCCTCTCTTAGCACAACTGTAGTTGTCTTGCACTTGAGTGAAAAGTAAAAAATCCCAGGATACCTTGTAAAAATCCTAGTGAATTTATGCGGCAGCACAAGCTCTTCTCTGAGCTTCCTTATGTAATTCCTCTTTGTTTTCTTGTGAATTGTAAGGCTGAGCAACTCATGGAGCACACCTACAACTCTCTTCTCCATTAGATCACTCTCTGGGTCAATTCCAGTTGGATCAGCATAAGGAGATATGTAAGGCAACCTGTGAAACTCATCCATCCATGCCTTGACTGTATTCATGCCTCCATAGCCACGCGGGAACCGCATAGGGAATGCAAGCGGGGCTCCCAGAGAAGAAGGCGGTTTCTTTAAATCGCGGTATGAAGGCGACTCCAAGTGCCTTCTCTGGAGATATGAAATGGCGAGATCGGTCGGGTAGTTAATAAGAGACATAACCGTATCGCTGCTATGCTCTCCCGGCGAAATGCTGAATAAATTTGGGTGGAGGGAAGGAAAGGTGGATGTGAAATCATAAGGCAGACCAAGGTCGAAACGGAGTGGAAAGAGAGTGGACAGGGGGAGGGAGCGTGACTGACAGAGCATCAATAGGCGTGCGAGGCGGAGGTGTGAATCGGACGTGGCGGCGGTGGAGGAAAGGCGGGAGAGGACGAGAGAGCCGGGATCAGAGAGAGAGAAGCAGTTGACGGAAGGAAACTTGGGATGAGGTGATTCAACAAAGAGATTTGGGAAGCGGCGGAGGAAGCGGAGAACTGGAATGGTAAGGCCGAGGATTTTCTGGAATTGGGAGAGATTGCGGGCTTGGATAGGGGAGGTCCCCGTGGCGTGGCGGCCGATGTATTCTAAAAGGAGGCAGCATGCCTTTGTGTCGGTGTCTCGGTCGATGATGTGGTCCAGACTCCGGTTCTTCACCCACTTCAGCCGGACCTTCTTCATTTTTATTGGTGGCGGTGAGGGTGGCGGTGAACTTCTTCGTTTGTGTACCTTCTTTGCTGTTTTTCTGCTTTTCTGCAACCAAAAAATTGTAACATCATCAAAAGAAACCAAAAAGTTCAGCCTAATATAAAGGATCAAATTACCTTGATTGATCCACAAATAGAAAGAAGGAAAGATATTACTCAAGAAAGCAACATTATTTAAAATCAAGTATCATACACAAGATATTTCAGTCTCACTAATTTCAATTAACTATCAGAATTATTTTTAATTGAGGCTTGAATGTGGTTTGATGCTCTAACTTCAGAAAATACAAAAAGTGTAATATGCGCCTTACCACTACTTTGTTCTAGCAGCTCAAATTGCAATTATTAAATATTCAAGCAAAAGAAATAACTCAATATTCTTAAAAGAAGGAGAATTAGGAAATGAGAAGCAAGGACATAGGAGGCACTGTACCTTCACCCTAGTGAGGATTCATGAAGATAAAATTAAGGTAAAAAATAAATTGGAAATTGGAAATTCATAAAGATCCTGTTTCTGTTTAAATTGGAAATTCACAAAGATAAAATTAAGGGAAAAAATAAATTAATAATTATACTAGTGAGGATTGCCACATGGCTATTAAATTAGGGGAAAATCCTAAACAGTACATACCATAATTGATATTTTAGCCTTTTTTTAAACATAATTCAATAACAGTACATAACACGACTGATTGTTATGTAGCATTATTTAACAGCTAGGGTTAGAAAATCTCAAAAATTGATATTGTGTACTGTTATTGAATTAGGCAAATAAGAGTGCATAAGCTGCTGTTAACTAATGCACATCACAAAAATTAGGTTCAGAACAGCAGAAAACTAAAAAATAATGGGATAAGAACAGCAATTAAGCAAAGGCCAAAATTGAAGAAGACAAAAAATGAAAACCCTTTTAAATAGACAGTCTTGGAAAGAGAATTAAAATGTGATGAAAAATTAAATTATGCCCAAATCATCAAGATAGACAACTATACTGATACTAAAGCGATCATTTGCTGGTATAAGCATAAATAAATAAGCTCATTTGGTTAATTGCAAATTTGTAAACCTGAGTTAAATGGATGCATGCATTGTTCAGAAATTTGGCCAAATACGACAGCAGAATTGGCCAGACTTTACTTATTTGAAATGCCGGACTTTATGAACCAATGGTCAATGGCCATTCTCCTTTACTTATTTGAAGCCAGAGACATGCATTTCAGCAAACAGTTGTTGTGCCAGAAACATATATGAGCTTCAGTTGGGAATTTCAACAAACAGATGGTGTTCGCTGGTTTAACATTGTCAAGGAATTTCTCAAACACTTAGTGGGCACAAATGAAATAAGCACCAGGGACAACAAAGACCAAAGCAAACCATCACCCAGAGAGAGAAGTAGAAGGAAAGAAGCCCCTGAGTTAAGTCCAATCAGTAAGTTCAGAAATCTGACCTGAGTTTGGGAAAGGGTGGGAGAGAGAAAGAGGGGTTTCGGTCGTGCAGTTGAACTTCTACGGCATGTTGGTTGGTTGATGGTAGATCTGAAAAGCTTTTCGTTATGAGACTATTTAGTTCTATACTTTTGGCTCCTGTTTGAGAGAGAGAGGACAGGAGTGAGATTTGGTAATTAGCGGGGGAGGGTTTGGTGGGGATTTAGGATTTGGCAGGGAGAGAAAGCTGAGAAGCCGGGAAAAAGAAAATATCACAGAGAGGGACGTTAAAATTGAGGATGGAATTCAAATTTTGCGGAAGTCCAAATTTTGAGAGGGCGCGCTGAGAGAAAGAGGCGCCGGGCGCGTCTAGGTTTTTTTTTTTTTTTAAGAGTTTGGCGTAAAGAGAGAAAAGGAGACAGTAGTAGAGACTAGAGAATAGAGATGGAGAATCCGTATCGCCCCAGGTACCTGAGGTGCAAGTTATAAATTCGGATCGTTTTTTTAAGTTCGCACAAATCTCAAAGCAAATCTCTACCGTCTCAAATTCTCAATAGACACTTAATTGAGTTTGGTCTAGCTGAGATTAATCTGGACCGTCCGTTTTTTCAAATTGTATCTCAAGTACCTGGGGGGACACAGACTCAGATAGATGTAGGGGGGAAGAAATATCAGACAGAAAGTGAATTGAGGAGGAAATCAAAATTTTGGTAATAATTTCAGAGGGAAGTACAAATTTGGAAAGGAATTAAAATTTTGGTAAACATATTTAGAAGTGAAGTAAAATATTTGACAAAATAATTTAAACATATGGAATTGATTTATTTAGATTGATTTATCTAAGAAAAATATTTTTTGCAAAAATTTAAGAGAAGAAGTGAAAATTTTGGCAAATTAATTTGGACATCCAAAATTAGTTTATTTAGGTTGAATTTGCCCCTTTAATTTTATAGAAATTCATTATTATTTGCCCCTTCAACATGTGTCGATATTTGTGGACCGTTTATTTTCACATTAGCGGTCGACGATCAATCTACAATGAAATGATTCTTAATTTGTTTCAAAATGATCAAGGGAAAACATTGAACATGATTAACATAAAAGTATGAAGTTTGATTATGTCTGAGTTTCGATCCAAAGTAAAGTGTTTATGACCATTTGATGTTTCAATATTCCGTCAACTGGATGGATAGATAAATATAAATAAAATTTCATCAAACTTTGCTACAAGAAAATAAATACAATGTTTTTTAATTCCAACGGTTCAGATCGACCAACGAACGACATATTTATGTGCACCTTCATTAACTCACAAAACTAGAATTTATGACTTTGCATGAACATACAACATAAACTGTAGTTGTGTGAGTTAATGAAGTTGCACATAAGTTCGTTAAATAGTCACTAACTCAGGAGAGAAAGCGCTATGTGTGGCGTGCCCAAATATGAAATAACACTCTGAGTTAGTGCACTGCCATTAATATTAACATTTCATTAATAAAGACAGAAAGAGAGAGTGAGAAAAACAAAAAAAACTTTTTGTTAATAAAGATTCCCTTTCTCTGTATCACTGTTGAGTTGTACTAATAGATATGAGTTAAATGAGAGCGTTAAATATTATTTAGTGAGAATAGAGCGTGTCGAAGTTTCTCGTAAATCTATATAATATATAAAAGCCTTTTGGGCATGAGAGCAACAAAATATCAATAAATACTAAATAGTGAATATTTATGCTATTCTCTTTTTCTTTTTTCTTCCATTAAATACAAATACAAAATTTAAAATAAAAACAAGATAGACTTTGAACAAACACATAATATAAACAATTAACTAGGTTTTATTAATCTTTAGAAACTTAATCTCCGCAAAAGATATATTAAAAAACTTCTAATTGAGTAGATGACCCTTTAATCTTAATCTTTGTAATCATATTCCCTCATTAACCACAATAGGTTTTAAGGGAATTTCATGTATACCCCCAAAAACCTCGAAATTACATATTCCCCCCTCTAAAGTTCATAATATCAAATTTACCGTTCTAAATTTCAAAAACTCACAAATTTATCCAATTTATTAACTTTTCTATTAAAACTCATTTTAAATTTCTAAATTACCCATTTACCCTTAATTAAAAAAATGAAAAAAAAATCCCTCCCTCTTTCTCTCTCTTTTGAAAGCGCCAGGCTGCCAAAATTTTATTTTTGCTCAATACTAATAGCTTTTATGCAATTTGGTAATCTATTTCATTCCTTATTCTTTTTCTCTAAATTCAAGAATTCTACTTACATGTGGTTCTCTTCTATTCTTAGTTTTGGCAGCCCCAAGGGTCTTGGTACAGTAAATTTTTCTTTTGTGTATTGTATAGTGAAATTGAGCAATTTACATGACCAAATGCACAGTTGATGACTCTCCTAATTCGTTCTTTGATTTTTTGAAACTAGAAAATATTTGTGTCCTATGCTATCTGGTTTTCATTGAAGGAAGTGAAAATAGCAAGAAAGATGCTAGAAAAAATTAAAATTCTTTGCTATATGCTGTTTTAACATAAAACAAGAATAGCAATAGAGATGTTTGAATTATCTTGTATTTTCGTATTTCATTTACAATCTGTCTGTACATGGATTCATATAGCAATCAATTAACGAGTCAAACAATGGTCAACCTAAAACTAATTTCTGTTCCAGTTCCTTTCATTGAGGAGAAAAGCCCTTGAGCACTATTACAATCAGTAGCAGCAGTAGCATACCAGTATTTATAATACAGACATACAGCTACAAAAATATCTCATACCAGCATTCAAACACAACTACATACATCCCTCGTACTAGTATTTAGAAATAAAAAAACACACAACTACGTAAATCCCTAATAACTGAGTTATGCTTCTCATTTAAAAATTGGGTACAAGAACCCTTTGTAGATCCATTCTCCAAGTCGCCCCTTGCAAGATCGTCAGCCAAAGCATTTCTGTTCCAGTTCAGTTATACCGGGACAGCCTAATCTTCATGATGTTATGTCTCCGGTGTGTGTGCCCAGTATGCCTAATACAAATGGTATATATTGAAAGCGCATTGTTTAGTAACACCATAGAGACTTCAATTAGAGAGCCAGAATTAGTTGGCTGCTTTGATGTATCCAGCACTCTTGTTAGTGTTAGCTGTGCAAATGAAACAACAATAGAGGTTATCTGTCACGCAAGAACTAAAGGAATAACTTATCTGTGTTCTGAGAAAAGTAACAAATGCTTTCTAAAAATATGCAACTGAAAACCATTTACTCCCTTGTAAAATCAGTAGGTACGTTTTTAAATGTTCTACAGGGATTTCAATTAGGTCATAGGTCATAGGTATGCCTTCGATAACATTTAATTTGCCTCCTGTCCTCCCAAATTAGGAAAAATTTGCTGAAATTAAAATAAAATATTATACTCGCAGATTTTGATATTGAACCGTGCGCTGGTTCCCAGTGATGGGTACAAAATGAAATGAAAAGAAAAACATCTCAACAACTAAAATGTCGAGACTATATAGTATATACCGAGTACGCTGCCGTTAAGAAGAAATTAAAGATTTGCCACATGTAGCCCAGAGCATTAAATGACATATCAGTTAAGCCTCCACATACGGCCGATACAATCTGCCACATTCAACTGCCACTAAAACCTACCATAATTCATCGATTCTGCTATTAAAAATATTTAAGTCAATCAAAATTTAGTTCAAGGATCAGCCTATTTGTTCCTGTACTAGTCAGTTATACCAGTATATTCCTATTTCAATAACGATTGAAGACAACACCTCCAAATTGAATATCTATTAAAACACTCATATAACTATAAAACCACATTTATGCACAAGTTAAATAAGAATGAAGAAAAAACAAGACTGGTCCCAATAAGTACAGGTACAATTTGGTAAGTTTCGAGGGAAAAGATCCCTCATAAGCAAACAAAATAAGTACTTAACCATTAGGAAAAGGGCAGCCCAAACTTTCGAGCTTTGTTTTTTTCTAAATACATAAATGTCTCCAATCGTTTTTAAAATATTTGAGTACCATCTAAAGGGTTCAAGAGCGTCCATGTCTAAGAATACCAATAAACTGGCCTGATGACCTGAATCTTATAATCCTCTTGGTAATTGAAAGCAAAATTAAAATTAAACTGTTCACCGATTTGGACTTTTTATAAATAGGCAACGGCAACGAAAGAGACGATTCAGATCAAATATACAAAAAGAAAGTACATATCTTTCTGCTTACAAAAGCATCTCGACGAATCTTTTTCAAAGTATTTCAACCGATCCTCTTCATAAACAACTTGCATTTGTTCGGCTGCAAAGGGGGCAGTAATAAAATTCCAGAATTGTGAAATTGAGAATATATAGAGAGAGATTACAGTTTGTTCAAGATGGATAAACGCGCTCGATCACCAGCGGTGAGCCCCATAGTCGATTATAGTCAAAGACCTTGCTCTGCATTGCATTCCATGTCTGAATCGCGCTTGGCTGCCGTGCGAGTGAGACGAGGAGGGATGTTCTCATGGCTTTTAGTTAGGGCTTGGGTTAAAGAGAATGGAGAGAGTATAAGCGAAAGAAATCGGGGACGGAGGGATTGGTACTATTTTGCCCTTCCGACAAAACGTTGCATTATATTTAACAAAGAAACAATTGATCGGTATGAAACAAGATTCTAAACAGCATTTATGTTTATAAAAAGCTACAACGAATAGTGTCGTTATAACGTTTTTTTTTTACATTATGTATATTCAATATACATATTTGTACTAAATATCAACATTATATAAAGTCTCATAAAAAATAAATAACACCAAAGTAATTAAGAAATTATAATATTCATATTGAACCAGTACAAAGTTCAAATTACGGTTCAAAATATCCATAGTAATATCATAAACTATCGATTTTTTCTATTAAAAATATCTTAAGCATCATGATTCATGATATAATCTTTTTTTTTCTATTCAAATTTCAATTTCTATTTCCAATTTCAAATTGATTTATTTGTAGCAAGTAGCAATAAATTCAATTTCGGTTTGAGCTTTTTTGGGTCTTTATTTAAAGCCCATATAAATTGCTTAAAAATACCCATATTGTTTTTTTTTGAAAAATTTGGCAGTGGCTTCCAAATAGGTTTTATTAAAAAAAAAAAACCATATTGTATAGCGGCCGTAGCGCAAATAGCGGACTGCTATCCCCCCCTATAGCGGCCGTAGCGCAAATAGCGCATTTTGATGCCATAGCTTAGCGTTTGGGGTCTAAAAACGCTATAGCGCGCTATTTAGAACACTGGTATGAAATATGAGCCGTTTGATTCAACGGTCTAAAATAAAACAAGAAGCATTTGCCTTTTTATTAATATTCAAAATTAAATATAAATTATTAATTTATATTTAATTTAGTTGGGTATTTTTAAAAATGACCCAGACTAGCTATTTAATGACTGGTTCTAATTTTTTGGGTGCCATAGTAAGATCTATAGTTTGTTAGACAATTTATATTAATCCTAAATAATTTCTGAAAAAATAAAAAAATAAAAAATAAAAAAAACCTCAAAATTGCCTTCTCTTTCACTCTCCTCTCTTTCTCTCTTTCTCTTATGAGCAGTTTGAGTGAGTTGTGAGAGGGAGGAGAGAGAGAACGGGGTATTTATAGATTCTGAAACACAAAAAAAAAATTCCCAACCGCCAAAAATGGTCTGTCTTAATTTTAATCCTGGCTGGCCAATTTTTGGCCGGTTTTGAGCATTTTTAAAAATACCCAGCTAACCTGAGTATAATTATTATTTTATAATTAATTTTGGATATTAATAAAAATGTCGGCAAGGGTGGCTTACGAGCAGCATAAGCTAAAAAAAACAGAGAGAGAGCTAGAAATGTCGGCAAGGGTGGCTTACGGACAGCATAAGCATAAGCATAATCCTGGCTTACGGGCAGCATAAGCTAAAAATGTCGGCAAGGGTGGCTTACGGACAGAAGACGCAGTCAACGGTTAGCGAATGGAGTCGTGCACAGTCAGTAATACAGCACGGGGAGATTTTTTTTTTTGAGAGAGAATTAGAAAAAGAAGAGAGAAAGATAAATCGTGCACAAAAAAAGACAATTGCGCACGTAAAAGAGAAAAGAGAAATAAGAAGAGGAATTTTGAGGTTCTATGGGACTAAGTTTCATAATGTAAGATAAGTAAAACTAATTTTCGAGGTAGGCAAAACTCATATATTTATGAGTTTAGATTTTATTTTCAATACCTTGACATCTAATTTCAAAATCTACTCCTGTCGATACATGGCTTTGTCACTGCTTATGATATCAAATTAGTGTAATTTTGAAATGTAGTACGAACGTCGCTGTTGATAGTATTTTTATGTTAAAATAACATTGTTTCTCTTATAGAGAAGTGTTGTCATTATCGACGTTTTACCACTATTAAAATGCTATCAACAATAATATTTTCATCGCTTTTATATTGAGATAATGATATCGTTGACAACGTTTTATTGCTCGAGAAAACAATATCAATAATATATAACAACATTTTATTCCAAAATAAACATTACTTAAAAAATGGAAAAAGAAATTGTTTTGTGCTCAAGTAAAATGAGGTTGAAAACATTTCAATTCTAGAAAAACTATGTCAATGATATATAGCAACGTTTTAATCTAAAGCAAACATTACTTGCAAATACTAAAGCAAAACACGTTTTTGTGCTGAGGTAAACCAATATCATTGATAGCATTTCGCTTCCAGAGAAACAACATTTTACTCTAATACAAACATTATTTAGAAAATGAAAAAAAAATATTGTTTTGGTGTTGAGGTAAAATATTGTCATTAACAGCATTTTACTTCTAGAGAAACGTTGTTCATCTCTTTAAAAAAAATATTGTCAATGACAATATTTTTATTATGTTTCGGAAATTTGCAGTGATCTCATAATTTTAAATTTATTTTTTCTAAATTGCTACAGAAAATAACATCGGAATAGGCGCTGTTTTTTATTTGTTTTGCTGGACGCACTGGGCTGTTAGCTCATGGCCATGCCAGTTTGACATATAGAGTTCTTGAAACCCAAATTAGATTCTAGAACTCTAGTTTTTTATTGCTTTATAATCGCTGATTCAAAACATTACGGCAGCATAAATGGCCTCATGGTTGACCTAATGTATGCTCTCATCAGGAGGAAAATTGAGGTTCATGATATTATCAGAAGGCATTTAATTTAAGCAATCACATTATGCGTGCCTAGAGACTTGAAGGCAATCTATTGACATCGCTCGCGAACTTCTTTCTGTTTACCTCGGATTTAACAAAGTATCTATTTTAGAAAATATATATATATGTGTGTGTGTGTGTGTGTGTGTTTAAAATCTGCATGTATGCACTACTATGCTCTGTGAAAAAGAGAGTATTTCCGCAAGAATAATTCAGTACCCTTCATTATAGCCCCACAAATAAAAGCTAACAATAATGAATAATTTCAACAGGTTATTTAAAAAAAAAAAAATCTATTCAGGTTGGATGCATTTCGATTGACTTGCGCCAGAAACTCAGAATTGTAACATGGACAAGTCTCAATGGTCTTGATTAATATTCAGTCTTTGAAAGCCTTTTCCATGTAGAGTCCTATAATTAACAACAACAAAATAACAGAATTGAGATTTATTAACAATGGGTTAATTTGACAAAGCCATGTTTTTAAAGGGAAAATGTACAGTTTGCCCTTCTTTTCCAAACCAACAAACAAAATACCCCTCTTCATAAATTATTAACAAAATGAAAATAAATCTGCTGTAATTCTCAGAGAATTACAGCACCTTGTAATCTCGATTCCAACCGTTGGTATTTCTCGAGATGCATGCATGAAAACTTACTTTTCCAAGAATGTTTCCCAGATCCGCGCATGAAAAAGTTTGAACGGTTGATATCGGAACTTCAGGATCCTGTAATTCCTCTCGGAATTACAGCAGATTCGGATTCTAACAAATGCCCTTGTGGGCCCCATTGTCCCCTCCTTTCCCCTCCCTCTCACTTCTCCTTGTTTATTCCTACAACTTTATATTTGAAATGGAGGATACATTTAATACTATATAAAAATTTTGTGAACTTTATATTTGAAATGGATGATACATTTAATACTATATTTTTAACATATGATTTTCTTTAAATTAATTTTACATAATATAAGCACTTCAGTACTGTGTTTGTGTTTGAAGGTTAAAAACTTGAGGTTGCAAAATTAGAAAAAAATTTAACAAATTTGTAGTCATTTTAAGTATCACAATAAAGGAGTATAGTTTATATATATGTTTGCAAATTTCAAAATAAGAAAATTATTTGAAAATTTGACTTCAATTAAATTAATTTAAAAATATGTGCATCAGTAAGTAAATAATGTGAACCAGCAAGAAAATAAAAAAATGAATCACTGTTTCGAAAGGTTTATTTAGAGTGCACAAGATCTATTATAATAGAATCGTACAAGATGAAACATGAATGTTAAACCTAACTTTTTGTCATTTCATGCAGATTGTTGATAAAATCACTTTAATATTTTTTTTATTCAGAGTAATGATAATTATGAAGTGTTCAAATATCTTTAATCTTTATGCCTTTATTTTTTTTATTTCCTCTGTTTGAACTAACAATGAGAAGTAGAAATTAGTGGTGCTACAATGGATTATCATATTTTTTGGCTTAATTTAGAAGAATATAATTTGTACTAGCAATTATTAGTAGTACAAAAATGCCCCCAACCAACAAAAATATTGGGAAACAGTAACATTTTTTAGTTTTTACCAGTAACTAACCAGTACTCATCATGATTTTGTATTTTTTTTAATAATGATGTTATAGTCACATGTTAATTAATATAAGTTGACCTATGTCTCATATTAGAAAGTTTAAGAAAAGTAAGCCAAGAAAATTAATCTAAACTATAGATCAAGAAAGGAGACAAAAATATATGCACTTCTAAGTTCACAAAATTTCCATATAGTA
Organism: Carex kokanica; assembly: GCA_025461125.1. Taxonomy (NCBI): domain Eukaryota; kingdom Viridiplantae; phylum Streptophyta; class Magnoliopsida; order Poales; family Cyperaceae; genus Carex; species Carex kokanica. The sequence continues at coordinate 655,599 of JAJGRX010001461.1, forward strand.
TTAAATGTATCCTCTATTTTCAAATATAAAGTTGTAGGAGTAAACAAGGAGAAATGAGAGGGAGGGGAAATGAGAGGAAAATGGGGCCCACAAAGGCATTTTGTTAATAACTTACAAGGAGAGGTATTTTGTTTGTTGGTTTAAAAAAGAAGGGTAAATTATACATTTTTAAAAGAATTAAATATGTTGCTAGCTTTATACGATTATACTATAATTGATAATAATGTACCAATTTTCATGTAATTTAAATGTCATTATATTCCATTAAATACAATTAAATATGTTTTATTTATAAATTCAATTGGGTCTGAATTATCTCTTCGGACATTGATAATACACGAGTTCAATTGGGTATGAATTATCTCTTCGGACTCCGGCAGGTCAAAATTTCCAACACAAGCCAAACCCTAATTCTTTCTGCCTCTCAAGCAGAAAATACAGAAAGAGACCAGTGTACTTCATTTTACTTATTATTATACATAACCTTTCTTCCATAATATATATCAAAGGTCTATCACAATTCCAGCCAGAGCATTGCACCATTAGACTATATAATTTACAGGTAATTAACAACATGGGAGCGAGAACAAACGAAAAACGAAGAAACAAAAAAACGAAAAATGAAACGGGAGTTGAAGAAGTGGACTACTATTCTTGTGTCATTCTCACACCTCAACTATCAAGCATTTCGAACTCAGATTCTTCACTAGATCGCCAATCAATTGAAGAATGTTTTCTCCTGGTGTTGTCCTGTTTAACCGAAGAACTCATAGAGGCAGCATTTCTCCCATCTGACAAGAGCGAGTCCATGTACTGATCCAGAAGCAATATATTTGTCACATGGCCTCTCTCTACATCACTAGAAGACAGATCATCAGTGTTAGCTTGACCGTGCCTCCTGCTACTTCTTCCTCCGCGGGTAGAATTATAATAATCCACATCAGATGGGACCTCAGACCACTGGTCCATGCTCTGCTGAGAATGGGTCTTGGCAAAGGTCCACTGATTTTCTATGCTCTGTTCTGACCTTGTTTTGGCGAAGCTGCGTACCATCGAAGATTGGCTGTTATTTTCACGGTGAATGCTTCGTTCAGTTTCATTTGTTACTACTGTGATCTCCTTCTCAGATGAATCTGAAGAGTTTGGTCTGATTTCGATCCCCCTCAGCATGGCACGCATAGAGTCCACAATCTGTCATCAAAACGAAACTTTGCTTGAATAACATCTGCCATTTAAAAATCTATCTACACTCCAAACCTAAGGGGGGCAAGACTGTAATATTACCTGTTGAGTTGATAATAACTCTGAATCATGTTCATTAAGCTTTGGATGCAACAGTGCAAAGTAGATCTTATAGAATGAACCTTCTGTCATCGAATCGGGGCAAAGTCTAGCCCGTAGAGCAGCCAATTCTGGAGCAAGCCTTTCCATGGATGCCACATGATCTTTCTGAGTATTTGTCATATTGAAACCTGTAAAATCAGTAATTGAAATTACAATAGCACAAATGCAATACAATAAATATGTTTTGAGAAACAAATTCTGATTAAACAACACGTCGCAGAGGTGTCTAGTTACCAAAAGAACCCCCCCCAAATAAAAGGTGCAAATAGTAAAATTTTGAATGATGAACATTCTTATGCCTGACGATTACAAAAATGCACATCCCATGTTTCTTCTTTACCATTATATCCCAACTACCCAGCTTACTGCTATTCTTTGTAGAGTTAGAAAACCACAAAAACTTTAAAAAAATACTGTAACTGATCCACAAGATAAAAGGTAAGGGTCCATGTCATTATAATCATCCTATTGAACAATCAAAGAATAAACAAGAACAATTCTAATTCAATATTTGAAATTTAAAACAAGTTTTAAAATATGGATTGAGATGCTTCAGTACCAGTAATTACTCCTTGATCAGTCAGAAGAATACATTATTCGTAGATCATGTACAATTAAGCAATTATACAGTTTATACTATCTCAACGAGGAAGGTGTATCCCAAATTGGTCCAGAATATAGAATTCCCACTAAAATGTTTACTGAAATAGAGCGGAGTTTACCATCTCTAGTAGGGACAGGGAATTCAACCCACGAGTCAGGGCACCCTGCAAGTACCGCTACAAACTCCACAAGATCATCTGAGACACCAACAGCACCCCTTGGCGGAGACAGAGATTGAGGATTTGTCAGACTCAAAATCGCCGCAGTCTCAGTCGGGCTCTCTGGTGGGACCCGCAGTGAGACAGAAAAGCGCGACAATCCACCTCTGAGGGCACCACCGAGCTCAGCGAGGTCAGAGAGGATGCCTGAGAGGATAGGCGGGGAAGGAGGGAGCGGCGATGGAGAGCGACGGCGAGGACGGGAAAGGGAGAGGCGCGGCGTATGAGGAGGTGAGTCGGTGTGGGTAGGGGCCAGGAGAGGGAAGAAGCATGCGATGTCGAGGAGGTGTCTACCGAGTTCTGAGAGATCGTCGCGCACGCCGCGAAGACCTCTAGCCATGTCTGATTGGAGGTATATTTAGGGTTTCGATGACTAGGATGGGATGGGATTGGAAAGTAAGGGAAGAGAAGGAAGAGAAAGGGGAGTTGTTCGTCGAGTTCAGTGTAGGAAATTTTTTATGTGCCCTTTAACCGTGTGCATTAAGGCAATGTTACTCGGATATAGCATAAATAAAACTTAGAAGTTCTAAAAATACTGTGGTAATTCCAAATTTGATGTTCTGGCATTTTAGAAGTAAAAAATAGAAAATAGCATCTCTAAGTAATTAATAGTTAAAATGATGAAAAACATCAAATTTATGAATCATTTTAGATAATATTTTTACGGAAAAAAAATAGTCTTTTGGAAAATAATTCTCTAACGTTTTACAAATCTCAATATATTAGACGTACAATTAAACTTGATTTATCATATATTTACATACAATAATGAATTTATCATTTCTTTTTATTTCACGGAACATTTTATATTTTTTTTTCAATTTCTTTTCGTTACATTGATAACTACACTGATAAGGGAACAGAAATCCTAAAAGTGAGTTCGCACTTGCAAGAATCAATCGGGATTCGGGATAGTGACAGAAGGTTCGGTCTTCTTATTTATTCCAAGCACGCCTCCGTTAATCATTTAAATTGCTTTCGGCATGGGAAATAAATCAATAATTGAGTCGTCCCATTACTGGTGTTCATCGGTTCGGTTCGGTTCGGCTGAACCGAACTAGGCAAATTAAAGTAATAATTTGGTTTCTAAAATAGAACTGAATTGAACCGATTTAGTATTGCAACCGAACTAAAGTTTTATTTCGGTTTGTTCGGTTCAAACCAAAATATATTAATTTTTTATTTAAAGCAATTGATTTATAATAAACCGATGTATATTAAGAAATAAACCGGAGTATTAAGAAATAAACCGGAATATTAAGAAATAAACTAAAATATTTAAAGAAATTGATTAAGAAATAAACCGGAGTGGTCCGGACCAAATTCATAACATATAAAAGTTCGGTCGGTTCAGTTATTTTGGTTTTGAAAATTTCCTAACTGAACCGAACTGAAATTATAATTCGGTTTTAGAACCAAACCGAACTGAACCATTAAACCGAAATACCAAACCGTTTGGTCCAAAATAATTCGGTTCAGTTCAAAACCGACTAAACCGAACCCAATGAACACCCCTACCATTACAGACCCTCAAGTAGGGGTGAAAACGGATCAAATATGGAGTGGATCGGATATTTATTGAAAAATATATAAATATTATTAAAAATATTAAAGTTCATAATATTTATTTAATTATAATGATGAATAATATAATTTTTTTATAATATATATTAAATTATATAGTATATATCTATTACTTGTATCTATTATTTGAATTCAGATAATTGAAACGTAATACTATATTAACATTCACATCCATACAAATATTTAAATATCGAATATCTATATTTAATTTTTCGAATATGAATAAGATATTATCCACTCAGTTTTCACCTCTACCTCCAAGTTTTAAACTATTCTTTTTAATAAATTAACGTGAGATCTAAACAGAACAAATTTTACAAATACAGAGATAAAAGATGTTCTTCTCACCGTTAAAATTATGATATGTTCTTGACTAAAAAGTCAGAAGTTAAGCCACCCAACTATTTAATACATGTTATTACAACATAAGATTTTATCTGTTTGAATTTCTCAAGTAAAATTATGATATTTTCAAACAAATTATTAATTCAACGATCTTACAAAATTAGTAAGTTCTCGAATTCCTATAGTTGAAATTGTAAATGTCACGTTAATGTTTACAATTAATTACAAGTGGATAGAGATGCTGTCACTCTATCGTGGATGTATTCAAGTAAGGTTTATGTATGTGGTGAGATATATGTTCAATGACGATATGCAGCCTAGCACAAGGGATAGCTGCTTCTAATTAGACTTTGATTCTACGCGCTAATTAACGAGGAGACACCTGCGAGTCAAATAGAAAAAGAAGAAAAACCGCAACAAGTACCAAAATAACATGTAGACCTACCAACTAATGCATAATGCTATGGCTTTTTTAGTTGATTGAGACAGGTACATGGTGATTTGGTCTAGTGCAACACTTTCCATCTCTGATTGGCTTTAAGCGAAGAAAAAACGTGACATGACTAATATGACACATGATCAAAAATATTTTTCACATGAAGTAACATTTTTTTTTTTTGAGATCGAACGCCCATAGGCTTCATGAACTAACATAACAAAAGTGGTAGAGGGCGGTCACGTAATGTGTAGTTACGCTCATGACGTGATCAAACATGACCTAATCGGCTAACTGGTGGCATTCAATTAATTCTTAACACAACTAATTTTTTGAGATTTTAGGTTAGTTCATTAAAAAAATAAAAATGCTAAAAAATAAGAAAATATTGCAAAGTAAATTAAAATAACAAAATAATATTGAAAAAATTATGTAACGTGTCAGACGACATAACATGATAGAATTAGTTTACATAGCATGATAAAATTAGTTTACATGACATGCCATAATGTATTAGTTTTGATCAAAGAGGAATACGTCACATAACTGATACACATGATCTGACGTGATATACTTTACCCGTGATGTGCTGTAAAAAAAAACAATAACAACGTTACTAATTTCCTTCACTACTGGCCTCCATCTTATAAAAATCAAGGAGTAAACATTCACATCGATACAATTCACAGAATGAAATGAACAAAATGTGAATGAGGAATTCTTATTGATTATGTTCAGAAAAGAATAATCAAATCTCACCAAAGTTCCACACGTTTTAACAACACTTGGGAACTGCACACAAAATACATACCGATATGATACAACAAGAAACTAATAACAGGAGAAAAAACAATATGCATCCCTTCCTACACTATTAGACCTTACCTGACCCACGTACTATATTTCAAATCTTTATCACACACTTCACATTTCGAAATATGCCCAGGGCCGACCTGGCAGTGCCCCAGAGAAGGCACAACAAAAAAATCAGGATCCCTAATATCTCACTTGAAACAATTCTTATTGACATCTATATCAACCCCGTGTACCCGGTACCCGAATGGACGGGCATTCCATAAGGATTAACTGGGGTAGGTGTGTACGCGTTCCCAAACGGGTTCAGACCCGCTTGTTGCTGGGGTGCTGCCATCATCATCTGTTGTTGTAGCATGAAAGCTTGTTGCTGCTGAGCCATGGCAGCTAGTTGGACATTATGAGGGGCTGCAACTGCATTGGACGCATAAAATGGATCATAGGTTGGAGGTTGCATGGCTGTGCCTGCCATGGGACCCATTTCCCAGGGGTTGTAGCTCGTTGTTTGGTTGGCACGTCTGTGGGCCTCATCATATAGACTGTCTAGGGTAAGCATATCCAGACCACCAGCCTGTTATTCAATTAAAATATTCAAGTCATGACAACGATTAATATAAGGTGTAGTAATGTTATTTATCATATGCGGAAATTAGAGATGGGCTACACAGCTTTGGGAAGTAAAACACCTGTTTTATTTCCCATCCATATTTTGCGATTCAAGATGCAAACAGTCAATCCGGACTGTTCAACATGATCTCCATAATCAAATGTGCTTGGAGACCAAATTTTACATTTTGTGGAAATTTTTGTTACTATTTTGTTAGACAGGTAGAAATCACTGTTTTTTCAGAAAATTCTGGACCATAAAAAAACAGTGATTTTGTACCTATAAAAAAAATAGTACAAAATAAAAAAAAATTTGGTCTCCAAACACACTTTAATATGAAGATTATGTTGAATGGTTCAGAACTTCGGATCAACTGTTTGGACCTTGAAATCACAAAATATGGGCAGAAAGTAAAAGAAGGGCTTTACTTCCCAGAGCACCATAGTCCATCTCTGGAAATTATATATCTGAAAAGAAAGCATACCAATTTACTCGAAGCCACGACACTTTCATTAGAACTTGATGCCGTAACAAGTGCCAACTCCCAGCCAGTACTTCCATCTGAGGTGAACCCACCAGCTGGAGCAGTAGTAGATGCACCATCTGCAATATTTTACCAATGAATTAATGCAAATTGTCCTTTTTACTCAAATGGAATTGTGTATATATTGTTATGCTAATCTAACTTACCAAGAGGTACAATGGCCAGTGCTAGGGCATTTCTGTTCTCCAACTCAGTTGCAGCAGGGCTGGGTTCATTCATGCCCTAACAAAACAATAGAACAGTCAGTTCAAGCTAATAACACCCACATATTGCGTTACCAAGCAATCACCATCAGTAATCCAAAAAGGCACTGCTTAACCCTGAATTGAGCATTTATACCTCAATCAGTTGGGTTGCCAAAATCCATAGCAGCAAAACAAACACACAATTAAATCCCAATGAATTTAATCTCACATAATAAATCCTCAATTTGCCTAACTAAGCAACAGTGTCACAGGTCTTGATATGAATTTATTTTTCACACATTTAATCTTTCAGGGGTGATTGAAATATACCAGTAAATCTGTAGGCTCCACTTTTGGAGGTTCTTCTTTGACTGGTTCGGGTTTGGGTTCAGGCTCAGGTTTAAGTTCAGGTTCAGGTTCTGGGACGGGAGGTGGGGACTGCTCTGTGACCTTCTCTTGCACATCCGAATCTGATTTCTTGTACTCTATTGCAAGTACAACAGTTGTTTTCTCACCATTTCCCTACAAAGTTAAAAGATTTATCAATTATTTCTTGACAATGTTTCTAAAAAATGTTAAAGTATCATAGAAGGAAAGTTATTGCTTTTATTACCAGACTGCGAACAGATGGAGCATCCTTCACGTATTCCTCCATTGTTGCAAGAAATGATGCAGGAGGCTGTAAATTTTTTTAAAATGAGCACAAGTTTACCATGCATGACTGGAAACAGTTGCAAAGTCAAAAATAAGAGAGAGCAACCATAAGACTTGAAATAACCTGCTCAATTTTTAGGAAATTCTCTCTACGCCCAATATGAACATTTTTGCACACTTCATAAAATTCAGAAAGCTTCTCTGCCTGTAATCCAAAAAAAGAAAGCAAGAAAAATACTATCAGTAAACCTATATATAAATAGCAACATTTTCAAGCCAATAACAACTTTTAAAACTAATAAATACCTGTTGGTTGGCTCTTCTATAAATGTCTAGCGCCCTGATGGCGTCATTCCTTTGCATCTCAAAAAACTGTTTTAATACAATATTACAAAACCTTTAGCAAATAAAATCTATTGACAATTAGAAAATTTAAAGCTACATTGGTATGTTAAAAAAAGTACCTTGTCAACCAAATTGATTGTGCCATCACTAATTGCAGTGTATATCTTCACACTTTCCAGAGCAACCTGCCAAAACAAACATACGATTAAATTTTGAAAAAATGTTTTAGGCTAAAACAAATGTACTAAATGAAAACAGATGAAAAATAAGAAAACCATTATCAAGATTGGATCAATACTTTCTTACAATTAAAAAACTCCTAAATGTAAAAAAAGGATGAAAATAAAAAAGAACTCACCATTGTAAGTGCATGCTGAATTAAAACATTGTAGGATGTTGCTCCTTGCGGCTAAAATATATAAAAGGAAACATAAATAATATTCACGATTTTACAGCTTTCTGTGCAATTTCCAAAAATATAGTTAATAAATAGACATTTACGATGCAATTAAGTAAGCGATATTGAAGTTGCTGCAGGGCTGGCAGTTGATTAAGTAGCTCCATCGTGTCAAGATCCTTTGTTCTCTGCAAAACACGCATACACAAAAAAATTATAAGAAAAAGAAGTATACATGATAATTCAAAACATATTGATGGTTACAGTACCAAAATCAGAAACTGAAAACATAATTTAGATCACATACCGGTGGATCAGTCTCCACATCATACTTGAGCACGCGAAAACATTCAAGTCTCTCCTCTAAGAACAATGCATAGCACCTAGCCCATGCAGAGTAGTCCCAAGCTGAATTAACATACAGAAAGAATCAAAATTAGCCCAATATAAGAGACCAGTAATAATTGTTCATAAGCTCCAAATTAGTACTCAATTGGTAATTTAGCACAAGTACCTTCGGCACTTGAGTCATCCTTGAAATGGGCCATATTGAGCATTTGACTCTGAGATCTACCATAATTGAGGAGTTCTTCGTGAAAAGTATGATCCACCTCTCTCAGAGCACGGTGAATCACAATCAAGGTTTTCAAGGCCACCTGGAATAGCCAAATTTGTTAAATTTGATAAGACAAGCATTGTTATCAATAAATAATAACAAAAAGCATTGCACTTATTGTCAATTTCAACTTTTATCCTGAGTAAACAATTTTTTTTTCTATTTTAAGAAAGTTCCTCAGTGAAAATTTCAGTCAGATCATGGTCTTAAAAGGGAAACTTTTCATGTATGCATAATTCTATCAACAATTTGAAAACAACTCAACTAAAGAGACCATGTATGGTCAAATTTAATTGGGTAAAAAGCTAAATTAGCCGAAAAGTGCTTTTTAATTATTTGTTTGCTTATTTTTTGAATTAATAAAATTGTACCGCCCAATTGTGAGTCTTGGCAAGGCGCCTAGCTAGTGCATGGATACAGTAAGCCACATCAGCCCTGGGTCTTGAGGCTGAGATTGCATCAAATATAGCTAAAAAAGAAAGGGATGTGAAAATTAAGCAAAAAAGATTGCCAAGAATACAAGAAAGGAGGGAAAATTAACATTCATTGGGTACATATTTGGTACTGTATGACAGATGGGACCCACCTCTGATGTACTTCTCTCTTGCGGGATGTTGTTTATGGTTTGTGGCCTTCACAACTGCAATATCCAATTCCTGAAAATAGACAGACCATGATGTCTCACTTCAAAAAGAAATCAACAAGATAATCTAAATAATTATGGGCAAATTTACAAAATCATGTATAATCCCACGGAAAATTAGATAATCTCACATTCCCCTTTAGAACCTGAAAGTGTTTATGTGGGCATTACCAAAGATGCAAGGAGAGAGGACATGTACATGAGATTTTATGTCTTAAAGGGGCATATGAATGCTTCTTATTTCCCAGGGATTATGATATTTGATGCTTTTCCTCGAGCAAGCATGGTATATGTGCCTTAATGAACTAACATACAATTTATTTCTTTGGCTTATTTATTTACCTTGTAATCACTGTTAACTTTTGCCAAAGTAACTGTAGTAGAATCCTTGATAGCCCCAATATATTTTCTCAAGGTCGGCTCAGAATTGCCTCCGGCCATTTTCTTACTTAACTGCAGAAAAGAATGATTTAAGAAGACAATTAGATGATTTTGTAATCTTTATATATAAAATACATCACCATAATATATACAAGATATAGAAAAACAGCCAAATAAAATCTCTACATAATTAACTTTATCAAAGAAGTAAAGACCTAATACCAAAAATCATTTGATATATTTATCTGAAAGAATTCATTTCTATAAAATTCGAGTTTGACCCTTTCCAGCTCAATTTTGAAACTAGGCCAGATCTAACTAATATTATTAAATCTACAGGCTTAGTTCATACAAATTCATGAAAGAACTAACAACTAAAGAAGATGTATATACAGCAACAATAATTCTAGCTACGTTAACCATTGTAATTGACCAAGTCGACCCAAACCCCAAAAATCTATTAAAAAAAGGGTAGAAAGAAATTAACAAGAACAACATACCCAATTCGGTAAAAGACTTGGTATTCAATATTCAAGCTCAAGAACTCACCAGGAACACCGCAATTAAAGCCAGCGCGACAAAATTAAGAACAAAAATTAACTAGTATAACAAGAAAAAAGCTAGAGAAAGAGAGAGAGATTGTATTACGGGCTGAGATTTAATTTCACAAAGAGACGGCTTTTTATTCTCCTCCAGTCGCTGTCAGTGACCAACCCAGCCAATGGAGAAGACAGCGACAGAAGAACTAGAAAGAGGAATTCAAGTTGTAGAACTTGGAATAGCAGCGGAATTAATGGGAAGTCATGGAGAATAAGCTCTTTTTTCTATTGCTCACTAGAATTCATATCACCTCCGGTACTTCACGTTTTGAGTTTAGAACAGGACCGTCCGATCTTTTTAGCACGAATATTAAAGGGACTCCGTGCATTCCACCTCGGTTCGGATTTAAACTCAAATTTAGAATTACTTCGGAGGAACTGCACTCTTGTTTCTACGCCTGTAGTCGGTGACTTTGAATAATATAATAATATTCTCTTAAAAGACTGTTTTTTTCTTTTTTTGATGAAAACTTAAAAGACTGTTAGAGGAATAGAGGGAAGACTTTTTCGTCAGTTTTTAAAATTTGAAGCGATGTTTGACGACCTCTGGTTTTTTATTCTAGATCTTGAATTTTATTTGCATTGGATCATTTATTTTCTTTTTCTGATGACTAACGAGCTCTTTGAAAAATCTTTCCTAATTGTCAAATATGACTTTGCCATTAATATAGTATTAGTAACCATCTAGATTAAGGGACGTTGATCTGTTTTCCAACTAATAACTAATTTTCTATCTATAAAAATTAGGGGAATTTCGTGTATGTCCCTCAAATTCTTAAAATTACATACTTTCTCTGCTAAAATTCATAATATCATATTTATCATTTGAAATTTTACAAACTTACAAATTTAACCAATTTTTATTTTTTATTAAACTCATTTTAAATTTATTAAGTACTTAATTTAACCATTTTTTAAAATTCAAAATATGTAGCATGTATAAAGAACTAGTTGGTCAGTTTGTGAGGGAATACAGTTCGTTATCTACTTCCAATGCATCCACAGTGACATTTAAGTTTACGTTTGTGTGTATATCATAAATAGGAAAATGAATCATTAGTCCACACAAACAGGTTAATTAGAAGAGTGAAAATTTCTTACACCTGCTACATGTTTTTTTTATCTGTTAATAAAGAATAAAATAAAATTTTGATTAATTTAAAATGAGTTTTAATAATAGTATTTGTAACCATCTTGTCTGAGAAACATTAATATGTTTTCCAAATTTCCAAAATAACTAATAATATATCTATAAAAAAATTATAAAATAAAAGACCAAATTGAGAAAACTAAAAGTTCAAGGACCTAACGAAAATTATACGCAGCAATGAAACTTGACAATTATTTATACTAACTACTGGATGAGAAGTTTTAGCTGTCAGAGGTCTCCTTCATTTCAACTCATCCTGACATTACACTGAGTTTAGTGAACTCGTTTAATTAATGTTTAGTTAACTATGAAATATTTGATGGGGAGTTGTAGACAGAGGAAGGTGCTTGGAAGAACTGAAGAAGGCAGGAGGAGTCAGCAGGGTAAATTAAATTATGTGTGAGAAGAGAATAGCATGGTGTACTTGTACAATTCTGTCCTTTTGCAGTCCACTTAATTTTTTGAAAATTTCATTTTACTTGCGGATATTTTAATTGTGAGAGTTGAAGCATGGTAAGTATGAAAGATACGAGATATTTAAATCCTCCACTTAAAAAAATATAATTCAAAAAGTAACACGCAGCGAGAAAAACTCAAAATCTATTTATCTTTTCTTAAAAATGTTCAGATAATTTTGGTCAGAAAAAATTACAAGACTGTCTAAAAGTATAATCATTTGTGAGTACAACCGTTGTGTTGCATTATGACATTTGGGATGGTGAGCATCTACCAAGATTTCTCAAAAAAAAAAAAAAAGGACATTTGGGATGGTGATGGATTGACCGATTCGCACAAAACAGAAGGAAAATCCAATAAAAATATCTCACATGCTGCCTCATCTATCGCTATTTGGCACGCTGGACATGAATTATTAACATGTTAATATTATGACCATGCACTACAATCCCAAAATATGATTTCATGCAATCACACTCATAAGTCATAATAATAGCTGCACTAATTAGAATTGAGAAAGTCTTGAGAAACCTTTTTTTTTTACCAATGATATAAAATGACTTCTTTTTAGAAAAAGATAGGTATAGAAAGGTAAATATTCAAAGATGAGGGTTCAAATGCTTCTATTTTTTGTGCCTCCACCATACTTCTATTTTCAAAACGTTAATAACTCAAAATTTAAATCATAAATGTCAAAATAAAACCGTTAGATGTGATCTATATTATTTTCTCTATAGGCTCATAAAAAATTATCAAATTTCTGTTTTGTTTTTATGTGAATCAATAAGTTGAAAAATAAATATTTAGAAATTATCCATATTAGTACGTTTTTACAAGCTCTTGATGACAACCAAAACAAAGTTGAAATGTCATAATTTTTTGCACGTGCATAGATAAAATGACGTAGATCATATACAATAGTTTTATTTTGACCTTTAAGTTTTAAATTTTAAGTTATTAAAGTTTTTAAAAACGGAGGCATGGTGGAGGCACAAAAAAATGGAGGCATTTGAACTCTAGCCTCATATTTAAATTATTTGTAGCTACTGTTTAATTCATTCATATAAATGTTGTTCATGTGTTTGATTATATTTAATGAATTAATCCTTATTTTCTATGATTATATCAAATGAATATATTATATCTTCTACGATTATATATGATGAACTCTAACATGCTTAAAGTAAATCTTATTATTATTTTTTAAATAAAGACTCTAACATGTCAAAAATGAATCAGTCGTAAGTCAGATCAAAGGGGAATATAACATGTTCAATGTAAATTATAAATTGGTTAAAGATGAAATCTAATATGTTCAAAATCGAAGATATTAGATAGTCAATTGAACTTTAACTAAAATTCAAACAAAAATCTTGTTCTTGAACATTAATTACCATATCCATTCGCAATATTTGACCCACATCCTTCATAGGCCATTTCATTATATTTGGCTAAAGTTATGACAACAACAATGATATTAATATATCAAGCTTTCATTTATAACATTACAGAAAAGGCTAATTCATAGAATTCATGATTGACGAACTTGAATTAGGTAAGGTAATTGATAAAATCAAGTTAGATTTAAACCGTTCAATGTAAATCTGTACGAAAAATTAGTCTCGCTATATTTTAAATAGATTCAAAATTAAGGTCCTGAGATTATCATGGGGTACCGAAGGGAATATGTTCTCCTAAGTCCTAACATAATTGGTGACAACATTACATATCATATATCATCCGAGGTAACTCAAAATTTGAATTTAGACCTGATCAGTCCGATATGTTTTGGTACAAACATAAAAGAACATGTTATTCCACATCAAATTGATACGAACTCTAATCGGACGATCCGGATTCAAACTTAAATTTGAGTTACCTCAGAGTACCCGGACTCGCACATCATGGACTGTTGAAGAATAAAAATGTAAATTTGTGGACAGAATTATAGAAAGATAGGAAAATGGTTATATATGCTTTTCCGGATAAAGGTTCAATGCTTCAAATTACATCTCTTTTTTTTTTGTTTGAGGAAACAAAGAGTAGAACTAGGGTGTGATGTGCTCTGGTGAGCATAACTCCATAATTTATCATATTCACTTCAAATGAGATGAATTCAAACCGTTGAAACCGATGCACTTAACGAGTGATGCGCATACATGCAAAATTTTGAATTATTTGAATTCATTTAGTCTAAAGTCAAGTGGTCAAAATTGATGAAAAATAAATGATCCAAAATGAAGTTTTAGAAGTTATTTTAATGCGTTCATTTTTCATCAATTTTGACCGCTTGACTTTGTTCTAAATAAATTTGAAACATTTAAAATTTTAAATGTACGCACATCACTCGTGAAGTATATCGGTTTCAACAGTTTGAATTCATCTCGTTTGAAGTAAATACAATAGATTATGAAATTATGCTCACCAAAAAAATTAATGATCAGATCACACCCTAATTCTACTCGAACTCTTCTGTGAACACATCACATCCTTGTTCTACTCGGAAACAAATTACTTCTCTTGGTCACAAGTCAACGCACCAATGATGAATAAATCACGAGTGAAACAGTAAGAAGTGGGCCCGACCCCACCACAACCGACAAATTGCAAACCTACTCCATTTGGTGTGGTCGGTCATGCTTTTTCTTTTTCGGTGATGCGTTCCAACTTCCCATTCTACAATCTAAAGTCAGTGGATCTGTTTTATACTTTTATTCGTTGTTCATTGTTTATTGGATCAAGATGCATGGCATGGAAAGAACTGAAGTACCACCAGTACATGACATGTACTTTAAAAAAAGAACAAAGAAATTATGAAGCCAGCTGTTTGTACAGGATCAACTTGCGGGTGGCATGATTTTTTTTTTCCGACGAATTTATTCGCCGTCTCTCATATAAATTTCCGACGAATTTACTCTCTCTCTCTCTCTCATATAAAGAACATGATATAAAAGAATATGATTTAGATTGCTGGAGTTCCATCGTCTAAGAGTAGTCATAAATTTTAATATTTCAGCATGAAATTTGATAAATAAATGATCAATGTGGGAAAAGTAAAGCTAGCGTTGTTGGGAAATTATAAAGATCAAACAATTACGTATTATCTAGAGATCAAACAATTACATCTTATCTAGAGGTCAAACACTTATATTCTGAAAAAGGAGAAACAGTTCCCCACCTTAACCTAAGACCGTCTTACGCCAAAAAGGTTCAAAACATAAATCAGAAGTGCAGAACATAATACTTGATTTCATGTCGTTTGTCATGGAATATCCAAAACCTTGGTAGAGCAACAGCCGTCTCCATGAGCACGAGACAAGTCTTCAATGGCAAGAAGTCCTTCTAGCCTTTTCGTTGTATTGTCGTGGATCAAGTTTTCCAAGACAGCAAGATATGGCTCTTAAGAAATTCACTCCAAATTTTCTAATGGATTTCTCCTCTATTCTTTGATAGCAGAATAAGAAGAGAATGCACACAGAGCTGTATTTTTCTAAAAAGAAAAACGTATTTTCAGTTTCTATGTTTTTCTATGTTATCTTGTGCATTGGGAACCAATTCTTATATATAATAATCTATCTGGTTATTTGCCAATTTGAAAAAAAAATTTGTGTGACTGCATCAAAACTGTGCTATCACATCAAAATCCGTGCAAACACATTGATATCCGTGTGGCCCACACAATCCTCTTAAATGCCAGTTTTCTAAATTGCAAATCTCATAATCAGTCTATTAATAATTTAATCTTTGCCTAAATTGTTCTACACATTTATAGACCACGTCCTAATGAATATAGTTATTGTCTATTACCTTATTTGATCATTTTAATTGACAACCATATACGACAGTAAACAATCCATAATTAGATTACATATATGCTCAATGTGGGCATTAAATCCAACGAGGTTAGCAATAAATCTAACAATTTCTCACTTGAGCAATATGTTATGACTTTTTTAATTATGCATTGTATTTCTTATGTGCACATATTTTTTTACTGTCTTTCTTATATATTCTCAAACCAATTCGGTCCATCAACCATATAAAATTTTCCAGAAAAATAGTAGTGCTTCAAATTCATTATGAGGGAAAAAAATCAAGCCTCGAAGAACAACACAGGACCAAGCAATGAAACGGTCAGGGTTTTTCCTCAGAATTATCCTTGAATTTTTTGGTTGTAGCTCAATATATCACCATCATATAAACGGTTAGAGGTCCAATCACAGTCTGATTTGTTCGTATTCAAATCAAGTTGTTGTTATTCGAATTTAATCATATCCTCCTCCGACAATACCAAAGAAGTAGATCTATTATTTTATAATTCAATTCTTAATATATGCTTGCCAAGTGTCACCCGTAAAATTAGAATAAAACTAGTATGAATGTAAACTTATCAACATGAGTTTAACCTCAAAATTGGTTGAATCAGTTTAAAATAAAATTTTAAATGGTTGATCTTAATATATTCAAGGAACCAAGCAAATGTTTTGTTTTTTAACAAATAAAAGCTCTCGTAAATCTTCACATTCATTTCTTTAAGTTATCAGCTACACAAATTGAATATAATCTAAAGAGAGAAGATTTACCTTATTTTATTTTAGAAACTATAAATATTCATCTTTCTCTCTCTTTCACAATTACCTCAAATCCGTGAAGAGTAAGGAAGGAAGGGACAGAGAGAAAGAGAAGACGATTTTTTTGGCGAAAATGATGATATTTGAAGGGGCCAAAAGTATGAACAATAGAGAGTGAGCTAGGTCGTCCTATCGTGGCTTGGCGAGAGGAGGGTCAAGTAGTGATCGAGGTAAAAATGAGGAAAAAAACAACAACTGTCAAATATGTATGATGGAGAAATTTATTAGACGGCCTATTCGGTATGAAATTTCGGACGATGACTTTGTGGAAAACCCCTACGGCTATTTTTCGTAAAAAAAGAAGGTTGATCCAGAGCCTCCAGAATCGGACGATGAGTTCATTCCGTGTACTAATACTGGTAAGGTTTCCACTCCGTCTGCTGTGACTGGTCCAGATCTGGCCAAATCGTCGCGTTCTAAGTAAGTAGTACTGTTATGGTTTAAAATTCTGATGCATTATAGTTTTTTCTATGAAGTAGTATAATTGTAGTTGGATGAAAACAAAAAAAAAAACAGGATTCAAAACAGTATAATTTGTAGGGTCCAAAACAAAAAAAAAAAAAATAGGGTACAGATATTTTCTGGCCGGTACCTTATTTAAATAGGAATCAGGTTATTTTCTGGCCGGTATGGACATTTTAATAAAAACTAACGAATCTGGACATATTTATTAATTTCTAATTAACTTTGGATATTAATAAAAAATGACGGAATATCTACTCACGTACACAAGCTACCAATTGCAGCCTATAGTTAAAAACAATTACATCACTCAGAGAAGATAGCACAAATTAAAGCAGTAAACGCTCTGGCATGGTCAATGCAACCTGGTAACCGCCCTTTAGCAGGAAACACTCCAGTGCTGAATTTCTTGGACAATATGATTTACCAGTAGTTGGGTCAGTCGCGATTTTTCTGAGAAAATTCTACTATTTCTCTCGCGCCATAGAGCCCATGAACCTGACGCCCAGGTTATATCACATTTAGCCCTCGTCTCCATGTCCATCGACAACCTGTGCTCCCATCAGATTTTCTGTCCTGCCAGTATGTGTAGATTCAGTTCTATATGCTGTAGCGCCAATAAAGAGAGGTTGGGAGAGAGAGGCGGGATGCTTGCTCCATTTACTTGCTTTTTTATCGGCCCTGTATAATAGGACAAACTCAATTTAAAGACTAAAACCAAAACCTAAATTCAAAACGAAGTCTGATCTGTTTGAAAAGTACTAGAATGAATGATTTTATTCTTCATTAGTATCAGCAATGAGGGATCCCTTGCCCCTTATATCATAGATTTTTTTTTAAATTACGTATCCATATCGGTCATATCGGACACAAGTATTGTATCCGTATCCATGCAACACGTAGCCTATCTTGCATGATTAGCAGTAGAGTCTCTTCATTTCTGAAGTAAATTCATGAAATTATAGTTTTCTGTTCCGATTTTGTAGAAGATTAGATACTTCTGATAGAAATTGGTTTATGAGTCTGTATCAAACTGGACTTCATATCTGGCATATCAAACCACCATTTATTGCATCACTGTAGTATAATTATACCTGGCATATCATCACTCGTGCACAAGATTCAGCAGCAGGAAAGCATCCCCAATCTGCTCATACTGGTTCTGCGCAATTCTATCTTCTTTTTCTAAATAAAGGAAATCTAGTATTCTTGTGTTCCAATAGAAGCTTGTTTCTGACACTGACACTTATCAGCCATAAATTGAACTATAAATAAATACAAATGCAAATATTTTCAGCCACAACATAGAGATTGTAATCTAGCATACTTCCTTGATTTTGTACATACCCTACAGCATATATGATATATCTGTGATTAAAAAGCTAAGGTGTCTTCTTTTTAATAGATCGTTTTATATACCTTTATAGCTGCTGAGAACCTCAATGTAAAGAGAAGAATTACCAGCTCTGAGTAGAACTGGGGAAGCCTGCTTTTACCCCATGCTTAACAGGTCAAGTGCAACTGGGGAAATGTTTGGCAGAAATAATGAAATGTCTAGTGAGCAAAATAAAATTAATCCTATTAGATTGATTAAAATACCTTCCCCATGCAGGAATCATTGACCTTCGATGTTAAAATGACGCCCTACTCACTAAATGGCTTTGGGCCATTGAAGCGAACCAGGAGGGGTTATGGGCAACCACGGTCAAACGGCTTTTGAATTCAAGGGCAAATGAATTACAACAAAATGGGGACGTTTCCTTTTTTTTTTATCAAGGACCTGGTACCCTTCTTCATGGCCTCCACGGAGTACCAAGATGGGATCAAATGGAGGTGGTTGGCCGCAGGTACATTCACATGTGCTGCCAAGATGGGATCAAATTGAAAGCTCCGGTCAAAGTGAAGGTCTTTTTCTGGCTAATGCTGGCAAATAAAATGTGTTATGCTGGCAGATAAAATATTAACACAGGAGGTGCTACTCATGAGGGGATGTGATGCGTTAATTAACATCTATAGCACAAAGCATTACACGTAAATATGAAGAAAAAAAATGCATATGTTTGGCATGGAAGTAAACTAGTAGTAGCAAACATGCAAGCTATTAACTGAATTACTTATTATGTAAAAAAAAAATTCATAGAATTATTGTTATATACAAAATTTAATGGCAAGGTGTAGTATGAGCAATTGAATCATTGCCTCATTGGAAGAAAGAGACTGAAAAGGAAGAGAATTGAAAATGTTAAAAATAGAGTTTTGAATGACAACAAATCAATGTGTAGGATACTTCTAAATGGAATAAATTTAAGCCATGCACGCGAGAACACCACCACCCGTTTTTTTAACATACAAGTGAATATCAATGGTTTTGTAAGTGATATCAGATGCATACGATGTCCAATATAAAACTACGTATATAATAAAATTTGCAGGAGCTTATCAAGTACAATTTTCAATTCAAACTACAACGTGTACAATAATCTGAGCCTAGCACTTAAACTACATTTACAGAATTAAAAAATTGCAACCTAAACAAAATTTGCTCATATGACTAAAAAATCAAAATAAATGAAATCTCATCTGGAATAGATGAATCATAACCGTTTGACCACCACAACAGCAAAATGCGGGTGATGCATCAACTCGAGTGAAACTCGGAGAGACGAGTCACTGGCCCCAAGTTGATTAATTACATTTAGGGCTATCCTGTTGCGCTCGGCCACTTGTTCTATCTGGCGTATTTCTAACAACTTTTTGGGCACATCTGCAAAACTACCTTTAAGGGATGTGGTGATCCTTTGAATCTCCTTGAAATAATCACACCTTACTACATCCTGAAAAGACATCTTTGTTAGATTGTTTCAAAGGACAGGACATGGAATGATTGTGAGTGAAGAGATGCCCTTTGGCTATTAGTTATATCTAAGCAAGGGTTTTTTCTGATTTAAAAAAGTGAGCATGTAGATAATTTTTTTAAAATTTGAGCAGGACGTTGACAATTGGCAGCGTGCATAGAGTTTACTCGACGCTGGCAATTAACATGCACTCACTTTTTCATGAATCTCATATGAACCCCAGCATCCTTCTTAGAGTTAGATATCAAAATATGACGATAACTCCCTCATATCTGTCTGATTTTTCTTTATCCTTTGATTTTAAAAAAAGGTGATGAAATTGGCACCCAGACTACTACAGTTATATAATAAGACAGTTTCATACACATCCCTATGGAATGTTGAGTTACCATGTAACTCCCGCAAACCAAGATATAGTATGCATAAACCTAGAAAGCAAAGAAATTATTGTTATTGCCTCTACGCCTTGAACATTGAAATATATCCTGTACACACCCCCCCCCCCCCCCCCCCCACACACACACACAAAATCTCTGCAAAAAGCCTCCCAATAGCTCTTTGCTATCACTCTATTTCTTGTTTTGCAGGATTTGCAAGAAATTAATCCTGTCACTAAAAGAAGATTTTTGTACTAGTGAAAAGTACAACTCTGTAGCTATTTACTTTATAATCTCTTTTAGTAATAATTATTCTTTTAGAGATTTCTTTAATACTTACAGACATAACTACTTGTATAATCTGTAGCTCTATACTCGGTACATATTTTATTATATAATCTCTTTTAGTAATTGTAGTTTGAAGGATCTTTTAATACTTACAGAAACTTGTGCCAGGTGTGTTGATTCACGGAAACTAGAGAAGGAAATCTGCTCAGGAATATGTGCTCTTAGGAGGAGCTCAAAATGTTGTATAAATCTCTGCAAAGGAAAATCGGCATATGACCATTATAAGATTTAGAAAACGCCTCAAGTTGGGCTTCCTTGAGGCCCCTAAAATTTATTCTTTTGCAACTGGATCCATAAACTTCTCATCTAGTTGTCTATTCAAAAGGAAGAATGCTTATGTGCTATTGTAGGTTCTAATGAAGTTAAGGAACTAACGAGAGTTAAATTTAGTTTAAAATTGTTTCAAAGTAGTAATTATAATTTCCTTAAAAACCAGAAGAAAAAAAAGAGTTTCTAAGAACCTCGTGCTCACTGTTGAAAGTATTTGGCATTTTGAACACATTGCCTTCATTGCGAAGAGCGGCTAGGACCTAAAAAAGTAAACAAAGAAAATAATGTTTATGAATTTTCCGGGTTGCATTCTGGAGGCAGCATAAATATCGTTTATGAGCAAGAGCTAAAGAATACCATTGCCAATCCTTCACAAAGATAAACATAGCACTGGAGTAACAAACAAGAAGGTGAAAAAATGGCATCCCTTGAATGATCCTTCGCATGATTATCCCTTTTCTTTTTCCCTTTTTGCCGTGCTTAAAAATAGCAAAAAAGTGTTGTCCAAATAAAAGTAGAAATCATTAAATTATAACTCTAATATAGGATAATCTGGATTATTTGAATTGTATGGTCTTTAAGAAAATGGCGCTATTTCACAAAGAGCAGCCACCAGCCGATATTTCTCCAAGCAACAAATTGAACTAGAGTAAGGCAGATTTGCATGTCTAGCTCCAATTTCATAAAACTAGTTATTAAATTATTTGGATCGTTTTATATGAGAAATAGGGGGCAATATGCACATTTTAATTTATTACCTATTTGTTTCAGATTGCAATAGTTGGAGTTGTGTACTTGTATTTGTAAATAGTTTAAATTACCGGAGGTGCAATTAGCAAAAAGAACTAACGAAAAAGCCAACACAATGGGATATACTCATAGATTGATAGGTACTGACTTGTGTCAATGTTTGCAATGGAGCGCAGTTGGGTCTTTTCCAAGAGATGGACAAAGACCACAGACATATACCAGTAGACCATGCAATACTCGCCAGGTGAGTACAGCTCCAGTTCGAACCCTAACTGGAGGAAACGAGATGCAATCCAGTATGTCTGCTCCTGAGCCCACAAAAAGAGACGTTTTGACACTTTCGCATGTAGACCCTGCAAAATAGTTTTTATTGGAGGTGCATATCCATATTTGAAGATGATAAAATAATAAGAATGTCATATGACTGTAACCTCATCTGTCGAAGAATTTTGTGTTTCTCCAAACTCTCTGTTGTATGCCAGCTCCAACTGCAGATAGCAGAAAGTCAAGTTTCTCACATAAACAGTATCAGAGTTTAAGAAAGATAATGAGGATGAGGAGTAAAGCTACCATGTTTAGTTGAGGCCTAAACCATGGAATATGGGGTTTAGGCCTCAGTTATTCCACCAAACAAGCATTAAATAGGCTGGCCTAACTAGGCGTAAGCCTAAAGTTAAGCTAGCCTAAACTAAACCACCTCCCAGGTGCCTTAATTTTGTGTTGCATCCTCAGTGACTATTTGCAAATTTTACCTCTATAGACCTCAGCCAAACATGAATAATTTAGGTCAGAATAACCAATTTATGCCTTCCTTAATTTTAGTCCTCAACCAAACATCACTTATGGATTAAGCTCACTGATGGAATTCATAATCTTTAATCTCAAAATCTGTCAGATCGGTTTTAAATGATGAGTTCAAACTGTTGATCTTGCTCGCTTTGCCATTTTATTATTTTTTTGTTTGTTTTGTATAAGTTCAACATATTGAGGAACAAATCATTTGTGCGTTCAATTCTCGACAAATTTCAACATCTTGATCTTTAAATAAAACGAGCTCAAAAAATAAAAACACTTGGCTCATCAAGTAGATTAAGATCAGCACTTTTAATTCCTCATTTGAAACCAATCTGACAGTCTTTTGAATTAGACTTGCAAACCCTCCGTGTGCTTAAGTTCATAATAGCTTCACTCAAGGATGACAAAGTAAAATATAGTAGCCCAAAGGAGACCCTAAACCTGTATAGAAACAACGCTCCAATCCTGCAAAGTTTTTCCAAGCTTGCGTCGTTGCCATGCAATATTTGTGCATAGTATTTTGAGCAATACCATCAAAAGCTGCATATAAAGACATAAAATAATTTTATCAAGAAAAAGAAAGACAAGATTTTACTCCCAACTAAAATGTACTATTTCCATAACACAATTCTTACTTGACCTAGCTGCACCACAAATTCATTTTGTTGAAATGCCTTGTCTTTAGCAACATCTGGTAATAACAAAACCCTTGCAATAACTTCATGGAAGTACTCTTGTCCATAAAGCTTCCCGAATTGAATCAGGAGAAGCTGGTTCAAGTTAAACAGCAAAGAATTTTATTCACATAACTGAAATTAGAGTTCAACATTCCTCACATTTTCAGCTGGAGTGCAGCCAAAAAACAGGACAGTGTGACGGAACATACATGTTTAGTTAAACTTTGACAGTTTGACTTCTGAAGAGAACTATTTACCCTTCAAGTCAATTATGCATACTAGGTTCCAAATTTGTTTGACCTCTGACCCGGAATAAAAAAAAAAACATTTGATTGTATACCAAACATTCAGGGGCAATTTAATCATTTTCTGATTAACTTGGCTGTTGTTTTGCAGAACAGGTGTACTTGAACATAACCCAAAAAACCTGGATATTGGCTGTAAATCTAGTAATTGTAGGTGCTGCAATATTAGACCGATTAGTTCCAATGATAAAATGAAGCATATGTTAAGCTACCTGGAGATAAGCTCGAGCAACCAGATCAGGTTTTGATTTCTGGAACTGAACAACAAATTGAAGAATGTTTTCAAGCATGGGATCAAAAGAGAAGGAACACAGGATGTCGAAATCATGTAAGAGCTTCTCAAAGTATGCCAGAGCCTGCAAGAGTAGATGACAATTTAAAATAAAAACATCCATCTGCTGAGGCACAGTAGTAAGTTGCTGATAAAATTTCAATTTTTTTTTTTTTTTTTTTGCACTTTCAAATATCAAAACCAACCTGAAGACCAAATGGCGGTATCTTTTTTACCAACTGAACCAAACAAAAGTAATAGAAAACAACTATCTGGTTAGAAGTTAATATAATGGAACCAAATCGCCACACTTTTTAGTACAATTTTGGTTTTAGTGCTATAGAGAGCCCCTTTAAAATTACAAAATGCGCTCACTTAACCTGGAGACTCGATAAAGACAAATCAAGCCCAGGTATCTTACTAACAATAGAGGTTTAATACCCTGGACTTAAGGTACCAGCCATAGCTATCCCCACATTTTCCATAGACAGGAAACTACCTGGAAATATATGAAAAATGCAAAAAAATAACTAATCTTGTGCTTACATCATGCCAGCTAATAATTTTGGCAGCACGCGGAGGGGCAGGGCTAAGCGACTTGGCATTCAAGGTTGCATCAAATCCAATCGCTTTGCATCCTGATGCAGTTGTGGTAGTCTCAGGGCCATTTTGACAAGAGATGTGCGGTTGAGATTTAAGGAACTTTTCATTTTTGCGCATGTTTTCAAGTTCAGCTAAGCATGTAAGGATATACTTGTGGGCCATGCTGTGTCCTTTTCCTTGCCAGTTCCTAATGTGTCCCAAGAGGAGGTCAAAATACTGAAAGTAAAATTATTAGTATATATTCTGAAAGCAAAGTGAAATAGAAAAAAAAAAAATTCATGACTAAACACACAGATTTTACAAAAGAATCACTTAACAATGACTCAAAAGATATATTGAATCGAAAAAAGAAAGGGATATGGGGACTGGCACAAATATGTCACCAGCTGCTAAGCTGGCTGCATAGAATGTACCGAACCTAGCACATAGAACGTTGCATGTCTTAGGTCTCTCTCCGTTTTAAGTTTTATGTGAAATGCAATACTTCACAAAAGTTAGCACAAAATGAGGCATTTCTAGATACTGCTTCAAAATTAAAGTTCTTAATTAATAATATGATCGGGGTTAAGACCTTACGAAAACGTAATCGGCACAAAAGAGCTCGGCAATATCCCTCTTCCAACTCAGGATTAGTCTGAAGGGGTTCAACATCTGCAACAGAGGAAAATAGCATTCTTGTCAAACAAAAGAAAACTACAGAGTGAAAAAATGCAATATCAAAAGAGAAAACCTAGGAAATATCACGCATGCCCGCAGGAAGCATGAAAAATATGTTCTTACTCTTCCCTCCTGATATGGTAAAATTTGCCCAAACTATTCTTCCTTCCTGTGTGTCTATCCTATCTATAAACAAATGATAAGCAAAAGAGAACCAATCTGGGTGTTTTATAAAACAGAAAAAGAAAAAAATTAGGAGAGTAAAGATGTGTGTGCCATATCATAGAGAGGCATGCAGGATGTTTCTCATTAGTGGTATTTTGCTTTTTTTTTTTTTAGGGGCATACACAAAAATTCAAAACTGTCTGTACCTTCAATTTGCTTCTTCTTGGAAGGAGGTTGGGCCTTGCAAGAACGCAACTTACGAGAAATTATTTCCTCTATTGAATGCAAAAATGCATGCAACCTTTCGTTGTCTTCATCTTTCAAAGGCAATCCATAAGCCATTACAAAGAGATCCTCTTCCTATAATGTATGAGATGTTTTACCCTGTCTTTTTAATAATTTAATTTAACTTATTTTCCTTTGGAAAATAAACAAACATTATACAATTGGTAAGAGAACTAGTCTGAGATGAAAAATACCTCATGAGTCCGGGCATTAGATACAGACTTAATTACTTCATTACATGTAGCATGCATAATCCTACAATATGCATTTAGTATAGCATGCGATGAAGTTCTCTCCGGCCTTAAAAGATAGATACATGAAAATAATGTTTGAGCCAAAATAGAACCCTTGTGCCATGTCGCCTGCAACAATAATTTTTAGAATTAGAACAAAATAAATGAGCGCATATATAGTATTTGAAGTTTGCACGAAACCAAATAACCGATCCAAGCCAATAAAATTTTACTCAGTCTAATCATACCGGTATAACTAGAAATTCAGTAAGGATTGAGAAACATTTGGATAATTCTACAAATAATATTTCATATGCACAGTACACTAGTATAGAGCTTGATGGCCTGGTATGTTACCTCAACTTATTATAATGACACTGACTGAAAATTAAGAATTCATAATCACATGGAAACAACATTTATATTGCATGGAAACATACTTCGCATGAAAAAAGATGGTCCATGACATCAATTGTACGTTGTACATCAACTGTTCGATCAGAACTAAGAGGCACAGGAGCTGCACCAGCTTCAATGGCTTCTTCAACTGTGCAGTAACCGTTCTCGATTCCGGAATCCATTTTTGGATCCATTATCTAGAAAAGAAAGACCAGACCTCAAAAAGGAGATATATACACAGATCATTTTTTAATTTTTTATTTTTGCATTCCATAAAGGGAAAAAAGGCAGGTGGGTGTTAGAATAAAAATTTGACAGTAATTAAAGTGCAGAAATGATTTACTCTTGTTTGATGCAACAGTATGTACAGAAAAAGTATCTGTCAAGCATACCTCCATGGGTGGGACTATGTCCCTCCCCTGAATTGAAATTTTTTATTTTTACATAAATTATTACTATTAGCCCCCCCCATAAATGAAATTGTGTGGCACCTATCCATCAAGCCTCCCCCCGCCCCCCCTCAATTTTCTGGATCTGCCCCTGCATACCTCCAAGGCAGACATGGCAGCAAAAAGACTGAAGTTCTCTCCATGTATGAGCTCCCCGTCCTGGAGATCTATAGTAGTGCAATAATTAGAAAGAAAGCGCAGAATAAAACTACAAACAATTGAAAATAATGTGGCTGTAAGCAATAAGTAGTATCAATGGTACAAGAAACGGAATTACAAAATATACCATTATTCAATGGTTACGATACTTTCGTAAAAGTTGAACCCCGAGTTCTTCATGGAACTTTTCAACAATGGCAAAAGATCTTTACAATTATCAAATTTAGTGAAGTGAGAAATGCTAATTGTTTGATTCTACTCGATGGCACTGCGAGTCATTTTCTTGTTTCTTGAGCATTGTTAACACAATTTTAGACATAGCTAAATTTGTTTAGCTAACTTCCTAGTACCCCATAGTTCCATAAAAAAAGTAGACGATAATCAAACATTCAGTGAGAACTAACACCTATTGACAACAGACCTATCAAAAATCCCTATCGGGAGATCAGCGAGTGTTAATTGGTTCTACCTTTACAAGCTGCGTCAATGAGATGGGAAGCATCAGCCCATATACCCCCGTCTCCAGGCGGGATAAAACGAGGAGGCGAGTGAGAAACATCTCCTTCTCCTGTTACTCCCGTGTGTGTTTTCGCCATGGGAGATCTCTTACGGACTACAGATTTTGTGAAGAGGGATCTGATCTTCTATTGAGTTGTGTTTTCTTTTCACGGGAGCGGCGGGAAGCCGATCGATTGCTCTTTTGCTTGGTAAAACAAGGTTCAGCAGGGTTAGGAAGACGAATCTGAATTCAGTTCACCTGAGTGAACTCAAATTTTTAGTATAGGTCCCGACTGTCCGATCTGCTTTAGCGCGAATATTAAAGAGGTCCGTGCTGTCGGATTGCTCCAGATTCTGATCGAACAGTACAGATCTAACCTCAAAATTTGAGTTATTTCAGAGGATCCGGCTCGAGGAATCCTGTACGTACGCTCAGGTGATTTTTTGTCCCTCTATTTTTTTTTTTTCTTTCTTGACACAGGTATCCTTTTTACAATTATTACTAGTGGAAATAACGAACCAAAAATACCTTGCTTCCTGGCAGCATTCTGCTCACTCTAATTCTAACTTAATTTGATTATAAGTCAAATTAATTTATAATCTTAATCTAACTATAATTAATTGAATTGATTTATAATCTTGATTTAATGGAATCGAATTAAATCAAACTCGAATTAAAAATCAATTTCACTTTTGAGTTTTGATTAACTGAACTTTAATCGAACTCTATATAAAGTCAATTACTATTTCTTTTCTATTTATATATATAACTACTCTATATATATAGAATCTGGCTAATATGCTACATGTAGCATAGAGGGCCTCCGTGCAACGGCTCAATATTTGATTTTTCAAAATCTTAACGGTCGATCCGAACCGTTCAACATGATATCCATATGAATATGTACTTGCAAACAAAATTTTACATTTTTTAGAATTTTTTTACTATTTTTTTAGATAGGTAGAAAATCACTTGATCTGACATAGGATTTTGAAAACTCAAAAATTGAGTCATTGCACAGAGACCCTCTATGCTACATGTAGCACTGTAGCCAACTCCTATATATATATATATATAGAGAGAGAGAGAGAGAGAGAGAGAGAGAGAGAGAGTAGAACTAGGGTGTTCCTAAGCTCAACAAGCCTCTCGTGAGCTCAACTCTAAAACCTATCGAATTGACTTCAAACGACATTTTCAAACCGTTAGATGTTCAATCTATATTAAAATGTGTTTGGAGACCAAATTTTACATTTTTTTGAATTTTTTTACTATTTATTAAGCAGGTTTGAAAACCGCTGTTTTTATTAAAATTTTGCACCATTGGAAAACAGCGGTTTTCAAACAGGCTTAATAAATAGTAAAAAAATTTAAAAAAATGTAAAATTTGGTCTCCAAGCACATTTTAATATAGATTGAACATCTAACAGTTTAGAAATGTCGTTTGAAGTCAATTCGATAGGTTTTAGAGTTGAGCTCACGAGAGGGCTTGGTGAGCTTAGGAACACCCTAGTTCTACTCTATATATATATATATATAAAGAGAGAGAGAGAGAGAGAGAGAGAGAGAGAGTGGCTAATATCAAAACGTTTGCACTAAGGTCCTCGTGCAACCAAGTCGTTTTCGGATTTTCAAAGTCCAAACAGTCGATCCAAACCGTTAGATGTTCTATCTATATTAAAATCTGCTTGGAGACCAAATTTTACATATTTTTGGAATTTTTTTACTATTTATTAAGCCATTTTGAAAATTGCTGATCCGGATAAACAGTAAAAACAGTGCAACCAAATAACACTTTATTATCATGCTGACCCTTAATAAAATTTGCAGATTTTACATTAATATCTCTAAAAGTGAGTATCTTAAATATGTATTAATAATTAATTATTTAAACCAAATAACATGATTACGTGTTAAGCTCTATCGGTTGAGCTTAAGCAAGTTAACCCGCATAATTTTGAACATGAGCTCGAGCTCGAATTGATCAAAAGTTTAATCAAAGGAGTTATTCGAACTAGCTTTCTATCAATAGAAGGGGGCTGCGAGTTACGAGCTAAACTTCTCGTCTTTGGTCGAGATAAAAGAGTATTGAACACTGTACTACACTCTGATTATTTCGCTCAACTTTTCTCTGATGAGAAAAATATTTATCGAAAAAGAGTTATTTCTAAATAAATTAGTTTATACCAAAATATCTTGCACTCATCTGATTAAACACAAATATTTATATTTTTCAGAACACTAAAAATAATGTATACGAGAATAACCGAAGAGGGAACAAGAGTTATATTACTTAAAAAAAAAATTGCACATTGTCCGCATCAAATTTATCCCCTTTGAAAACAAATAAATAATTTCCTTCGGAATGTTAAAACTTCGAATAATACGACTATGGGAAAATTACTGAAGAGGAACGCAAAAGGCCCGAAATTTTTATTTTTACCATTCAAAATAAAAAATCAAATAAAAACGATTTGGTCATAATTTATTTTTAACACAACCATAACGTAAGACACGAATTGAGTATCCGCAATGTTAAATGGTGGTCACATATATATATTTTTTTTTTGTGATCAAAGATGTTTGCATTGATTCTATGGGTCCCATAAATTTTTTTAACCAATCAAAGCTTGATGAAGTATGAAAAATTGAAAATCAATCAAAGCTGCTGTTGCTTTGACCAATCAAAGCATGAAAATTAGGGGTGCAAACGGTCGGATAAATATCCGACCGTATCAGCATCTGTATCCTTATCCGAAAATTAGATATGGATATCCAATATCTGAATATCCGTGTGAATACGGATACGGATATAGTTTTGAATTTTAATTATTCGTATCCGAATAGTAGATAAATAATACATAGTCTACTGTATATTATGAAAATATTTATGTATATATCTACAGATATCCGATATCCAATCCGTATCCGTATGTATCCGTCTAATATTTGATCCATATCTGTATCCGAAAATTAAAAGCAGATACGGATATGATTTTACCACTATCCGATCCGTATTCGATCCGTTTGCACCCCTAATGAAAATCGGAAAATCTTGATCAAAGCCGTGTAAACTAAACTTTTGAGCGAAAAAAAATGTATGTATCTGTCATTTAACGTGCGGATACAATTTGTGTCCGCAACATCAAAACTGTGTCAAAAATGAAATTCTAACTGAATCGTATTTATTTGATTTATCTTTTTCTTAATGGTATATTTAAAAATTTCGACGCAAAAGGCTTTTGTTTTATTGCATATTTGCATCATAGTATATCAAACACATATTCCATCTCAAATAAGAGAAAAGAAGTAGGGACACGAGACCTCCAAATTCCAATAAGAAAAAAAAAAAAAAAAACCGAATTGTTGGCGGCGGACGTCTGATGAACAAACGAACCATGATATGTTTAACCATGACCAGTTTTAAATGGTTTAAACGTAAATTGAAAAGGTCCAATGGAGGAGGTAGCACAGTGCAGATTTTTTTTCTGAAAAATGGACTTGTCTCTCGGCACTGCTATTTCTTATTCCTGGAAAATGGACTTGTCTATCTCTGCCCTGCTATTTTTTTCATTTCCAGTCCAGATTCCAGAGCAGAGATGAATAAAAAAAAAAGCCCACCGCGGAGCACAGAGGAGACGCGATTTGCGAATACACGAAAGGGTCTGATCGGAACCCCTAATTCTCCGTTAAAACGCGAATTAGAATTGACTCGCTTCATTTTCTCCGATCGGAACGTAACCAGCAACGGCAAACGATTTCATTTGAGACGATTTGGAAGGAAATTTTGGCTCCAAAAATTTCTCATAAAAATTGATGAGATTCGGCGAGAAATGATTTGGTAAGAACAGTTGTGTTTATTTATCTCCGCGATACCCTTCCTACAGTAACCCTAGTTGCTAGGTTTTAATGACAATTTTTGTAAATTAAGTCAAAACTTAGACTTTTTCTATACTTCTAAATACTGAATTCTCAATCTATACTTGAAGCTTCCGATCAACAAAATTCAGTTTCTAATCAAATCTTTTCTTCTCTTTTCTATTGAATTGAACTCTATCATGGTTATTGTTTATTCCGATCAGAGTGTTTGTGTGCGAAAAAAAGAAAACAAAGGCGATCTGAGCGCGGCTGAGAAGGAGGAAAAAAAACAGAGGTACGGTACCAATTTCATAATCTATGTTGCTTGTGATCGAATTGGTATGATTAATTTAAGTTTTTACTCTTGATTCACTTTGTTTCTTTAGATTGGTTTTTTTTTTGTTTTATGTGTTCTGTTGGAAACTCAAATCCTTTTGAGATTTTGAAAAAAAAAAAAAATGCTATATTCTTTCGCCCAAAACATGCCAAAATGCTTTGTAATTTTGATAAGGATGGATTAACTTGGTTATTCTTAATTTTAGATCCACTTAAAAATAATTAAATTTAATCATGTCTAAATGTGATGAGATTTTATTCTCTGCAGGTTGTAAATAGAACCCAGCTACCCAGCTAGTATGCTTACTAGTTAAGTTTTACATAGTTTCTTATTATACCCTTTTTAAGTCCACGTATTATGTTGACTTTGCTTCTAATTTAGCGTTAGCTCCTGTGAAACTGTTAGAATCAAGAGGATTATGATCATGTAATCAAGTAGCTCGTGCAGAGGCGGAATTAGAAAATTTTGATCCGGATTGTTGTTTGGTTTGGTTTCTTTCCTCGTCCCCTGAATAAAAAGATTAATGAATGTTAGAGGTGACTGAAAATTAAAATACACAATTATAGTGAGTGAGATTTAAATTCAAGACATTTCAATCACTGGGCTATAACTAAACATTTATCATTTAGAGGAGGGTTCAAATGCCTCCATTTTTTGTGCCTCCACCATGCCTCCATTTTTAAAAACTTTAATAACTCAAAATTTAAAACTTAAAAATCAAAATAAAACCGTTGGATATGATCTACATTATTTTATCTATGTGCTCATAAAAAATTATCACATTTTGATTTTTTTTTATGTGAATCAATAAGTTGAAAAATCAATGTCTAGAAATTATCCACATTAGTACATTTTTTATAAGCTCTTGATGATAACCAAAACAAAATTAAAATGTCATCATTTTTTATACGTGCATAGATAAGATGATGTAGATCATATCCAACGGTTTTATTTTGACTTTTAAGTTTTAAATTTTGAGTTATAAAAGTTTTTAAAAATGGAGGCATGGTGGAGGCATGACAAATGGAGGCATTTGAACCCTTCTCTATCATTTATTGAGGATAGTTAGATTATATCAAAAAAAAAAATCAATTAAATTTCTATATGTATAATTAAAATTTTGAAATCATAGAGTGGCTTAGTTACCTTTGACTAAACCTTAGATCCGTCCCTGAGCTCATGTTATCAGTAGTGGGCCACAAAAACGATATTTATTATATGTAGAAGTTCCTAAAAAAAAAAAAATCTGAGATGAAAATTGTAGTTACATTTTTGTTATGTTGAAATTTTTTTGCAACAATATATGTTTTTCTATGTGTTTGCCTACTTTTAACAAAATTTCTAGCTATATCACTGAAAAGGTCATCCGTATATTGTATCATATTTCCAAAAACTAGTATGTATTGCAGGTGTGAATTTCTTTTAATTGAAAAAACAAAAAAATGGAAAACTTGAAAGGAAAATAACTCACAAAGTTTAGACAACAATTATTATTTTTACAGAAGCTAGATAATTCAGCAAAATAAATATAATATATGTTTGAGGGAGGCTATGGTACTATGCACACCACGTATTAGTTCGTACTATGGATTAATATCTCCATTTTTAAAGTTCAAACAGTCGATTTGAACCGTTTAACATGCTCCATACAAAAACTACTTGCAAATTAAATTTTATATATTTTAGATTTTTTTTTACTATTTTTAGATGGATAGAAAATTACACTTTTAAATGGTCTAGAATATTTAGATAAAGTGATTTTTTACCTGTTAAAATAGTAGAAATATTATAAAGAAAATGTAAAATTTGATCTATAAGTACATTTTCACACATAAATCATGTTGAACGGTTCAGATCGACTATTTAAACTTTAAAATGAAGTTATTGATCCATAATACATGCCAATAATATACGCTAAGCTTAGCGCTATGCAGGGTACCATAGTCTCACTTTATATATTTATCAAGAGCATCAATTCAATAATGTCGTATAAGACATTTTTTAATACTTACACTATTATTCGCTATATTTAATAAAAAAAATGGTAGATTTTATATTTTGAATGATAGGCATCGAATATTTCACATGTAAATGCAACTTTCTCCTCGCTTTATCCTCCAAAAATTACATCACTCTTTTTGCTATGAGTATGGCTGTTTTGCTCGATAATTGCCCGAAATTTTTAAACATAGCACCAAAAAAAAAAAAACCAAAACGGCACCGAATTCTGAAAATTTCAGATTTAGCACGGCCGCAGATTGGCTGAGCGGCCCTTTTTTTTTTAAGATTTGAGAGATAATATGAATGAAATTGAACCATAAAAATTCAAATTTTGTTTTTAATAATTTTTAGATTACTTCTTTTGATGTATCCGAATTTTTTTTAATTTATATTAAAATACGCTAAATTACTTGAAATTATGTTAATTTATGCTGAATTATACTAAATTATACTAAATTGCAATAATTATGTAGAATTATGCTAAAATACGGTAAATTACGCTAAATTACGTATGAACAGGGATGATATCTTCACTGAGAAGG
Organism: Carex kokanica; assembly: GCA_025461125.1. Lineage (NCBI taxonomy): Eukaryota > Viridiplantae > Streptophyta > Magnoliopsida > Poales > Cyperaceae > Carex > Carex kokanica. The sequence goes on from JAJGRX010001461.1 coordinate 689,444, forward strand.
CGAAAAACAACAATAAAATTTCAAACGGCCATAAAACGGCGCTCGAGTGTCCGATTTCAGCAAATGACCAATTTTCGGAAAGCTTGTGAAAATACGCATGCGTCCAAAATAGCTTTGCTATATTTTCAAATTCAGAATCGCCAAAAAACAAAGGGAAGAGTCTCAAAACTTCAATTGAAGTTTCCGATTAAGATTTTCATTTCTATTGTTCAATCTACGTAGCTCAGTAAATTAGTTATATAATGAACTTGTAGAATACCAATTTTTATTATTTTTGGAATTTTTTTACTATTTTTTATGATTTATGAAAGATGGCACAAAATAGGCCCTATTCGTAATTAATTTAGCGTAATTTACCGTATTTTAGCATAATTCTACATAATTATTGTAATTTAGTATAATTTAGTATAATTCAGCATAAATTAACATAATTTCAAGTAATTTAGCGTATTTTAATATAAATTAAAAAAAATTGGATACATCAAAAGAAGTAATCTAAAAATTATTAAAAACAAAATTCGAATTTTTATGGTTCAATTTCATTCATATTGTCTCTAAAAAAAATAAAAAAAATGGGGCCGCTCAGCCAATTTGCGGTCCCCAGTAAATGGGGCCGCTCAGCCGATCTGCGGTCGTGCTAAATCTGAAATTTCTAGGATTCGGTGCCGTTTTTGTTTATTTTTTATTTTTATGTGCTATGTTTAAAAATTTCGGGATAATTGCATTATCATCCTTTTTAGTGCATATCCGATTCGTTGCTTTAGTTCATGATTCGTGTTGAAGCACGAAGGATGCAGAAGATCGACCTAAGTTTTAATAATGGACTCATGAGTCATGACCTAAAAAAAAAGGAAAAAAGAAAAGAAAAGAGGCGTTACTCTTGTCATCTTGTGGAAGTGCAACACCTGCAACACGAATCTTAATGCGAACTTATGGGCTGCTCTTGGACTGATGAGATTCGACTCTTGAGTCTTGATTGGGCTTAAGATGAAAACATTATCAGCTCTGCTACGGGCTGCAAATTCCCAAAAAAAAAAAAAAACACTATCAGATCTCACCGCATAACGGCCTATAGATCCGATCCGCCCCATTAAACTCTCTTCTTCCATCTCTACTACCCTTTCTCCAAGCAAGGTACAACACAGCACATCCTATTTCCCGTTCTCTCTTTCATTAGAAGCCGACTCGAAACCTCTGCTCGCTCGATATCACTAAGGTCTCTCTCTCTTTATGCCTCTCTGACCCTCTCGTCTCTCGTAAGCTCTAATTCTGAATTCTTAGTCCATTATACTCTTTTATTACCTCAGATCGCACCAATTTTGCCAAAATGTCGCGACGCTACGACAGCAGGACCACCATCTTCTCCCCCGAGGGTAGACTCTACCAGGTGGAGTACGCCATGGAGGCTATCGGCAACGCTGGATCGGCGATTGGCATCCTGTCCTCAGACGGTGTGGTGCTTGTGGGAGAGAAGAAGGTGACTTCCAAACTGCTTCAGACCTCAAAATCGTCTGAGAAGATGTACAAGATTGACGACCACGTGTCATGCGCCGTCGCCGGCATCATGTCTGATGCTAACATTCTGATCAACACAGCTCGCCTCCAGGCCCAGCGCTATGCCTTTGCATACCAGGTAGATGATTGCGTAGATTGTTGCTTGCTTCTAAAGCTAGAAATTTTCCCCACCTTGTAGGGAAATATAATTTGCAAAAATGGTGCTTTTTAATTGGCTTATTGAAATGGTAACAAAGGTTGATAGCCATGATAGGCCTCTCTTAAGAATCTGGTGATACAAATATCTTTTCAAAAGAGAGAAGTTATACTTAGTTAATTGAAAATTACCCCAGCTCCCATTTACAGCACTGCACCAATTCAAGCTTTCATCTTCCAAGTAAAACCACTGCACGTTTACACGAATAGCCTTTCATTCTACCTATTTTTGTGGAAATTTCACAACGGCATTCAAGGCGCTTCTTGTTCAATTGCTAGGGTCCAATAAGATTTTACATTTAACAAATTAAAAATACCGAACCTTATCTTATGTGTGAAACAATCATTATTAAGTGGGAGGAGAGATGCGGCCTAAAGATTAAATTAAATGAATAGCAACTTATGCATCACAGAATCAGAACTGTCCGGGTTCTTTATTATTTTCTTTCAAAACTGATACCATTGGATGAAAGTATCGGACATTGATGAACCATAGTAATTATTTGATTCTGGAAGTATCAGTTGTTGCAAGTATTTACATTAACACAGTACTTTTAAACTACCGTGCTATTTGAGATCGAGTAGCTAACTTAGGTAGTATTCTGCTTATGTAAAAGCATCTATCTGACTTAGTGTACTTTTAATGAGCATGCTAGATTTCTGATTTATTAAACTAGTTAGCATTTTCAAAAAGAGGACATTTAACGATTTATCTTATAAATTTATTAAAGTGATGGGTTATAATGATGACAGACTTATTTGACAACCATGAGAACTGACAAAACGGTTATCAAATAATAAATTACAATTGCAGCATGTTCTCTATAGCTTAGATAGGTTGTGTATCAAACTCAATACAATTTGAAAACCGAATTTGATACACCACCTTTCTAAACTACGGATAATGTACCACAATTTAATTTATTATTTTGATAACCGTTTTGTTGCTGCCACGGTTGTCAAACGGGTTTTGCTGTCAATATATCCCTCGTCTCTTCCCTGAAATGTATATATAAACTCCTTAAGAAATTTCCATGTTCTTTTATTTAAATTTTTGCGTTCTTGTCAGTTCGAAATCATTTTGCTGTTTGAATATTTGTATTTGTCTTGGTGAGCTACTCAAGAGGTCTACTTCACCTGTTGAAACCGATCTACTTCACCCGTGATGCATTTACATGCAAAATTTATAAATTTTCAAATAAATTTAGTATCAAGTCAAGTGGTCAAAGAAAGAAAGTTTCCAGGTTAATTTTAATGTGTTTATTTTTTATCAATTTTTTGCCGCTTGACTTTATACTAATTAATTCGAAAATTTATAAATTTAGCATGCAAACGCATCACTCTTGTGCAGATGTGATGTTTTCATCAAAAGAAAGTTTCAACGCATCACTCATGTAAACACATCACTCTTGAAGTAGATTGGTTTCAACGGCTTGGATTTATTATTTGAAGTCAATTTGATAGTTCTACTCTTCATAATTGTGCATATAGTTTTTAGTATTTCTTTTTAGTTTCTCTTCTTTGTACAGTGGTTCAGTAATACTAATTGCACAAATGCTGGATTCTGATATTTTCTAATATTACTAGCAGTGATGAAGGTCAGCACTGGTGGTAGCTTATTGTTTCATATGGTAACCTTGATATATGGCTGTATGCTTGTTCGGTCAATCAGATCCTAACCCAATTTCATTTGGATAAGAAAGACGAGTTCTGGATACCTAAATTCTGGTTAATATTTTTTATGCTGGATTTAGGATTAATTAATTATATCGTATTTTTAGTCAATAAATAAATGTACCTTTGCTTTCTAGTTCAAGAGTTCCACGTGTTAGGGCTATTAAAAGTGTTTTCCTCCATTTCTGTGTTCTTTAGATATTCTGATTTGTTTTTAATTATATTCTACACCCACATTTCTTACACTGTTACCTACTAATGATGCAGAACGTTAACAATCGAGGAAAAACATCTCATTTTTGTATACTATTGTTCATGTTTCTTGCTCAACTATTTTCTGAATCTGACAGGAGCCGATCCCAGTCGAGCAGCTCGTGCAGTCACTGTGCGATACAAAGCAAGGCTACACACAATTTGGTGGGCTCCGCCCATTTGGCGTCTCTTTCCTCTTTGCTGGGTGGGACCGCAACCACGGGTTCCAGCTCTACGTCAGTGACCCCAGCGGCAACTACGGCGGATGGAAAGCAGCGGCAATCGGGGCCAACAACCAGGCCGCACAATCCATGCTAAAGCAAGACTACAAGGAGGACATAACTCGGGAGGAGGCAGTGAAGCTGGCAATAAAGGTGCTAAGTAAGACCATGGATAGCACCAGCCTGACTGCTGAGAAGCTTGAGCTGGCTGAGATCTACTTGGCACCAGCAGGCGAGGTGAAATATCAGGTGTGCACACCTGAGGCCCTGGGTAAACTTCTTGTCTCGGCTGGAGTTACCCAGCCAGCGGCTGAGGCCTGAGGCGTGAGATGAGATTTGGTTCATTTGGGGTGTTTATCTTCAGATAATTATTAGTGCTAGTTATTTTTAAGTTTGTTTGTAGTGCCGGGAGGCATGGATGGTTTGATATTAAAAAGGAGGAAAAAAATGACTTTTTGTGATTTTATTACATGAGTATCTGTAATGTGGGATCATGACTTAAACTGTGCTGGTTACGCATGTTTTTAGTATGATAATGTTCCTTTATTGACTTTGCTTTTGGTTGGAAGAGATTTTCACATAACAATATGCAAAAAGGGGCACACTAAATGCTAAATTGAAATTAGATCACTTGATACTCTCTCTACAGAAAATGTTTTTGACACACATTTGGCAGTCCAATGATTTGCTATAGGATGGATGAAAACGAGAAGATACAACCGAGACACATACAGATACACGCACGATACTTCTAGTAGATACTCTTTTCATTGATTCAACGTTACCAGTTTCAGAATGATAGAGAGGGGGTTGGGAAAATACCTCTTTCGGAAAGATAGAAGTTCTTCCACTGTTTTTTATGGAGGATGAAACATCCTTGTTGCCAAAATAAGTTTTTCCATAGTAAAATATTTACCCACTGAAGAATTGAGCATCGTTTTTCTCCGAGCATCTGTTGACGCTGTCTGTGTTAAATAGTTTGTCTAGTTGAAATTTGAACTCACTGAAGAATTGAGCACTATTTTCTCACTAGCAACTGTTCTCAATTAGTGCCTTAAGTTGGTAGATACACATACTGATGTATCACCAAGAAGAAAATAACATAAAAGCTTTTCGGGATTCATTTTTCTAATATGTTAATATACATGCAAATCCAAATGACATAAGCAGCAATTGATAAATCAAAGCATTCCATTAAGCCTCCTGAGAGAGACTCAGTGCAAACTCACATTGAAATTAGATCAATAGTGTAATTATATATATATATATATATTGTATATTGTATACCGATTGAGAGGTAGTTGAACAGGAGAATGATATAACGGTTCACAATGGAAAAGACACCTCGTTAATTTTGTATTGGGGGATTTGTAATACTGGCAAAGTATGTACCTAGCAATCAGGTATTGCTCTATGAGCAAGAAAATGAATTGCACCTGATTTTGAAAGGGACTCCATATTGACTCGATTGCAAAATAAAGAGAACGGAATGGAATTGGGGCGAAGGATAAATTTTTGGGTCGTTCGACTTTGTTATCTTGATAATGTAAATTTTAATTTATCGCTCATATTATCTAACACTATAACTTTTCAGTGAAAAGTTAAAACCAAATTAGATATTATCACATCAATAAATAGTACTTTCACAAAAGAAAAAACTAAACTAATCATATCATAAAAACAAATTCCACTTGAATAATATTACTTTTTTTTAGATGGAGTGACGTAAATGCAAAATGAGTAACATGGGGGATGCAAAGCAAAAATAGACTACGAATTTGTTTCAAGAAGGAAAATTTAGTGAATTCAAAAAAAATTACTCAAGGAAGAAGGAAGGACGGGAATGTCCTTTCCTGTTTTCTTTGAATTTTGAAAAGGAGAATTTGCGTCTCTTTGGATCATACAGTCGGAGAGGAGAAACTTAAGATTGTAATTATACAGACTTCAAATTATCTGACAATGAATTAGTAAGGCAACAATGTAATGTTCTGTCTTCTCCTAGCTTCTCAATGGTGACCCCCAATTGTGAAAATATCTTCAAAATATTCAAGCAGGGAACAATGTGAGGTCTCCTTCATAGGCATATATGTTGGACCAATGATTTATCTCTCAATAACTTGCAATAACCCAGACCGGACCACTTTTGATCAATTTTTAATTTTTTATCATTTGCATGCCGAACCGTGAAAAACATATACTTCATGGGAAATCTGAAAATCAAATTTTCTTATTGAAATTGTAAAATATACTTACATTATCCCATATTTGTCCTCTGAAATCAACCCCTTGTTATGTCAAAATTGGTTCTCGCTTGCTGATTAGAGAATAAAAGATTGAAAAATTTTAATCACTATTATTGTGTCAAAGTGTAGTAATAAAAATATACAATAAGAGTGACAAAAACATTTGGGGAAGGACGGAGAAAAACAACGCATGTCGTATATTAGCAAGCTGATCTCTAAAAGAAAAAAAGGAAAAGGAAAAAAAATGATATAACTAACCTACGAGTAGAACTAGGGTGTTCCTAAGTTTATCAAGTTCTTTTGTGAACTCAATTTTAAAATTTATCGGATTAGCTTCAAACGACAAATTCAAACTGTTGAAATCCTTCTACCTTAAGAGTAATGCGTCTACATGTGAAAATATTAAACTTTCAAATTAATTTAGTATAAAATCAATTGGTCAAAATTAGATGATTTATAAATTAATTTTAATACATTTATTTTTTGGACGTCTTTTGACCACTTGACTCAATACAAAATTAATTTAAAATTTTAAAATTCTTGCATATAGATACATTACTAGTAAGGTAGAAGAATTTCAACAGTTTGGATTCATCGTTTGAAACTAATCCGATAGTTTTTAGAGTTAAGAGTTCCAAAAAAAACTTGATGAACTTAGAAACAGTCCAGTTCTACTCACAGACCTACATCAGCAAAGAAAAAAGAATAATAAAAAGTTTTCGAAGTAAAGAAAGAAATAGGACCAAGGACTAAGACTCCTGGGCGGCTAAGCCCAAGGTATTGTGGGCCACATAACTGAAAGTAATACAGAAGTATTGTGCCTTTCCAACTGAAGACAGAAGCACGCATATCATGGAACTTTTTTTTTTTTAACTAAATTAAAAATTATTTTTTAATAAAAAGAGATTGATGATACTTTTTCTTTTAAAAAATAACGAGTCTGACTACTATAACATCAGTGTTATGTCAGCTGTGATTACACTAACTCTAAAATCCATCAAATAGAGGCTTCAAATCACGAATCCAACCTATTCAGGCCAATCTACTTTACAAGTGATGCATTTACATTCAAAATTTTAAATTTTAGAATTCATTTCTTATGAAGCTAAGAGGTAAAAAGAAAGACTTAAATTAATTTTAATGCATTTATTTCTCATTATTTTTTACCGCATGATTTTATACTAAATGGATTTGAAAATTTATTTTTTTTGCATGTAATTAAATGTATCGCTCGTAAGGTAGATCATCTTGAATGATTTGGATTCGTTATTTGATGGATTTTGGAGTCGGTGTCACCACGGCTAAAATAACACTGATATCATAATAGTCAGACTCAATAATAAGTAGCGGGCATAGTAACATAATTCGCATATAATTTATTTTTTTTTACGTTTCCGAACCGAACACCGAATAAAACAAAAAAAAATGTATTATACTTTTTATTCGCAAATAAAACGTGAATCAAGAATTATTCGCGAATAAAACGCGGAAAAAAAGTTTAATTTTTTTGGGGTTTTTTTTTTTGGCTTCCTTGTGGTACCGAATCATTCTCGAATTATTCTCGAATCACAAATTTTTGATCCCGCCGAATCGAACCCAAACTACTCATTTGTCAGTTGTCACTATGGTAGCGAGTGTACCAAAAATTTAGTTTGATACGTTTTATTATAACAGTAATACAGCAGACAGGACACATAAGATCCGAAACATGATGTACCGAAGTACCGAACTAAATATCTACTGCACTCACGAGAGACCGCCAGATCGGATACTAGATCCGCTACAGCCCCATTATTATTTCTCAGGTCAAGCTCACATGCAACAAAAAATTACAGAAAGTTCACATGCATGCATGCTGATCTCCATTTCAACTACCGCAGAAAAATCCATTACTTCTTTAACATAGATGTATAATGGATAAAACTGCAGGGTTCGGTGATATTCAAAATTTATTTTAATGAAAGTTGATATTCAAATTGTACAAGACTGATTTAGTGAGTCTCTACCAAGCATTTCAAAAAAAAAAAAGATATAGACGGCTCTTAAAACTAAAAAGAGAGTAATATCCAAATTGAAGTACAGGATATACCTAAGCAAATATTTCGGTACTCTTCTTGTACATGCATGATTGTGGTAGGAATGTATCGGAATACCTACGGATTTTCTCATAAAAAAGAAAAGAAAAGGAATGTATCGGATTAAATTTGTAATATCTTAGAGGTATCAAAAATTTGATCCGGTACTTAAAGAACACATCATCTCCTTTTATCTAAAATCATTTTTTAATTTGTTAAAAATAAATCAATGTGCCTTTTATATGCAGTCACGTAAAGTCTAATAATAAATCATACTGGCTTGTGTGATTTTTATTTTACATGTGAATTTATAAAAGAATTATCATGCATTTTTCTCCGTCATAGAAGACACGACAAGCGTCCTGAAAACAGCAGCGGAGTCACATGAGTAAGACTCGATCCAAAAAAAATTCAAGATATTTTTCTTTTATCATATTTTTTAGAAAAAAAATACACACTTATGTTTCAAATAATTACACAATTATGTTCTACCTTGAAAATTATCTTATTTTATTCCGTAATAATTTCAGTTAACAAACTATTGAATATGGAATACAAAAAAAAATGGTTTCTTCATTCAAAAAAAAAAAGAAAAAAGAAAAAAAAATCGGTTTCATTTCCGTATTCTGAACTTGAATGTATCAGACGGGTTAAATGTTCGCACTCAAAACGGCACTTATTCATTTTGGATAAGAGATCCACACAAAAATCATCAAAGTGGCAACCATAGATTGTCAGCCGAGATTTTTATTTTTACCCAAAAAAATATATATTTTAATATAATTAACCAAGTTTTTGAAAAAATTAAATTTTTACCCAAACCGTAAATAATATTTACGGTTTGAAACTTTTTTTTTTTAGAGAAATATAGCTAAAATGCTGAAATGAAATATAACACAAAAAATCGAATTGTTTTTTAAAATATTTGTTCGAAAATACGCTACGAATAGGGCCAATTTTCGCATGCAATACGGGCTCAGATTCGCGATCCGAGTCTTCCTTCATGGTTTGAACCTTTCTTTATAATTTTAGAGTTTTTAGGGTCTTTGATGTATCTTTTATATATATTTTCTGATTTAGGGTTTGTATTTAAACAGACGTCATGTCTTTTGGCATAATTATTGTAATTTACCGTATTTTAGCACAAAATCGGCCCTATTCGTAGCGTATTTTCTAACAAATATTTTAAAAAACAATTCGATTTTTTTGTGTTATATTTCATTTCAGCATTTTAGCTATTTTTCTCTATTAAAAAAAAAAAAGTTTCAAACCGTAAATAATATTTACAGTTTGAATTCGGAATTCAAACCGTAAATATTATTTACGATTTGGATAAAAATTTAATTTTTTCAAAAACTTGGTTAAATATATTATTTTTTATTTTTTTTTGGGTAAAAATAAAAATCTCGGGATTGTCAGGCTGCCTTGCAATCTGGGGAAAGTTCAGACAGGAGTTGATTTGTTGATGTGAAATTTGACGACTCATTTGAGAATTGAGATATCTCACTTTCTTTGTAATTGTACCTCTGCCCGTGTTGTAAGGCAAGAATTGTGGGGACTAATTTTATTTGCTGTTGATTCCAGTCAACGCCAGAGAGATTATTTATTTATTTTAACTTTTACGAATCAACTAGATAACAATTTCTTCAATCCCAAGGTTTACATAAAACACAATTTCTTTTTATATATATATAGAACAAAGAGTGATTTTAACTCAGGAAGAAATTTTCTTTGAAAGAAAATGCACAAATATTATATTCCGATTAATACCCGATTATTTTGTAAAAGAATGGCAATTGTGGCAAAATTTTGCCGAACTTCTTTAATTTCTACGGTAATTTTTTTTTAAAAAAAAGTCTGAATAATTTATGTAGTTCTCCGTATTACAGAAATTTGGTAATTTCTGTTTTTCGCAAAAAGTTCAATTACCCCCTGTGATTTGTGTAGCTTTCGTGCTATGCTATGCTATGAACACTGAACTTCATAGAAAACCACGTAACCAATATGTTATAGTTTATTATGATTCAAATGTCTCGTATCTTTTATGTTTTATCATATTTTACATCTCTTATATGTGATTTTAAAATTCAAACAGTTGATCCAAATCAATCAACATAATCTTCATATTAAAATAGGGTAATTATATGTTACCCCTTGATTCCTTCCTCTATTTTTCCTCCAACTAACTAACTTCATTTTCTAACTATAATAATCAATTTTAACTAACTAGTGGTCCCTACAAATTAATTAGTAGATTTTCTCCTTCTATTTCTTTCCTCTCTCCCTCCCTCTCCCTCTTCCACCTCCGCCTCCCCCTTCCACCTCTGCCTCCGCCCGCCTCTCCCACCTTCGCCTCTCCCTCTCCGCCTCCGCCTCTCCTTCTCCGCCTCTGCCTCCGCCTCACACAACGAGGATGAATACTTGTTCAATGATAGATGAATACTTGCATGACGAGGGTGAATACTTGTGCAACGAATAACTCGAAAGTATGTCATCATGGATCTCATTTTAAAGAGAAAATTATGTAGAAAACGTTCGTGGTTTTAGATTTGCAAAATTCCTCACAGATCGTTAGAAATATTAGTTAGATTGAACGGAGAAAAAAAAAACCACATCTAAAAACGTGTAAAAGATGGGTGTGATATGTCCAGTTTTTTTTTTAAAATATTTGATATATCAGGGTGAATACTTGATGTATTACATGTGAATACTTGTTTAATGATAGATGAATACTTGATATATCAGGGTGAATACTTGATGTATTACATGTGAATACTTGTTCAATGATAGATGAATACTTGCATGACGAGGGTGAATACTTGTAAAAGATGGGTGTGATATGTCCAGTTTTTTTTAAAAATACTTGATATATCAGGGTGAATACTTGATGTATTACATGTGAATACTTCATGTATTATAGATGAATACTTGATGTTGTTTCCACTTGCGGTGACGGTTATGCGGTCCCCACGGTAGTTAGTGATGGCGATTGTGCGGTCCCCCCACTTAATTACGCGTTTTCTTTTGTTTTTAGCGGACGGCAGTTGTGGTACCCTACTATCTCCGCGTAATTAATGCTCTTAATGTCGTAATATTTCCATATATAATTATTTCTCAAAGATGAGTACTTTTATTTATATGGATGAATACAACTCGTGTTAAGTGTCAATACTTTTTCGCAAATCGTCCCCTACTAATTCCACCACTTATCTCCGCATATTACTGTGGTCCCCTACTTATCTGAAGTCGTGGTTGTGCGGTCCCACCATACCTTCATGTACTCTTTACACTTACACGACGAGAATGAATACTTGTTCAATGAGAGATGAATACTTGCGTACGAGGTGTGAATACTTGCGTAACGGACACCTCGAAAGTATGTCATCATGGATCTCATTTGAAAGAGAAAATTGTGTAGAGGACTTTCGTGGTTTTAGATTTGAAAAATTCCTCACAGATCGTCGAAAAAATTAGTTAGAGTGAACGTACAAAAAAAAAACCACCTCTAAAAACGTGTCAAAGATGGGTGGTAATGTTTCCTTATATAGTTATTTTCTCAAAGATGAGTACTTTTCTTTACATGGATGAATACTTGAGTTTACAAGGGTGAATACTTGTGCGCAATCTATCCTGTAATGCTGTGGAGGCATTTTTGGTCCCCTTCTATTTCCCAATAATTAACGGTTTACTGTGGTCCCCTACTTATTTCAACAGTTATTAACGGTTTACTGTGGTCCCCTACTTATTTTCAGTTGGGGAAAAGTGGGGGATGGATGGCGGGGGAAAGTTAGGCCCTCCCATTAAAATATGCTTAAAGATCAAATTTTGAAAGGTGCTATTTTCCACTGAACTATTACAATATTGAGAACTGAGGAAAACTTTTTTCCATAAATACCTATTTTATCCTTTAACTCTTTCTCTCTCTTATATCTATCTCATTAATTGAGAAAGTTAATAAAGGAAATTACTAATGTTAGGAAAACAGAACAGATGCATTTTTTTGTGACATCAACCATCTATTGTTACCATATAATTATAGTGTATAAGCAAAAAAATCTTCTTCAGCTCTCAAAATAGTATTTAGTGTCTTGAAAATAGCACGTCCCCTAAATTTTATATTTTTTGAAAAAAAAAGCTTTTTTTTTAGACATGTACAAAGTTTCTGGACTACAATAAAACAATGATTATGTTTTTTGTATTTATCTAAACAAATAGTTAAAAAATTCAAAACATATAGAATTTGATGTCTAAACACATTTTAATATAGATATCATGTTGATTAATTCAGATTGATAGTTTGGACTTTGAAAATTGAAATAAAAAATATGTGGCACGATGAGGAGTAAAAGATACGAGACATTTGAATCCTCGAGTAGAACTAGGGTGCTCCTAAGCTCACCAAGTCCTTCCGTGAGCGCGACTCTAAAACCTATCGAATTGACTTCAAACGACATTTTCAAACCGTTAGATGTTCAATCTATATTAAAATGTGCTTGGAGACCAAATTTTACATTTTTTAGAATTTTTTTACTATTTATTAAGATGGTTTGAAAATCGTTGTTTTTATTAAAATTCTGCACCATTGGAAAACAGCGATTTTCAATCCATCTTTATAAATAGTAAAAAAATTCCAAAAAATGTAAAATTTGGTCTCCAAGCACATTTTAATATAGATTGAACATCTAACGATTTAGAAATGTCGTTTGAAATCAATTCGATAGGTTTTAGAGTCGCGCTCACGGAAGGGCTTGGTGAGCTTAGGAGCACCCTAGTTCTACTCTGAATCCTCATAATTTATATATTGACAGTTCAGATCAGATCAGATCAACAAAAATAATCTTTTGAAAAAAATTAAGTGCAATTTACTGTCGACCGAAATTCATTTCTATCTACATTTCTGTGGATCCAAAAAGAGTGTTTGTTCGAGAGAATTTCCTGTTAAATCTTAATTTTCGAACAGGATGCCGTGTAAAATTAGTAGAGCATGGTGGAATTGTCAGTTCAGATGCTGGTTCCATCGTCAAGTCAAGGAGAACAGGTTTTTAACGCCCACACCTTACTCCATGAGATGTATTTTGATTTTTAAATTCTTTACTTGGGAATGAATGGATGGCATGTGGGTTCATTTTTTCCGTAAGTTCCCACCTGACACAACTTCTTTTATTTAATTACTAATTTTTTAAAGTATTTAATTAGAGAAGGATTCAAATATCTCATGTTTTTTTATGATTCATTGTGTCTTGTATGTTTTATTTTTATTTTCAAAGTTTAAACAGTCGATTCCAACCGATCAACATGATATTCATATTAAAATGTGCTTGGAGACCAAATCTTTTGAAAATGTTTTATAATTTTTTTGATAGATACAAAATCAATATTTTTTATGGTCTATAAACAATAATTTTGTATCTATCTAAAAAATAGTCAAACATTTCAAAAAAAATATAAGATTTGGTCTCAAGCACATTTTAATATGAATATCATGTTGCTCAGTTCGAATTGACCATTTGAATTTTAAAAATAAAAATAAAACATATAAAACATAATAAGATAGAAAAGACATAAGATATTTGAATCCTCGTCATTTAATTATTAATGTTGCAATGCACCTTTTTTATTGAAATAATAAACGCAACTTGTGTGTCAATCTCATATTAATTTAGGGTCAGGTCTGTATAAAACAAGAAAACATTATACGAGTACATGTTTGGCTGCCTATTTTATTTATTTACTGTGTAATTGGATGTACAGTTAATCATGAGACCACCGATAAAAATGCATTCATGTTAGATAGAGGCGGAACAAGACTTCTTTGACTATTGAGATCAAATGTGAATGAGAATCAATTACAAAAAAAAAAAATTACATTATAAATGACGATCAATTTTACATTATCCGTAGCATTTTACTCTAAATTTCATAGAAAATCGTATATAATTATAATTTTTTTTAAAGAAAAGTGGAGATCAATTGGCCCCCTTCCCTCTTACTAGACCGTCTCTGTTTTCGACATTTTTGACGATAGATTTATCTTAGCAAAAAAATGTAGATAAAAAAATAAATATTCAGTCTTTTAATATTTATAAAGAACTTTACTTTTTCGCTAGATTAAAAGCTAATTTTTAAATTTATTTTATAACATGTACAATTGGAAGTATTATCTTTTAGGCAAATTCTTCTATGGACATAAGGATCTATTTGTAAAATGAACATATTTTCATTTTCAAAGTTCAAACAATCGATCCGACCGTTCAATATTATCTCCATATTAAAATGTACTTGGAGGTCAAATTTTACATTTTTTTTGAATTTTTTTACTATTTATTAAGTATTTTACAAAATTCAATGGTCTGAATTTGACTAGTTTTTGTAAAATACTTAATAAATAGTAAAAAAATTCAAAAAAATGTAAAATTTTGACCTCCAAGTACATTTTAATATGGAGATAATGTTGAACGGTCGGATCAACTGTTTGAACTTTGAAAATGAAAATATATTTATTTTACAAATAGGTCCTTATGTCCATAGAAGCATCACTCTATCTTTTATTAGACTAATTTTTATTTTTAAATTCAAACGGTCCTCTAATTCCAATTGCTCCGTATCAAATTTTAGAATGCATTCTATCTATTTATTCCTATATAAAGAGTTTTTTTTTATCATCCTCCTAAAAATTTTCTATTTACTTTATTATTTATTGTGTTTGTTTTATTAATCACGTTAGAAAATATTTCTGTCAACTTTTTTTTTTTTTGGAAAAAAAGACACGAAGATTCGTTTCATATAAGAAATAGATCTGTAACTTACAAACCAGTATTATCAGGTCTGAACTAATTTTATCATGAATTCAAACGGTCATATGTGGTCAGGTGCACACGAAATCTGAAGTCGGTCAAACAGCATCGATCAGTGCCCATCAAACCCTTTCCGCTCTCGTGGACAAAAGGACCTCCGTCGTACAATTTTGCTATTTTCAGACTCATGTCAAAACTTCGCACGACATTGACTCCTAATTTTGTTTGCCGTAAACTTTAAACAGCTCCTTTCATATAAACTACAAAAGTATATTGGTATCCAAAAGATACAATAATTATTTGTTGACTTTCGTGTAACAACAACACTTGAAAGTTTTCAGTTTTTCGAATAAGAAACGACGACGAAAATATTCGCTCAAAGATTTGAAAAACAGTCCCTTCCTACAACTAACTTTCATCTGAACAATTTCATCCTAGGAATCTGTCTTTGATATAAATAAAGCGGTTATCTTTACATCCACTGTGAAATGACGCTTAAACAACTAATTTCTACATCTTACATTATCTTATATTCTTTTGTGTTTTGAACAAGCTTTAGCATGAAGAATGGATTCTAGCGGTTGCCGGATTTGATCATAAATGAACATCTATCATTGAAAATTTGAAATGGCCCCGAGATTTCAAAGATTTGACGGACAAACGGATGCTTCCAGTGACAAACGATGGTAAAAAACTGGAGAGGCCCTATATTGTCGAAGGAGCTGACCAGGTCAGAACGGTCCACTAGTGATCAATCCTTCGTCAATGTTAAAATTTATTACTAAAAGATACAAGCCCTACGCAGCCCCGTCCCACCTATCAGGGCTGATTATCCCTGCGGTACCTACTAACTCTTAGCAGAAGTCAAAATCATTTCCGCGTCTATTTGGATTATGCATCCACTTTGAGATTCATGCCAGATTAAAACGGACGATGTAGATATCATTTCTACACGGTAGGGTACCGAAGCTTTCTATATACGGGATCCGTATCCTCTGCATTAACTCAAAAGAGAATCTTTTGAGTTAATGAATTTCAACCGTCTGATTTTAAACGGAGCCAATCCGGATCGTGTCTATAACATAGGGGCCCTTTAATATTAGTGCAGATTTATTTCACACGAATCTTAAAAAAAATCGGACAGTCAAGATTCATTAACTCAAAAGATTCTCGTTTCAGTTAATGAAGAGGATATGAATTGCTATATACGTCGGTTGATGGGCCAAGTGATCAGTGATGGCACCCCTTCTTTTTTACTATCACACCCATGCCTGCTGTTGTACCCACTCTCCTTCCTCTTTCACACCGGGTGCCATGGCGAGGCCTCATCCCTTCTCTCCTCTCGAGCTCATCCTTCTCCTGTCACTAATCCCTTGCTCCCTCTCCATTTCCTTCTCTTATCCCAGCTTTGATCAAACTTCCCAGGGGATCCAGTACCAAGGCCAAGCCGATTTCTTCAACGACAGCATCCACCTCACCTCAGCCCAGCCGGATTCCTTCGGCCGGGCTGTGTACTACCAGTCGGTACCGATTTGGGACTCTCTGACAAGCAACGTCACCGATTTCACCACATCATTCTCTTTCATCGTCGATGGATCCGACGATTCAGACGGGCTCGCTTTCTTTCTCGCTCCGTACCCCTCGGTGGCCCCCATCAAGTCGGACGGTACCTACCTGGCCTTGTTTAACGGTTCGCTTGACACCATTCAGCCTAGCAAGATCATGGCTGTGGAATTCGATTCCTCTGGAATTCCGTCGCAATCAAATAATCAGATAAAACAGGATACTGAGATAAATAATTTCTCAGTTACCACGGTTTCCCTCAATGCTAGTGTCAGCCAAGGAATTGTGGCTCTAGCCGTTGTAAATTACAAATATAGCACCAGAAATTTTACTGTAAGTCTCAGTTTCCCTTCTGGTACAGTCGGTCGTCAGAATTGGTCAATTTCACATATTTGTGACTTGAAGGAAACCCTTCCTTCCGAGGTAGCTGTTGGGTTCTCATCTTCTATGAATAATGGCTCGCAACCTCATAGGATTCTATCCTGGAATTTTACCTCTACTCTAGAAAAATCACAACCAAGTGCAGAAAGGAAGAATGGTGGTAAATTAAGTATGTATTTAGGTGTCGGATTTTCTGTGGCCATATTAATGTTAGCTTTGGTAGGGTTTGTTGTATGTTGGCGAAGAAAGGTACAAAAAAAGGAGAAAATGGAACAATACACCATGGCTATTGACCAGTCAATTCACCGAGCTTTTGACAGAGGTGCTGGTCCTAGGAGATTCACTTATGCACAGCTCATGCATGCAACCAGAAACTTCTCCGAAGATAGAATACTTGGTAGTGGCGGATCCGGCGAGGTTTATAGAGGCAACTTGACAGATCCGAGCATTCAAGTGGCTGTTAAGAGGATATCAAGCTCAGAAAGGGGGAAGAAAGAGTACATATCGGAAGTTACAATAATTAGCAGAATTCGGCACCGAAACTTGGTTCAACTGATTGGGTTTTGCCATGAGAATAGTGATTTGTTGTTGGTGTACGAGTTCATGTCTAATGGTAGTCTCGACACGCACCTGTACAACCAGGATCATATTCTTGCATGGCCTGAGAGGTACAAAATTGTTGTTGGCTTGGCCTCAGCATTGCTCTATTTGCATGAAGAGTGTGAGCAATGTGTGGTGCATAGAGATCTTAAGCCAAGTAATGTCATGCTCAATTCAGATTTCAATCCAAAATTGGGGGATTTCGGGCTGGCTAGATTGATGGATCATGATCACGAGTCGCTGACAACCCGCTTGGCTGGGACGTTTGGATATATTGCTCCAGAATATGGAGCTTCAGGTATCCCTTTCAAAATCAAAGTCTTTCTTTTATACACATTCAATTCCTCTGAGCTTGGCTGCTACATATTTGGTTTCAACTTTATGGTTTGACTAGAAATGAATGAGTTTGAGCACTAAAAATGACACACTGCAAATTTATTTGCGTGCTGCTACCAAACTAATTTCAAAGTTTCAACCATGTAATTTGACCAAGGATAGATGACTAGACTTTAGCTAGTCAATTTTACTATATATTTGTAATGTTATTTGAATGAAGCCATCTTTATTTAGAAGGTGCTTACTCGCATATAATACTATAGTTAACAATTGAAAGCTACACAAAATGGGGCTATTTGAAAATTCATCACAGTGCCATCATTGATTTGTATAATTCTGTCAATTAAACTTATTAAAAAATAATGAAAGAATGAAAATATCTTGGTCAGGTCATTCTCATTCTTTTTTAATTACTAGTAATTTGTCAAAGTTCAATATGGCACTATGTTTTGAGCTTTTAATGTTTCTCTCGTGATATTACTTCCAGACAAATTTGAAATATTCTTCTAAAACAGGAAAAGCATCAAGGGAGACCGACATTTTCAGCTTTGGCGTGGTCACATTGGAGATACTTTGCGGGAGGAAACCCATAACACGAAATGAAAATGAAGAGGCCGATTTGGTGCAATGGGTCTGGGACAACCATGGGAGAGGTGCAGCATTAACTGTAGTAGATCAAAGATTGCAAATGGATTTTGATGCGAGTCGTGTGGAGAGAATGATTGCCGTTGGGTTATGGTGTGCACACCCAGATTGCACCCAAAGGCCGACAATCAGGCAAGTGATTAATGCGATCAACTTTGATGGGCCTGCGCCTGAATTGCCCCCACAGATGCCAGTTCCTATGTATCGTGCCCCCTGGGTTTTTGACGAGTCAAGCTCATCTCAGAACCGTTACTCAGCTGATATCTATAGCTTCTCATCTGTTACAAACTCAGCTGTGCACGGTCGCTGAGTCCCAGCTAGGTATCCTTTCTTGGGCTGATAACAAGATATTCTGGCCTTCCTGGAGTAGATATATTTATTGGTCCTTAGCTCGTAGTGTGTATATATTTTTCTTGGTGATGAACTATTGTAAAACATTTCATTATAATGGATAGCACTGTTAGAGGTAGAACTGCTAGTCACTGCTTTTGCAATCAACAACTGTATTAATGCAAAAAAGAAGAAGGGTAAATTGCAGCATAGGTCACCAAACTTTGTCCTTTATGACGAATTAGTCACTCAATTTTAATTTGTTTCTATGTCATGAAACTCATAATTTGTGCAGATCAAGTCACTCATATTTACTATTTCTGTCCAAAAAAGACCTGCCCATGGGGGGTGAATTCGAATGAATCGTTTATAACAAATTGAATTACAGAGATCATTCTCAAATAGGTACAAGATTCAGAAAGTTACGCTGATTCTTTATTTGTGCAATTGAATGGTGGATATGGATCTTGATTCTTGAACTAACAAGCTGCAACTCTGAAATGAGACTATCAACTATGAACTAGTTTCCTTCTTCGAAAAAAAAGCTATGAACTAGTTTCTCATTTAGATAATGGCATGACCCTTATTTTTCCTCAAAAAAAAAAAGAACAAGAAAAAACTATAAATTAGTTTCACAATACTGTGCTGGTAACGAAATTAAAATCAGCTCCTGTTATGAATTAGACCGGATATTTAAAATGCATTAGCAAATATTACCGTGACAAAAACAGCAGCCGAGACGAACTCTGCCTTGTTCACCTCTTTGCCTCGCTGCACAGTATAAATCCGGGTCATGGGTCATAGACATTGGCAGGTCTATATAGGCCCAGGGGTAGCCTACTCCTGGATTTAAAAAAATAATTTGACCCAGTGTAATTTTCAAAATGTGCCTAGCTCTAGCCCGACATTGTGTCCAATCCTGGTCCAGAAAAAAATTAAATGGAAGGCCATCCGTTCCGTTTTTGCTGAAATAAATCCCGCTGGTGAATAGCGAAGTCAATTTGTTTGATTACTTCAATTTTCCTTGGCCCAGCTTTCATTCCCTCGGGTAGCGAGCCAGAGAAACTTTAGTTTTTCCTTCGAATAGCGAAGTCAGAGAACAGACTATGGGTTATCCAATTACATGGTGCATGTTATTGTTTATATTGTTGATTAATAGCACTCAGTTATATATTTATTTATTTATTTACCATATATACGATATTATTTTATGTTATTTCCATAGCAGACAATAAAAAAAAAAAATTGTTGTTGCAATGGTTGAGAAAATTAGTGAAATATTTTGTATTTATGTCACGCTATTAAATAAACGAAGTTTTGCAATAGTTTTGGCAATACAATATTTTGTAGATTTTGAAATTAAAAGTATGTAAAATTATGGGTTGAATTGTTTTTATCATGTTGATTATTTTATTATATAGTATCCGATTAATTAATAAATTTAAATTCGGTTAACTATTTTAACACGATTAGTGTTCTATCCTGATGCAAATTCTGAATATGCTCCGGATCATAAACAATAGAACCCAAGGTCTATGGGCTTGAGATTTCAGAGGCCCATTCGCTTTATAAAGTAGGCTTGTTTTAGTCGATGCAACTTCTATAGAACAAAAATGATTTCAGAGGCCCGGGAACTATTTATGTATTTCTTAATGGAAATTTGCCTGGGTTTCAGTTTTTTTTTAAAAAAAAAAAAAATACACGGACAAATCCTTTTTTCCTATAAATTTATTCAGACGTTATTTTCATTATAATTACATTGTGAAAATTGAGTTAAATGTCTATAATATATTCAAGTAAACAAAACAAAGTCTTGTATAAACTGAATAATAAATCACAGATGTTATTTGAATCGGTCAGAATCGGTTCAAGTTTTTCTTACAAGTAATTATTTTTATTTTTGACTTCTTCATTATTATTTTTTAGTGTTCATCGTTTGATCAAATCATATATACAAAAAAAAAAATATAAATTGAATATTACAAATAATAGTAATGACAGTGACAATAAATCTATCTAACCTAAATCTGTCGGACTTTTTATGTGTCATTCTGGAAAATTCAATATAATAAAGATAAGCCGGTCTGTTCAATAAGGGGAGGGATCGGATTACACTCTTTTTTTTGACACACTTTGACACCTACCATTTTCAAAGTTTAAATAGTCGATCCAAACCGTTCAATATGATGGATATATTAAAATGTGCTTGGAGATCAAATTTTACATTTTTTTGAATTTTTTTACTATTTATTAAGATGGTTACAAAATCGTTGTTTTCAGACCATTGAAAAACAGCGATTTTGTAACCATCTTAATAAATAGTATAAAAATTCAAAAAAAATGTAAAATTTGATCTCCAAGCACATTTTAATATGGTGATCATGTTGAACGGTTCGGATCAACTGTTTGGATTTTGAAATTGCAAAATTGACCTATAAAAAAAAACAGTGTCATGATGTGTTAAAAAAAGAGTGTAATTAGATCCCTCCTCTTTCAATAATCTCGAAACTTAATTGACACGTAGATTCAGTTTGCATGTCTCTGAAGAGTGACACACATACAAGATTTACGTGCCTAAAAAAGAGATGAAACATGCGCACTGGATCTGCGTGTCTTGTTTCTTTTCCTTTTTGACCCAAAAGATCATTTGGGTGGGGGGTTCAAGTCATGTGAACAAAAATAAAAGAGAGAAGACTGGTGATAAAAGTCAAAATCAAAATAAAAACAGTTTTTCAAATAGTGTATAAGAAAATACTAAAACAAAATAAGAAGCTTTCTCCATTCCACGCCCAAAAAAAAAAAAAAACAAAGCATAAAACACACAAATTTAATATGCGTTTCTCGAAAAGAACACAAACTAAATCTGTACATCTCCATCAAAACACACGGACTTGATCTACTTGTCAGACTCGAGTGATATGCATGTCACTAAGGTCTGACACGTTAGTAACACGCATATCCTCTTGAAATTCTTAACTAAAAATTCGGCACGATCTGAATTATACAGACACCGTTAGTACTTAGTTCGCTACTCAAAAGAGGAGAAGGCACGAGATTGGGCGGAGCCACTTCAAATTGCGTAGACAAATATGGTGCCCAGCTGGATCTGAAAAGGATGACCGGTCCAGCTATTTTGCCTACCCGACCAAAAGCTATGGGTTTTTCAAATATTATTTAGGAAACAGTTTCACTTAAAAATTAAAATAGGTCGTTACTCGTTATGTCTCCAAAAATAGCTGTAGGTACTCTGTTCTTCTCGGTTGTGTATTCTAGTATTTTTATTTTCCTTGCAGCTACACGTATCAGTCTGGTTATTATTTATGGATGCCTACGGACAATTCTAAAAAAAAAAAAACCCGGCTACTTCTGGAATAAACAATTGTATTAATTTAGACAATGTTTAGTGTCCACCAAAAGTCCACAAAATTAATCAAAATGACATATATGCTATTCTATATACATTCTATGAACATAACATATGTTCAAATGATAAGATCGTCTTCGTTTCATTTGTAAAAAAGACGTGAATTGTAATATTAATTTAAGAATTGTGGAGTAATTGATAATTTAACATTATTGACAAATTAGCAATGCTTCTGAAAGTATCACATTAGACTTGATAAATACTAATTTTAAGAATACAATGTAATAATAAAATTATCAATTCCAACATTATTTTTTATCATGACAGCAACACTAAAATTGCAGGGCGAGAACATTTTCAAATTGATGTAAAGAAAATTCCTCCCAAATAAATTTGCCCTAGATTAATCACGCTATATTCCAGAAAGCATGTTAAACGGGCAATTAGGGATATATATATAGTGATACGTCTTATCTCCCGAGAGATTAAGTTACAGTGTGTCGAGACACGTCCTAAATCGAGAGAGATTAGTCCATGCGGATTAAGTACGTATTTAATGCGTGTCCGGGTGAAACCGTGTGCAGATTCGGTAGGTATGTAACTCTATTCTCTATGTACCATGTATTGCTGAATCGTGGACCCCGAGATCAGTGAACTCGGGGGGTATTTATAGGCCTGTAGGTTGGTTGTAATCTCGTACGGACGTCCCAAATGGGCTTGTCACGCAGGCCGATAAGTCGGTTATGACTCCGTACGGCAGTCCCGAACGAGCTAGCTGAATGGGCCTATAAGTCAGTTGTAACTCCGTATGGCAGTCCCGAATGGACTTGCTAAAAAAGCTTGCTAACTGGACTTGATACTTAACCCATAATGGTTATATGAAACTTTCAGTATATGGCCCTATCATATAGCATCTTATCGGAAATGACACGGGTCATGTAAACGATAAAAGGTTGTCATTGGTACCCCTAGCCATAGTAACAATATACATTTTCAAACTGAACTCCGAATAAAACGCAAAAAAAATGCGAATCACGAATTATTCGCGATAAAAACGCGATTTTTTGGGTTTTTTTTTGCTCCCTTGTTGTACCGAATCATTCTCGAATTATACCCGAATCACGAATTTTTTGTTAGTTGTATGCAATCTTCTAATACTTTGTTTGACTAGATTTGCAAAACATACATTAATTGAATTTAACATTTTACACGATTTAGTAAGTTTGCAGTTTCAAAACTTTTATTACAAAATCTATTGTAAAAAATCAAATATAGGTTCAGAGCTTTAATTTCAATATTTATAATGAAGAACCAAGGTTCATGAAGTGCTGAATTACAATATTCTTTTAATAAATCTGAGAAGTCAACAAGACTTTATGAAGCTATAGATTTGTGTAATAATCAAGTAGTTAAGTAAAGTATATTTGAGGCTTGTTAATTTCTGGAGCATTCGCCTTGACCGAAACAAATATATGGAACCAATTTAAAATGACAAGTCAGAAAGTTCCAATTTGGTTTCGTACAAGACGAATGACATCCGTATGGTTGCTTATCAAGTTTTGCGAGACAAATTGTACTAACCGTTCTAAACGGGCATAAACGTTTAGAACAGTGAATATTAATTTGAATTATTTTATAAAAATCCTAACTTCAATATTCGTACAGTCCAACCTAACGAGTTTCTTCCCGTTAGAGTGGATCTAGCAAATCTGAATCCTCCCACTATATAAAGAGTTATCATCCCTTCAGATTTGCTAAGCTAGCCGCCTCTCACATTTGAAAATGCATTTATTGTGCAACACTTGATAGCTTCCATTGTTAAGTGAACTTAAACTTCAATATCCTCTCAACACTCTCAAATCTACTCGACTTATCTTTCAGGAGATATAGTTTAGTGTCTAGAATTTAGTTCTAGAGTTTTTACATCCCCGCTTGTGTGGTCTGCTTGTAGGATGCAAAGGAGTACACTAGCCAGGGCGTTTCCGCTCACATATATCCATAACTGTGTGACGATCCCAAGGGACTCTCCAGCTCGAGCTTCTAGGCTCAACTTGCACACGAGTTAGGCCGTGACTTTCCACTATTGTTGGGCTCACGTGTCATGAGTTGTATCCTTTTTTTTTGGTATTAGGAAAGGGGCACCGTCGAGGTTGCTATACCCCGGAGACGTAGGCTTTTTATGCCGAACTCCGTTATCATCCTGCGTGTCAATTGTCTCTAAACTCTACTCTATTTACTTTACTTGCACACGCTTATTTGACTTGTTAGTTTATAGGACTTAACCGAAAAACGTCTAAGAGTCTTTGAGACTTCCTTGAAACCCCCTCTAAGTGCCGTTAGGGACTATATTTTTTACCATACCGAACCGAACTCAAACTATTCGTTTGTCACTAGTGCCCTCGCTATGGGATTAACATTTGCACTTGAAATTAAAAAGTCATTTTCTTTTTCATTTATACAGTTGTGATCCAACTATTTAAGTCTTGCACCGAGTTCATTGTCTCGCGTCAGCCATCCTTTTCAGAAAATAAAACCCTTAAAGATTTCTAAAATTAATTTCTATGTATCTTTGTTTTAGAAATAAAAATTAATAAACAATCATACGTCATTTATATAACTAATATTGAATAAATTATTGTGCGCATTTTTCCTTCCCTAACGTGACACCGGTATTAAATAAGCAACTTAATTTTTTCAGTCTGTTGACGCTACAAGCAAAGATTAAAAGAATAAATTTATTTCTTAAGGCAGATGATTAGTTTTATAGTTCAAGTAACACGTATTATTCACTTTGAAAGCAACATATTACTTGCCGGACAAATTAGAAATATACAAGGATTAATAATATAAATTTCTCTCTGTTTTCTTAATAGGCACTTAGCCGTGCGTTGCAATGAAAACATATTACAATAGAACAAAAATATAATATAAAATGATATATTTTCATAAAAAATTTAGACTAAATAACAAATAATATTTCTTAAATGACATATTAAATGATACAACAACATGTAAATAACATTTCTTAAATGACATATTAGATGACATATATATATATATATTTTTTTTTACATATTTTCATAAAAATATCTCATACAAAATGACATATTAAATAAAAAATAACATCCTTTAAATAATATAAAAAATAGAAAAAAAATTAAGACATGACAAGTCAATTAAAAAAATCATAAATGATATTTAAAAAATAAAAATAAATCAGTACCAATCAGAAAAATAATACAATTTATATGTGATGAGTATGTGCCTAAATAAATTTAGATTTCTACACATAAAAAAACATAAAAAAAAATACATAAAATTAGAAAAAGACATTATTTAATTGAAAGACTGATATTCCGTCTGAAATTTCATCTTATAATTACAGCTGTTAGTGAATTAGAATACGTGCTTTGATATACATTACTAACACCTTCAATAACTTTTTGTCAATCGCTGTGAATCTCCGAAGTAAAAAAGAAATGATGAACATAAATTTTTGATGCATTGCGCAATAAAGTTCGAAATATGTAGAAGTTTTACATTAATGGTTTAAAGGAGCCCAATCTTTTTTGTCGGTAAATAAAATTTGAATACCAGCACATTTGTTTGAACAAAGTACTTCTCACTTGCTTATAAATACCATGCATCAGTCAATTAAAGAAATCAAATGAACTGAATCAATAATTCTATTATAAAAGAACTAAATCATTGATTTACTTTCTATATTATTTTAATTAGTTTTTAAAAATAAAAAATTCTCTCCAAACTCGTTTTAGATCTAAGAAGGTCGGTACATGATAAGTCACATGGAAATCTGGATAGAAATCAAATTTAGAAAAAAAGAAAGAAAAATCGATTAGATCGAAGTCATCGAACGGTTGACAGAACTTCCTATACTCTCTGATTAAGGCCCTGTTCGGCTATTTACTGTTCACGTGGGAAAAAAAATTTACTCAAAATTTTTTTTTTTCACGAACTGTAAAAATCAGTTCAAATTCTATACCCATTCTTATGTCCAATAGTTCGCCGAACAGGTCCTAAATGTCCAGTCCTCTCGTGAAGTACATGCATCACGTGTAGACAAAAGTGGGTGGGTCCACCACATGGGAGAAAGCATTTTCTCCTATTTTTTCTGCGGCGACTGCACATGTGTTCCAGTCCTCATATTATTTCTTTACTCATATGATCCGATATCATATATTCATATCAAGCTATCAACTTCTAAAAGTGATCGCTACACACAAAACCATTTTTTTTTTAAATAGAATTACTCTAAATTATTTGAACCAAACAAGCCTTCACTGTTTTGATTTTCGAAAAATAGCCTCCACCGATCCCTAGGACTGGTGGAGCAAAAAAAACACAAACTACACCGGTCCTAGGGACCGGTGGAGTCTGTTTTGCGCCAACCCCTGACCTCGCCGCAGGAAATCCCAATTCATAGCTCCACCGATCCTAGGGATCGGTGGAGGCTTGGTTTTCTATTTTCCCGCCACGCGGCTGTCTCTCCCTTTCCTCTGTTGATAAAAACGACGACGAAACTTCAAACGGTTGTAAAACGGCGCTCGAGTGTCCGATTTCAGCAAATGACCACTTTTCGGAAAGCTTGTGAAAATGCGCATGCGTCCGGACTCGCTTGGCCAGTTTTCCAAATTCAGAATCGCCAAAAAACAAAGGGAAGAGTCTCAAAACTTCAGTTGAAGTTCCGATTAAGATTTTCATTTTTATTCTCCAATCTACGTAGTTCAATAAATTAGTTATGTAATGAACTTGTAGAATACCAACTTTATTATTTTTGGAATTTTTTTTACTATTTTTTATGATTTATGAAAGATGCCACAAAATAGACCCTATTCGTACGTAATTTAATGTAATTTACCGTATTTTAGCATAATTCTACATAATTATTGTAATTTCAATTAATTTAATGTAATTCAGCATAATTCAATATAATTTCAAGTAATTTAGCGTATTTTAGTATTAATTAAAAAAATTTCGGATACATAAAAAAAAGTAATCTAACAAATATTAAAAACAAAATTCGAATTTTTATGGTTCAATTTCATTCATATTGTCTCTTAAATCTTAAAAAAAAAAAAAAAAAAAAGGGGGGGGGCCCCTACACCGATCCTGTGGATCGGTGTAGGTGTTTTTTTGTGTAAATTGCGTGTGGTAGGTGTGGTTGGCGCAAAACAGGCTCCACCGGTCCCTAGGACCGGTGTAGATTGTGTTTTTTTTGCTCCACCGGTCCTAGGGATCGGTGGAGGAGGCTATTTTTCGAAAATCAAAACAACGAAGGCTCGTTTGGTTGAAATAATTTAGAGTAATTCTATTTAAAAAAAAAAATCCACAAAACCACATAGACCGCATTATAGCAAATTGTTATATAAAACAAAGAGAAATGCCGTTCATTCGATCGAAATCTAGCACAAATTTAGCAGAATTCAACGATCGAGAGGCGACGCTGGTGCACGGGCCCCTCGCCTCCTAATGTCCACCAAATTTAAAATTTAAGAGGCCGGAAAAAATTTAAACACATGGCAAAATCTCAAATGCACAGATCTCGGTAAGGACCGTGAGAAGTCAACCCTAGGTCTACCCCCTTCCAGGCCAGAAGTTTCAGTTCCATGCACCCATACCACAAGTCATAAGATAAATTTCCCACCAGTTACCTCCCGACACTACGGTCCAAAACTCCAAATCACAAGTCGTATACTCGTAACTACTCCGTGGGGCGAGACTATTGGGTCAATGAGATCGACCCCACCCAACTCCTGGGCCCATCTGTCAGACAGAAAAGTAGTCCACTACTTTCCAAGGTTGCCTTCAGACGAGTTATGGATGCGGCCCCAATTTCCTTTTCCCACATTATCCAAGTTTTTATATTCTTTTTTCTGGCTGCCGTCTTTTTCAGAGAACTTGCCAAAGACTTTCCTTCGGTCCGATCAAATAACATTTTTTCCTTTTTGAGTTTCCTTGTTTCTCGCTCAGCAATGAGGGATCTGTGCTTCTTCGCTTTTGGAGGCTGATTTAAAAGTTGAGGTGTTGATTTAAGCTTCATTTCGGACAATTGATCACGTTTGCTTAGGGCTTGGAGACGACTGCTTAGAAGGTAATTTTTTGAATATTTTAGGCAATATGCAGTTCTAGTTTTACTATTAAGAGAAATTTCTTCTTTTGGTTGGATTCCCTCGGTGATTATGTTTTCAACGACCTCAATTTTTACTGTTTTTTTTTGTATGGAGAAATAAGCGTCATAAGTAATTAAGTGCCCTTGTTCTTCGCCTAAGTAATCTCATATAGTCATATGACAATTTACAAGTTCAAATTGCACCTAAAGTAAAATTAAAAACATCCCTTGTTATTATTCTAATAGTCTAACATCCCTAGATACGTCTTATGTCCCTATTCACTTAGGATTTTATCTTTTCCCCATTTTTGTTGCAACCGGCGTGTGTTTTTTAGAGGGGGGGGGAGGGGGGGGAGGACTAGATGAGGCCAAAGTTATGACTGTAGTATGCAAACTTCAATAATCAATACATGGTGCTTAGCAGATGCCCACTGCAGAGACTTGATCCATATGTGTTGTGCAAAGGAAACTTTATGTTCAGAAATGTGAAAATTGTGAAACAAAAAAGAATTTGAAACCCGAAAACCTGCACTGTCTAAAAGAAAAATGCTGGAGGTTCACCAATGGCTGCCCCCTTATGTGGAGGTCCTGACTTGCCTGATGGCTATACAATTTAAGATTGAAGTGTTTGCCAACATGCGGGCATTTCAATGAATCAAGGTCTCTTCATTAGTGAACTATCCGGGTTTAAGATTGAGGCTATTTTATGTGTTTAGACATAATTGTTTTCCTTATGCACATGAATATAAGGATATATATGAAGATCCATATATATGATTTTTTTTGGTGTTACGCAAAAGTAAAAATAACAAATACCTTATTGTAAAAGTATTCATATTTAGAAGATGAAAGTTTCTTATGGAATGCATTTGTTAGTGGTTGGAAATGTATCTCACATGATTTTCGCACTGCAACTCTGCAAGCTGGCATATAAGTTACATAATGACCACACATTCAATATGCATCCTCATATGTGGCAGCATTATTTTTTTCACACATTTGAGATGCATATATATCTGATGATGGACATCTTGACTAGTATGGCTGCATGAATTGCATTTTAATACCCCGTTAGTTACTGGACTGAAATTCTACACAAATTATAGTCAGGTATTTTGCCATTATCTATCATATGACGGCCCTTTTATACTGGCTTGATCTAAAAAGGTGGGATTTTTCAACTTTGTGTTCATTATATATGTAAAAGCGTGCATTGATTGCTTTAAATGAAGGAAAACTGCTTTTCTCATCAAGCATGCTGTACACATGGAAGATGCATATCATAATTATATTGTATGCATACAACAAAAACCAAGCCTTTAGTCCCAAACAAGTTTGGGTAGGCTAGAAATCAAACCCAACCGGAGTCACAAAGTCAAATTCAGTTTTCCTTTCCAGTTTTGCAGATCTCACAAGGCCATGGGGAAATATTTTGCCTCTACTACCAGACTATCATGTTGAGTTGAATAAGCAACATTACGAAATGAAAGAGAAGGAAATCAATAATGTAGGTGCGGGGTCGGGTCATTTTTTAATGGGTGTTACAGATACCGTTGTTATGTTTTATGGTTACATTTTCCCTTGCTTGGACTCCAGAAGTGGAAGCGAGGCTGGGGATTCTGTTCGGCATGGAGAATCAAGTTCAGGTTCGCACACTCTTTCTCGTCCCAAATGTATGTCAGTAATCATATTGTACTGAATCTGGCATCAACTTACTGGCTCTTTGATTAGAGAGCTGGCGGATTCTTCTGATTTTATTTATGCTTTTGCATGACTGAGATTAGAGTTTTATTTAGTACAGTTTGCTCAATTTAGGGTTATTCAGCCGAAATTGAGCCACTACAAGATATACAATATATGGAGTTGTATAATTGTGGGATTTTAGTCTTAATTGTATCTGTATTTAAATAATGGAAACTGGTATTCATGCACTCGGTTTCTTTTAGCTAGCCAATAATTCCAACACTTTTATGTTGTAGAGCATTGGCCTTCATCTCCTGGTAGATTTCATGACAGCCCACTAAGAGCACCACCAAGCCCACTAAGAGCACCGCTGAGCCCTTTTAGACTTAACTTATCTCCACAACAAAGTAGGAGAGATCCTTTGAACCTCACTCTTTCTCAGATATACAAAATAACCCAGAACTTCTCCAAGGATCATATAATAGGTGTAGGTGGTTTTGGATCTGTCTACAAGGCTGAGTTGTCTAATGGTCGTATTGTCGCTATAAAGAGAGCAAAAAAGGTACTTTCAAATTTCTATTTTGTTTGTTACATTTTCACATGCAATGATAAGCCCCATGGATTGTTTAAATTTTTTTTGATAATTTGTTCATATTGCATGGAGCTTAGAATATATACTAATGCCAGAAATTAACACCTTTTTATTTCATTAATTTGGAAGGAAAATTTTGGGGCTCTACAAGCAGAGTTTCGCAATGAAGTTGCTTTGTTAACTCAAATTGAACACAAAAATGTTGTCCAGTTGCTGGGTTACATCGATGATGCAAACGAGCAGCTCATTATTTCTGAATATGTTCCCAATGGAACCCTAAGAGAGCATTTGGATGGTAATATACATACCTTGTCTTATTTTTTTTATCTTTACAAAGGTCAGTTTATAGAACTGCTGAACTTACGAGCTAATTTGGCAGGAGAGCGAGGGGGCATTCTAAAATTCAGTCAGCGACTGGGAATAGCAATCGATATTGCCCATGGTTTAACTTATCTCCATAACTATGCAGGTTAGGCTGATGATAACTATAACTTGTTTAGTTATTTTGAGAAGTTTGATGTACTAGTGCATGAAGGTGGCACTGCTTTTCCCTTTCAAAAAATAGCAACACTGGATTTTGATTCTTTGATGATCATACACCTAACTAATATTAACAGCCTGAGCAAAATATATCGGTGCATCACCAGTCTGGTAAGACCAAGAAGTAATTTTTGGTTGAGGGCTAAAGTTAAGGAGACCTAAGATGGTTATCATGATTTAGGCCGGCTTAAATTATTGATGTTTGGTTAAGGTCAAAAGAAGAGAGAGAGAGAGGAGTAAAATTTACAATAGTCACTGACAGGGGGTCCAGGACGCAACACAAAATTAAGGCACCTAGAAAGGTGGTTTAGTTTAGGCCAGCCTATTTAACGCTCGTTTGGTGGAATAACTAAGGCCTAAACCCCTTACCCCTTGCTCCATGGTGTTAGACTTTAATCCTTGCTTTCAGTTTTGGCCAATCATCACGTTCTTTTTTCGGTTGTATATCCTCTCATAGCTATGCTTATTTTTTATTATTTTTTTTGTTTAATTAAGAAAATCCTATAATCCACCGGGATGTAAAGTCGTCAAACATCATGTTGACCACTACACTCGGAGGCAAGGTGGCTGACTTTGGCTTTGCTAGGACAGGCTCCACCAAGGAAGGGCAGAGCCATGTCAGCACAAACATTAAGGGCACTGCTGGTTACGTAGACCCTGAGTATCTCAGGACGTTTCATCTCTCTCCAAAAAGTGATGTTTTCTCCTTTGGGATTTTACTTCTGGAGATTTTATCTGGTCGCCGTCCTGTGGAAATAACTAGGAGGAAAGAAGAAAAAATTACTATTAGATGGGTAAGTGCAACCACATGCTTGACCTTAGTTAAATTATATTTTTACCATATATTTGATTAGAAATAAAAAATGAAATGAGAAATCTTGCATAGTCAGGATATCATACAATAGAAAAATATCTTCCCTTTCCACTAGTAACAAGAGAAGTCACAACTTAATCCAGAAATTAAAATTAAGCTGACACCTTTTGTTGCATTTACAATATTCTTTTTAATTGACTTCATTCATGCTCTAAATTAGAGGTGATGACCAAAGCAGCCTTCACAAAATACCAGGGTTCTAAATAGCTAGCTATAGCTTTTTTGGACCTTAAAAACTATAACACTATCAGCCGCTTTCCTTTTATCAGGATTTTAAATAGCTGCGCTATTGATTTTTTGGACCTTAAAAGCGATGACGCGATAATAGCTATTTAGAACCTTGCAAAATACATTTAATTCCCTTTATCTAGTTATTGTGTTGGTCAAGAAAGGTGTAATAGTTTTTAAGTAAATGTCATTTCTGTCATTTCGGTGGACTACATCGCAATATTTATCTGTTAAAATATAGATTTACAGGACTATTTACGAATAACAACTTTGTTCTGTATTCTTGATTAAAGAGGGACTCTTACTTTTGAATTCTTAATTAAACATTCTGTGCAAATTCAGATTTCTCTTCAGCAGTTAATTCTGTGATTTTTCTATTCATGTAGGCCTTTTCCAAGTTTGACCGGGGTAACTACAAGGAAATACTAGACCCCCTGATGCGGGAAGAAGTGCCTGATGAGGTGCTAAAGAGGATCCTCAGCTTAGCTTTCCAATGTGCGGCCCCTTACCGGCGCGACAGACCCAACATGAGAGAAGTCTGTGAGCGGCTATGGAAGATTAGAAAAGACTACAATGCATAATGCAGGGCATAATATGTAATCAAGGAATCTTCAGTAAAAGACCTTTCTTCCCAAAAAAAAAAAGTGCAAATGATATTTTTTAATTTGTAATCCCCTTGAAGCAGGTGTATTGTTTTACTGTTTGTTTGGTAGAAATCATAGTTTCTAGTCCAAAACATTTTTAGGCTGAACTGTCCAAGGGTTGGTTCTTTTCTCATTAAATTTAGGCTGCACTGTCCAAGATTGGAACTCTTGTATATATGAATTAAGGTTAATTAGAGTGTTTTTGGGTTGCCGTGTTGATGTTATTATGTGTTTTGTATGTAAAGCCTACATGAAGCTAAATTCACTGGCCTAGGAAATCAGTCTTGTAACTTTTTTGTTATGTAGTTGTTGGTTGTTCAGCATAATTTAATATCTTTAGCTAAATATAAAGTAAAAGATAAATTGAAACCAATCCCAACGAAAAGGCATAATAAATTGGATTGGTGAAATGGTACACTCGAACGTTAAGGATCTTGTCATGATAGTGATTGGGTTTTATGGGTGGGTTGAAATTTGGTAATGAAGGATATTTTGTGTGTGGGGTTGGGGTGGGGTGTGTGTGTGTGTGTGTGGGGGGGGGGGGGGGGGGGGGGGGGGGTGTTTGTAGTATAATTTGAAGCAAAATGCAAGAGAGGGAAATAATTTTTCGATTCATTTCAATCTTCATGTTTATGACAAAAAAAGTTGGTCCAGCACACCACCATTTTAATAGGAAAATTTTTAGAATTGATTTCGGTTAAATGTTTTTAAACTAGATAAATTAAATATTATGCATAAAATTAAACTAGAATGTATCTTTATTCTGTTTGTGTGTGTTTGTTCATTCTTTTAATCAAATTGGATTATATTTATAATTTCAAATTCGCCAAAATTTATAGGTAATTTTTATATGTGCATGGATTTATTCATGCAACACATACCAAATAAAGTAAATATATGCATAAAGTACATTTACAATACATTGTGTGCATTTGTTCATAATTTTAATCAATTTGGATCATATACATAATTCTAAAATCGTCAACACTGACAGATAATCTCTAATTTATAATTTTTACGTTTGTATAATTTTGTATGATCATACAAATCAGATATCACCATGGAATTCAAAGAATTCCCAAACTACCCCTCTCCAGATTTGTAGTGAAAATTTGTGCCAGTATGCTTCATTTTTGTTCAATTCTTCCTTAACTGTACAATTAAGTCACACTAGACTAAACTCTGTCTCAACTAACCATCAAACTATGTTAAGTTTGCATAAAATTTTAATATAGTCTCCTTATTGTTCAATTTTTTTTAAACAAAATAGTTGGCAACAAGCTAAAAGAAAGTATAGTTTTTCTTATGGAAGATAATACAAAGGACATATGCCTGCTCACTTTAAAGTCCAATTGATGTGGAAAAAACTTGGTGTTCTTTGTGACAATTCGTCAAACAACTCATGTGTGCAAGAAAAACATAAGCTGTTTTGCATAATTAAAAGTAGAAGCTAATAAGAGACTCGGATCGGAGGACTAATAATTGGTTGCTTGGAAGAAGAGACGCCGCTTTGAGAATCGAAACAGCCGCCTAGGGTTCTTCCTAGGGTTTCACCTAAAATCTGCCTCCTTGCTGCTTGCTCCGCCGCTTGGTCTCTTGAAGCGATGACGCTACTGTAGTACTACTCTTTCTTAATTTAAGTTTCTGTAAATTAGGTAATAAGTGTTTAGTTTTTGCGATGATAATGTTGTGTGTTGTTTTGTGCTTCTTTTTGTCTCTTCTTCTGTCTTGGACTGGTTGATTTAGTTTCCAGTCTGATTTGATTCAGTGCCTTCTCAGTTGATGGGTGACTGTCCTGATTCGGTCGATTCAGTTCCCAGTCTGATTTGGATTCAGTGCCTTCTTGACTGTGATATGCGTACAGAGGAAGCCATCACTAGACTCCTATTGCTCTAATCAAGCAAGGATGATCAATTTGCGTCCACAGGATGCATATACACCTATACGTTTTTAGTTTTGTTTAGATGTATGTTTTCACATACACTAGTTGTCTAATTTTATGTAACAACTACTTTGTAACTTTTTCTATTAATGCAATTGTCTACGGATTTTCAACCAAAAAAAAAGTATAAGCTAATAAAAAAGACAATATTGATGCATAAATTTGTTTTCAATGGTAAATGAATTGACGCTTCCATTGTTGAAATTGATGAAAGCATAACTTTGTTTCCTAAAGATGAGAGAGAGAACCTGAAAGGGGGAAGCACAAGAAATCAAAGATGGAGAGGAGGCGGAGACAGAGTTCTCTTGGTCAGCGGCTAGATTTTTATCACGTAGAGTTGGTAACATCAGAGAAGGGGAAAGAGTAATATCGACAAAATAAGTAACAAATCTGCGCGCGAAGTGATTTCCATCAGGCAGGAAGCCGGGAATAGAGAAAATCCACAATAAATATGGCTAGCGTGATAGCTATGAATTATGGAATTCTCATGCTAAGGCAATCACATATTACCATATTCATGCTTTTGTTACTTTCACCAAACATGATAATACAATAGGCATTAGAATAGCAGGGAATCACCTTCTAAAAGCACAAATCAAACGCCCCTTTGTAAATTTTTGTGTATATGTTCGTGTTTTTAATCATTTTGATTATGATTCAAACTCACTACAATTGACAAATAATCTACATAAGCCCATTACAAATGCATAGATTTATTTGTCTTAAATTAAACATACATATTAAACCCTATGCTGGTTGCTTCTACCATTCTTTAAAAAAAAAAACATACGTATTTAAGTAGTGTACATAAAATTTTGCTAGAATGCATATATAGTTCGTTCTTGTGTGTTTGTTCATGTTTTTAAATCAATTAGGGATACATTTATTAACACAAATCACCAGAAACAATATATATCTTTATATTCGTCTTTTGAATGTGTCCAATTTTATTCGTGCAAAATCAAACAGGTAATTAAATGTTAATTATGTTATACATATAATTTATATTGGAATGCGTCTACAATACATCTGTGTTTGTTCATATTTTTAATTAATTTGGTTGTATTGATAATCCTAACATCATCAAAATTGACATATATTTTCTATCAAGTATCTTTGACATGTGCATGAGTTGATTTAACATTGAATCAGGTAAATACATTAAATATTATGCATAAATGATGCTAGAAGGCATTTCCACTGGTTGTTTATGTTTGTTCATATATTTAATCAATTTAGACTACATTGTGGCTGTATCTGTTTGACAAAACAAGCTCTGTTCAGTGTCATTTATACTTACATAAATTTATTTAGATAGATATATTATGCATTAACTTCGGCTATAATGGATCACTTAGGCTGATCTAAGCTGTTTGAATAGGATTAACGTGCTCCATTTAAAAAAATATATATAAAATTCTTATGCAATGGCTATTTTATTTATGTAACTATTTTTATGGATTCCAACTTTGAATCCCATAAAATTTTATATAATGTCCTACTGTTGAACTCCATTCTTAAATTTGTAGTTATATTTATATAAAATATTCTGTTGAACACTTGAACCCATCAAACCATTCTTAAATTCATAGTTATATTTATATAACATATTCTGTTGAACCCATCAATAAATTTGGCTCCGCTCATGAGTGCAACAAGACCAATTAGCCTGAACGTAGAAATTAGCAGCACTCAAACTATAATCCGCCTGAAATGCTAAATGTATTTCATATAACATGCAAGGGTGATACTACAATTTTACCAATCAAACAAATATTTATCTATGTCGACTAGGCACATGAAAAAACATTCAATTCATCCGGAAACATGTGCAATTAATAAACCTCGATATCCAAGAGTTAAAAAGAGCCACAGATTTCTACTTATGTAACAAAAGATAACAAAAATAAATGAGGTACTGATCACACCAAATGTTTTACTCTGCACACCAAAAATAGTTTCATTTTGATACATTTTCCCCTCTAATTAATCTTATTTCTCAAAATACAAAACTAATATTAATCTTTTTTTGACTAAATTAACTTCAACAAGTAATGATTGCGATAATTAATGGTTGTGATATTTTAAAATATCCTCTTTTAAGACTTTTTTATATTTGACAAATTTAAAAACATCATATGTTGATTTTTCAAAGAATAATTTTTTTCATCTTGACAAATTTTATCTCCATTTAACTCCTTCCGAACATTTACATTTTTTATAAATACAACCGAAAATGAGACAATCATCAATGAAATACGGATTTGACCTTTTTTTTTACTCAAAAAACAAGACACAATTTATAAATAAATTAGTGCGCAAGTTTCGAACGAAATTTTTTCAGAAGATCAGAGCATTTTTTTTTCTTAATTATCATCTGTCCAGAGTTAGTTAAATTCCGATATCCCGATTTAGAATCGGGATCTTTCTACGTCGAGCAAAATTCCTTTTTGTCTATTTAAGCTCTCTCTTAGGCAAAAATAAGAAACCAAACCAGACAAAAAGTACACACTTAAAGCAACCACTAGTCTCGCCTCGCGCCAAAGTTATACTAAAATAGTTGACCTTTCCAGCCGCCACCCGCTAGGTGTGCTCCATATCCTCTGAGGTAACAGAATAATTCTGTTTACATCAGGACCGTCCAATTAGGATCCAGACATGCACGGGGTCCTTTAATATTGGTGCGGATCCTAATCGGACGGTCAGTATCTTAACAAAAATATTCTGTTAACTTAGGTGTGTAATTCCTCGTGTCCCTTCCGGTGCCGACGACTATTAGTTAAGATTAAGAACCAAAAACCTCTCATGTGAATTGTGATTCATAAAACCAAGACATAACCAAATAAATCATTTCACCGCTCCCATCCACCGCCTGGTTTACAACCAAATTCAGCAAAAATAAGAAACCAAACCAGACAAAAAGTACTCACACACGCGCGCGCACACACACAGAATTATAGGTGCTCTGATAAAAGTCCCTCCTCTCTCCTCGGTCCATGGAGGAGAGGGATCCAGACAACCAAGCGAGCAATCACAATCCTGATATACTACAAGCTCTAGAGGCGCTCAAGCGCGCGTCAAAGGAGGTCGAAGTGATCGCCACCACATCAGACGACGGTGGTTCGAACTCTCCTTCTATGAGAGCTCTCTTGGAGCTGGAGACCGGCTCCGACGATCTCTTTTCCGGCGATTCCCTCCTTTGCCCACTCCGGCAGCTCCTCTCTGAACTTCGGTCACTCTCCGCATCCCTCCCTTTGTCGCCAAATAAGTCAATCGGCGCTTCCCTTGTTGATTCGATCTTTCATAGACCAAAATCGCCACAGCACGCCATGATTTCACGGGTTGCTGGCTTGATTGCATCTGAAATTCAGTCGTGGATTGACCGGGAAACCCTCGACCGGCTCGTCTCGGCACTGCAGTACCAATTCTCTGATGAAGAGCGTGCTACTCTCCTCCTTGCTCTAGAAACACGTGCCAGTGAGGGTTTTGACCGGGGGTTTCAAGACATGCTTCTCAAATCAGGCGCCTTTTCTGTTGTAGAATCAGTCCTGGCGGATCCAGGCTATGCCCAGGTGGTGCGGGACCGGTGCGCCGCTTTAATTCTCGCGCTTGTGCGGTTCAACAAGGACGTATTTGTCGGGCCTGTGTTAATGGGGTCCACAGTAGAGTCATTAGTCACCATTGCCTCCCCAGCTACTCTTCGGGCGCTAAATGGGCTAATTGCTGCAATTAGAAGCCCCCTAATTGACGAGCTACATTCTCGCGGCGAGTTACAGAGGTTGGTATTTCTCCTCTCTTCTCCTGATTTAGAGGTTCAGATTCGGGCATTGGAGTTTGCATTAAGAATTGGGTATTTTGGCCGAAAGGAGGCTGTGGAAGCAATGTTGGCCGAGGGTTTGATCAAGCGGCTGTTATGCCTCCAGCGATCCGAACTCGGGGGAGCTTTGATTGAAATAGACAGCTGGGATTTCTCCAAGGATGATAGTGGAAAGAATGACCACTGGATTCATGTAGGAAAATTCTTGAAGCTAAGGCAAGGAGGGAATAAACAATTGCGTTTTCTTGAGGCACGGCCATTTGCAAGTGCAGTTGCACGGTTCGCCATACAGATCGAGGTTGGAGAAGGCCTGAGGCAGAGAGAAAAAAGTGAGATCAAGCAGGATATTTTGAAACGGGTCAAAGAGGCGGCGATCTCACCTGTCGAGGCTGCCAATGTGTTTGCCGAAGTGCTCTGGGGTTCTACACCATAGTAGTACTAATCGAGCCGGCACAGAAATTTGCTGGTTAATTGTCAGTACTAACAAACAGTAGGAACTGAGAGTGCCCCCACCGTGCTACCAGTATCACCGAACCATGTGGCTTTCGGTGTGGTAGGGGATATTTGTGAACAGAACTAATGTTCTAATTGCAGGAAGGTGGGACCATGCTTTAGGATAGATGGAGATTTTTGGTATATTTGGAAGGGTTTAGGTGCCAGATAGCCAGAATATAATTTTTCTGTTGGAGGTTGTACAGATTAAACAAGAACTAATCATGATTTCAACGTCAAAGATTGGTAAACCTGGGGCAAGGAGGTGAAGCCGTGGGGACAATGGATGCCTTTGGTAGTTGTACAAAGTTCATAGTTTAGTTTTATTCTAATGCAATTCAACCAAATTAAATAGCAGCAATCAATTTATTTTCCTCAATGTTTCTCAGCTTTCGTGTTAATCTGGCCATATTTGGAGTTGTGCTGGCGTTTATTGAATTCAACTGCCTATAGAACTTGGAAATAAATCTGCTGCGATCCCAGAGGATCGCAGAGTCCATGCAATTCCAATTTCAACCGTTCATATGTTTTAAGATTCGTGCACAAAAACTGATTTTTCAAAAAAATCTTGAGTTTTATCATTTGAATAGTTGGATTTAGAATCACAGAGTCCTGCGATCCCTTAGAATCGCAGCACATTCGGACCCATAGAACTTAGCATAATATACTGGGAGCATATTCTGGGGACATTAATAAATGAAAGTGGGAAGCTCAGCTTATCTCAAGCGATAATTGGATAATTAGATAGCGATTGGTAGCTTCTTTCTTACTGGAAACTTATAGAATAAAGGCTGATAACTAGATAGCGATTGGTAGCTTCTTTCTCATTGGAAATTTATAGAAAAAGGCCTGAAATCTGTTATGCACTTTCACCTTTCTCTCTCATTATAGTGCTTCTCAAACTTATTAATTCGCAGTACAAATTATAGAACTTATTTTAATAGTGGAAAAAGGTCACGTTTGGGATCAGCTGACATCTCTTTTGTGTCCGCTTATATAGATTTAGAATTGTCTGATAGATTGTATTGGAGTTTGTAACAACTTTTTAATATGGAGGAGTCACGTTTTGAGGTACTAACTACTAACGCCACGTGATCTCTTGACTCTGTCCAGACTACATGTTTTGACTACCGTCATAAAATAATATTGTTCGCAGATCGCAATATCTGCTATTTAGACATTTGAATTTTTGACCAAAATGTTTCAACTAAACCCATTTTTAACACTAGCTTTAAAAGATAAAATAATTCTCTTGATGAAAGCTGCTGATAATAGATAAAGAATGTAGAGACTCCAAGAGAAATTAACTTTAGAAGCTTAATAATTCTGCTTTCTATTACTTTGATTTTTCAAAATTTATCTGCGCAGTTGTTGATTCTAAAAAAGGGATTCTAAGGAAGACTATAAGAGATGCTTGGAATATTCCTGAAAATGTCGTGACAAAACGATGATGTTCAGAGAAGGAAGATAGTTATAACTACTTCTCATTAGTCATAAAGTGACGAACCATTGGAGGATGACAGCCCGTAATATAAATAATATTGACAACACCGTCTCGTGAAGAGAGAATAATTATGGAAAAGATCTCGTGAAGAGATAATACTTATGGAAAAGAAAGTCAAATTTTTAAATACAAATAATTGAGCAAAAATTAGGGTGTGATGTGCTCACCAAAAGAATTTGGTGAGTACAACTCCAAAAGTCTATTGGATTGACTTCCAACGACGAATCCAAACCGTTGAAATCTATCTATTTCATGAGTGATGCATATAGATGTAAACTTTTTAAAATTTCAAATTCATTTCGTACAAGGTCAAGCGGTAAAAAAAATGATGAAAAATGAATACATAAAACAAATTATAAAATAACTTATAAAAAATTCATTTTTTTAACCACTTGACCTTATACTAAATGAATTCGAAACTGTAAAAGAATTTCATGTTCATGCATCACTCATGAAGTAGATGGATTTAAACGGTTTTGATTCGTCATTTGAAGCTGATTAAATAGATTTTTAGAGTTGTACTCACAAAACTTTCTTAATGATTACATCACATCCTATATTTGCTCTTATAGCCATAGTAAATATTACTATGTTGCAATTAGTATGCGGTTCGACACACGAGAATTGGCGCAGAAACATGAAAACATGAAAACATGGAGGCAAGTGGTGTGGTGTGTGACATCAGCGATCTTTGAAATTATTCTGATGTTCATGTGTTTAGTTCGTGTGGCTCGGCGAAATAAGCAATTGTTGCGGTCCAAATACAAGAAGCAAGATTTACTACACTAGAAGCAAGACATAGTTTCTTAAATGTAGACAGGGTTGCCATCTGAATTTTATGGAGATGTTCCCGTTCTATTCATGAGATGGACTATTTTTGGTGGTTTTCATCGGTTTAAAGCTGGTCCATTTATTTTAAATGCTGTTCAAGTGCAAC
Organism: Carex kokanica; assembly: GCA_025461125.1. Lineage (NCBI taxonomy): Eukaryota > Viridiplantae > Streptophyta > Magnoliopsida > Poales > Cyperaceae > Carex > Carex kokanica. Next base: position 731,015 of record JAJGRX010001461.1, read on the forward strand.
CTGAGAAAATGACTCTTTTCCAAACACTGTTTTCTTTTTTTAATTTCTTCAAACGGAGCAGAAACATGAACTATTATTGTAAAAACAAGTACCTATTTTCCGAATTAACGACATGTATTATTATGTAATTAGCTATTTAAATAATTCGACAGTAGGACATTCTTAAGTTGTATGTAATTATATAATTAAAGAATGGTGAAGATTTTCAGGTGTATCTGCGTCACTCGTCTAGCATATAACTTTTTAAGTGGAGAGAAGAGAGAAATTTGAGCACAGAGCTCTCTGTTTTTTTTTTTTTTTGTAAAGCTTGGCAGCGGTTGCCAAGTTGTTTGCATTAATAAAATGTACAGCATCTTACATCAAACTGCAGGGCTACCAAAATAGCACCTCAAAATAATTTATTCATGAAAAATAAAAGCATTCCTGAAGTATATCGACTCCACTTGATATACTTCACCTAGCAGTGGAACAACCATAAACTTCCTTCCTCCATGATTCTGTTAGCAATCACTCTTGGCGGCATATTCTTTCCTTGAAAGATTTTTTCATTCCGTTGCTTCCAGATGTTTCAGTACGTACAAACAAACCTGCACAACCATTCCTTAGCCGGCATACCCAGAATTGACACTGCCTCTTGTTTTGATGCAAATTAACCAGATCTGTTCGATTGAGCCTGATGGCTTAAATAGCCGAAATCCACAAGCTCTTGAGACATGAAACCAAACTTCAGTCGCATAAGAGCACAGAGCTCTCTAATCGGGATAAACGAAGATAGAGAAATAGATGAGACATACTATCATTGATGTGAAAATGAGAGATTAAATCTCAGGACAGACATATTACCATGTGATAATGAGAGATTACTGATTAGATCTATGTCTAGTTGAGTTCCCACTTAGACGGTTAGTCTAAAATGCTAGAAGTCACTTTTACCAGTTTAAGTTAAATTACTTATCTAGATGCGGTGATTTAACTTGTTCCACGTGTCGGATCTGTTATAAGTGAAAGAAGATTTTTTATATTTGCTCTTTTCCGCTTAACTTAGACCTCCTTAAGTTAAGCCTCCAGACTTTCTTAACTTCAAGCCTCCATTAAACAAGAATAGCTTAGATAGACGTAACTTGACATGATCAATTTAACCCTAAATCAAGCATGCCTAAAAGAACTTAATTCTTTTTATAAATTATTATTATTATGAGCATTATCATCATTACAATTATCATTATTATTATTTACCACTACTGTTGTTGTCTGTCTTGAAATTTTGCTGCAATTTATTTTCTGACGCCTGCAAAGGCCATTTTTCATTCATCTCAAAAAAAATATCAACTGATAACTAATTTGCAGACTAAGAGTGTTATAAGCATAAAAATCAGGGACTAATGTGCTTATATGTCAAGAAAGCAAGTCTGACAAGCTTGGATGAATTGGCGCTACAGAACCAGCAGGAGTGGTAAATGCATAAAAACCAGGGGCTAAAATGCTAACAAGCCTAGAGAGAAAGTCTGACAAGTATGGATGAGGCGCTACAAACTTGTGCAGGAGCGTACCAGCAACGTACCAGAAGCACAAATTTCCCTTCTCCGTTAAACTTTTGTTGTTTTTTCTGTTAAACTTGTGCACTTTTGATACATGACCTTTTTTTTTTTAGGAGAATCCCGTAGGTACTTTTGATACATAACTATAACAGGCATCACAAAACAGCAAGTAATTGAACACACCTTTGGATGTGAAAAAAAATGACTGCGGTACAATCATCAATCAGCCAATATCCATGTAGCAAAAAGAATAAAATGAAATATCAACAAGCATAGTACCAACCGTACATACTTCACGAGACTACAAAATCAACACCTACGTATTTTGCATAGTTTGCCTTCCCGTCATACTTTTTTTACTTCTGGTTTTCTTTTTTCAATTTTCAATCCTCTAGGCCGAAGAATGGAGGAACCTAGCTGTACATAATTTTCACAAAAATCAAACTCCCAGAAAGAATCCAAGTTGAAACTGTCTTTTTTTTTTTTTAAGCAATGGGTAGTTGGTAGGAGGAAGAGGTGATAGGGTACGCGATTTTAGACAAGGGGCCATGTCCTTGGGCTAGTGAGTGGATGTCTCGAACTATGTCAAAAACTGCCTCAGGCTGGGCCAATTTTAGCGCATTTTCTGACATCCTCTCCAGCTCTTCAGATTCAGGCCCAAACCAACTAGCAACTAGTGAGGCTGTCTCTTTCGGGCTTTTGGAGAAGACGCCTGCTCCGTTATCAACCACATAAGGGACATTGCCAACTTCCTGTTGAAGAATTTGAAGTTTGGCATGACATCAACTATCTGCAAATTATAGTTTATAATACCACTAAAAAAAAGGGTTCAAATACAAACCTGTCCAGGGATGAAATCGTTAAGGATAATTGGGAGCCCTCTTATCAAGGCCTCTGCTATTGTACCAGGCCCAGCCTATAATAAAGAGAAAAGGTGTTATAAACACAAAAAACAGCAGGGAAATGGGATGATCACTATATTAATAGATGCAGATACCTTTGTTATAATGCAATCACATGACCCCATCCATTTCTCCATTTGGGTCTCAAATCCCCTAATCTGTAACATAGAAAGTTTTAATCAGCGAACAGAATTGTTCCATTAATATAATACAACCTTGCATTCATTTTTGTAAGGTTTTCCACACCTTGACTGGAATTTTCCACTCGAGTGATTCAAGTGAGGAACTCAGAGTTTTGTTGCGGCCACAAATTACAATGAGCTGACCAATCGGCTTATTCTGCTCCTTGTCAAACAAAGCCTCGCCAAGAGCCTTGGCCGTCTTTTTGACGGGCCCCATCCCTTCACCGCCTCCCATCAGAAGGACAGCTGGCAGATCGGCATCCATTTGTAATTCTTCTCTCAGTTCCTCCTACAACAGTGGTAAAGTAAAATTTTAAAAGGCTGTGCCAATAAAAAATTGTTGTGAAATTCCAAAGCATCTCAACACTATAAATAAAAATAAGTCCCTGTTTTACTGAGAAACTAGATATTGAGTGTTAACTATATTAGTTATATTACAACATAAGCATTCTGAAACACAAAGCCCCTCTGTCCTTTTCCTATAATTACACGTAATAAAAATGATGCACGACCCCTTGCGCAAAACAAACCCTTGTTATAAAGACACTTTCGCGAATTGGTAGTCAACCTATTTTAAATAAGGACACTTTCGCGAATTTTCTTAACTATTATCAACGAGCACCATTCGGTTTCTTGGTATATGTAGGACTCAAATGCAAAATTTCCCAGAAACTTCTTTTTCTGTGTAAGAAGGTCTATGCCATACCTTGACGAGAACGGCACGGCAGAAGGACGGCCGAATTGGCAAGCCAAAAACTCGAACCTGAGAAGGCTCAAGCCCTTCAAGCAAAGCCCGCTTTGATACCTCTTCAGAGGGGCAGTAGCATCTATTGACACCAGCATGGAACCTGAAATTAATTTCAATTGTCATGGAACCAAATAATATGTGGGATACACTTATTATATGCAATCAATCTTACTGTACCATGTGGGATGGCATGTATTGAGGTCGGTTATGACAGTGACAAATACAACTCTGTTTTGAAGAGCTTGCCATTTGAGCACCCATAAAGGAATATGTTGCATGAGCGGATGCACGCTAATTATTATATCTGGCTTGTATTTCTTAAGACCAGCCTCCACCTTCCTTCACCACAAGAAAAAAAAAATAGGAGAAACAATAAGAAGAATATTTAAGAGGTAGAAAAGGTGACCCTTTGAAAAATGTGGTAGGGTTATTCTGGGTGCAATGGGCCAAATTGACCATAGCAAATGAATGAACTTTATATAAAATTAGATTGATGTAAACAACGGCCTCAAAATGATCCTATCATTATCAGAGATATTGCTCCCTTCTTTTTTTTTGGCTTTCCTCAATTAAGCAACAAGTTGGCTTTTAGTGCAAGTTGGTGGGGTATGAACAGAGCTGGTTTGTTTAAAAATATGCCTAAGCACATTTAAATAATTGAACATGTCAACATGGAGCATGTTTTCAATAGAGAGCAACAAAGGAGATAAATCTACAATTGATAAATACTAGCAAGATATTTCACCCCACCCCACAGCCAAATGTTTCTAGAGCAACTGTATTTTTTTTTTGTTATAGATCTGTATCTCACCGTGCACACCTGGTTCCATTAATGTTGGATGGTTTAGTAATTACAAAGCCTGTTTCCACTAATTACACCCCGTAATTCCCTAAAATTCTCCAAATTTCAATTATAATTTTTTGGAACCATAAGTTTCGAAAACCTAATTGCAACTTGATGTACTCCTTTCCATCTTGAGCTAAAAATTAAGAGCATGTTAACCACTTTCACTAAAGAAAATGCCCAGGTACATGACACAATACAATTGCCTAATAAGTATCAATTATTTCAAGAATATATAAAAAATAACAATGATACAAAATGCCACCAATTTTACCAATAAAATACTGCCATCATTCAAGGCATCTTTTCGTATCATGGCCACAGATCTCAACCATTGAATTCACAACCAGATGAGAAGGTTGCCAATGGCAATGAAGTCTGTGATGGCTACTAATCACGAAATCAAAAATTACAACGAAAAAGATAAACAAATAAATGCTTACTTGGCGTAGACGGCAGCGAGAGCAGCAAGATAGAGACAATGGACCCAGCGAGGGGATGTGCCATGGAAGGCAACCTTCCATAGTTGGACATGTTTCACCATGAACTTGTATGAGCTCTCCATGTTGTTCAGTGGCCACCCGGCATGGTCTTTGCACAGATCCTTGACAAACACCTGCAAATTCAAGATTTAAAAAGTTAGTAAAGAACGAGATCATTCGTGAAGACGAAAGGTCAAAACCATCGGACAAAGCTGGCCCAATACATGCTAGCCCGGTTGACTGGAACGATTATTTGGTAAAACATAGAGTCCATCAGGAAATCCCAAATTAAGTTAAATCTAAATTTGTCAAGAACTTGCATAATGTGAAAATCTCCATGTTCAAATTTGAATTGCGGTGGTGTTAACGATCAGGTATGAACCACTTTGGAAAAGGGGAACATAAATTATTTACTATTATTATTCAACAAAATCTTCTTGTGGAATATGTACCCAAAATTTTTCCTCTTTACCTCTTTCTAGACAAAAGGTCAAATCAGAAACGATAGAGCACAAACCAAATAAAAATCGAAAGTGATCTTACCTTATATTCATCACCGTACTCGATCTGAAACGCATTTCGAATTGCCTCGGCTGAAGCACGGTGACCCCCGCCAGTATCGCTCATTAAAATCAAAACATTCTTGGTTTTCTCAGCCCCGATTTGCTCCAATTCAACAATTCCTTCTTCCTCCTCGCCCCAGCTACACCCCATCTCATCTTCATCGAGGTCGCATGAGCCAGTACGACTTGTGCCGATCCCGGCCAAGCCACCACCTTCGCCGCTGTAGGAGAAGCTCTTCTTTCGGTACTTCTTCTTCAGCCTCTGTTGTTCTTGGTAATCTTGTACGCTCTGTACCACGACTTCCCTAATGGATCTCCATTTCCCAGGGGTTTGAGTATCGACCGACATCACCGCGGCTGAAGCTTCTCTCCGCTCCTCTCTCGGAGTCTTGGTCTTCTCTCTCTGACGTGAGAGAGAGGAGACGTTCGAGGGAGAAGAGAGAGGAGGAGAGGTTAGAGCGTTGGAAAGGAGGTTGGGAGAGAGAAGAGAGGTTATATATTCGGGGACCAACGGTTGTGAGCTTGTGCGGAGCTGGGAGAATCCGAGCTGGCACCGGACAAATTTGGGGGGAGAGGGAGAAGACTGAGAAGAATGATCGACTTTGGGAAGGTAAATTTATACGAGGAATAATATCTGTTTTAGAAGGTAAAAGATAAAGAGCTCAAGTTTGTAGATAGTAGATACATACATTATTATTTTAATTTGCGTGTAGAACTTAACAAGGTGGTTGTAATCTTTTACTTTGGACCCTCGTCTTGGGTAAATTGAAATGTGGATGAAAACGGAAGTGACTGAATCTGGATACGCTTCTTTTACTTGTTCAATCTTTTTCCAAATAAATTAATAGATTAAGGCAAATTCTTCTATGGAAATAAGGACCTATTTGTAAAATGAATATATTTTTATTTTCAAAGTTCAAACAGTCGATCCGACCGTTCAACATTATCTCCATATTAAAATGTACTTGGATAAAGAGTTGAACGGTCGGAGATAATGTTTGAACTTTGAAAATGAAAATATGTTGGAGATAATGTTGGATAAAATGTACTTGGAGATAATGTTGAACGGTCGGATCGACTGTTTGAACTTTGAAAATGAAAATATGTTCATTTTACAAATAGGTCCTTATGTCCATAGAAGACACACTCACCTAGAATTAATATATGAAATGATACTTATTGATCAGCTTATTAGGATAAAGAGTCAAATAAATACAACCATATTCTTGCACAAATTGAATTTCATTTATAAATTACTGAACTTAAGAGTTTATTTTATCAACTACAATTAAAAAGTCAGAGGAGTTTTTAGAGCGGTCAATTTTATTTGGAAGCATAGATTATAAATTCTCAGACAAAGTAAACCATGAAAGTGAAGGACTGAAGTTCACAACAAGAATATCAGAAAGAACGGGGGTAATATTGTAAAACAGGATGGTGTGGACGCAAACTTAACTGAAAGCGACACAAAAACAAATCGCAACCATGTTTTAGATACTGGAATAATTCCCCTGAGACGGGAATATAGTGCACCGGATGCCGCGACAGGCGGTTTGTGCTGGAATGTGCTGGCCATGGCGCGTGCTGGCCGTTAGATTCCCGGGAAAGATGCTCCGTGCCGTGCATGATTAATTTCCAAATCACCCGACGCGTGCGAGGGAGGATTGTTAAGGAACAGGTACTGACTCGTGTAAACCGAGTCGGTCCATTTGACCAATTTTAAATGACTTGATTTAATGTAGAAGTACTTTGTTTTCACATTGAGTGTGGCGGTTGATTACGGACATACTTTTGTTGGAAAGGATGTACGATAACGGAAGTTTGTTACTTATTTTTACCGCAAATAAAAAGAGGTACGCAGTGGAAAACCAGAAGCATTGCCAAAGTACATTGGTTCGGCAATGAGATTAAGAGTTTAAGCTGTGACAAGTTATTCGGCTGACAAAGATTTAGAGTGTATAAATATACTAAGGAGAAATTATAAGAAGGCAATGTGCTGTAAGTTTAGATTTTTATCAGTTTAAGAATTTGTTCTAAGTAAGCTTAAAAAATGTGCTCTAAGCATGTTTAAGACACAGTTGTTCGGCTAGCTTAAACAGTTAAGAAGGCTAAAGCTTGTCTAAAGAGGCTAAAGTCTCATTGCCGAACACGTACATTGTAGGTAACTATTTATAGCTGTTATTCGTTAGAGATGAGTTTGTGGCTTTGTAGGGGGTTTTAGAATTCAGATCCTCCCCAGTATCGTAAGAGGAAATCTTTTAGAATTAATGGATCGGGACCATTCTTTTTAACTTGGCATGAATCTCAAAGTCCAATAATACTGCCCCTGCGCTAGTCCGAATCTCAAAGCGGCTGGGCGTTAATCTCAAACCGTAAAGTAAAGAGAATCTTTTATAATATTAAATAGGATACTTGTCCGAGATTTTATATATGGGAACTACTGTTTTTAAGCACAGATTTTGTAACTTGGTGAACTTTTCTTGGAACCGAATCCTCTGCCCACCTATGGGCAGGAAAATCCTGCCCACTATTGAATTTAGCCAATTTTTGTTTGACACGTGGCTGCTACCTTTCATTCCATTAATGAGGATTAAACAAATAACTTTCCAAACTAATTAATTAATGATAATCTTCTCTCTTTCCTTGGCCTTTTCACCTTCCATTTACTGTTTCTTCCTCTCTGTACCTCTCAACCGTGAGAAAAAGGCAATCTCTTTTTATAAAGATTTCTTGAATTAAATAAAGTAGGAAAATATTTTATTTGTAAGTCATTTTTATATTTTTTTTTATATTTTCCTGTTGCATACAAGTCAAATTTCAAAGACTTTTTTACTATAAAGATTTCAACCTCTCAACGGTGAGAGTACCGGTACTTGGGCGTTTTTGCCATGCATAAAATAAGATTAGGTTATTAAGTTGAGTGAAATCAATATATCAATTTATCCTTTGTTATCCACCTCAAAATTAGTTAATTCTGTGTAGTTAGACATTTTTGTTGGTATTTTACCAGTAAGGTTATTGGTACTTAGTTGCAACTGTTGCAACTTCACAACTAACCAAAGTTTCTTGAGATCTAACTCGTTATTAATTTGAGAGACAAGTCTAATGTGCAAATTATTTAAATCATTTAGATGGCATCAGGAAATTTTTTAGACGGCATTGATGTCGATTCTCCGCATATTATTCAACAAATTGGAACTTCAAGCAAAAGCCCATCAAATATACTCAACAAATTGCCAGAATATAGATTGGAAGATGTAAATCAGTTGAGGTAAATTTTTTTCATACAGATGGCATCATGACATCTTTTTCAATTCAATTTATTTCATCTTGCTCATTTTTTTTCATCTTCACAGCCCCACAGACGATGCTCATGATAAATGTTATAATTCATTCAAAGAAACTACCTTTTTGGAGCATGAAACACCAAAGCTTGGCATGGAGTTTGATGATGTCGAAGCTGCATACGAGTTCTATAACAGATACGGTGCAAAGAAGGGTTTCAGTATAAGAAATGACAATATAAAAACAGTTCAGGGTGTGGTGAAATTTCGCAGCTTTTGTTGTTCAAAAGAAGGCTTTCGTGGTGTGGATAAGCGGGAGACTAATCTTGTAAATCATCGTCCAGAAACAAGAACAGGTTGTCGGGCAACAATGCATATCAGATTGCAAAAGAATGGAAAATTCAAAATTACTAAACTTGATCTAGAGCACAACCACACTCTGGCTAGTCCTGGAAAGACTCATATGCTAAGATCACAGAGAAAACTCGGAAAAGCTCAAAAGTCTCTAATAGATGCAGCTGATAAATCCGGTTTAACTCCTAAGCAAGCATTTGATTTTCAAGCAACTGTTGCTGGTGGGCGTGAGAACCTTGGATGTCTTTCTGTAGATGTGAAAAACTACTTGCGAACTAAGCGGCAAAAAGAAATGGAGAAAGGGGATGTTGCTCCGCTAATACAATACTTCCATGATAAACAACTAGAGAACAAGTCATTTTATTATACCTTTCAAGTTGATAATGAGGAGCAAATAACTAATATTTTCTGGGCTGATGCTAAGGGAATTGTAGACTATAGCCACTTTGGTGATGTAGTTTGTTTTGATACCACATACAAGATAAACAATTACGGACGCCCTGTTGCTCCCTTATTAGGTATAAATCATCATAAGCAGACAATAATTTTTGCTGTAGCGATTCTTTATGATGAAACAGCAGAATCTTTTGAATGGTTGTTTGAATGTTTCTTAAAGGTCATGTCAGGAGTGCATCCGAAAACTATTTTAACCGACCAATGTGCTGCAATGGCAAAGGCAATAGCAAGGGTTCTCCCGAGTACACACCATCGTCTATGCATTTGGCATATCTATCAAAATGCTTGCACTAATCTGCATAATGTATTTTCTGCTACGCGGAGCTTCACCTCTGACTTTAGCTCTTGCATTTACGATCATGAGGTGGAAGAAGATTTTGTAAAGGCATGGGATACCATGCTTGAGAAATATGATTTGGTTGAGAACAAGTGGTTAAAGGATTTATTTGGGAAAAAAGAAAAGTGGGCTTTAGTGTATGGTCGAAATACATTCTGTGCAGACATGATGAGCACACAAAGAAGTGAGTCCATTAATGCGGTTTTGAAGAGGTATTTGAATAGCCAGTACAATCTCGTGAGGTTTTTTGAGCACTATGATCGGTTGCTTGCAGATCGCCGGTATGAGGAATATTATGCTGATTTCATTACCTCTCAGACAAGGCCAGTAACTTGTGCATCATCTCGAATGTTGAAACAAGCATTGGAGGTATACACTAATGAAGTTTACAAGATGTTTGAAAAAGAGTACAAGAAGTTTCTTGATTGCGATGCTTATAAGATTAGTCAAATTGATACCATGGATGAGTATGATGTGGGTACATGTGTAACCAATCGATCTCATAAGGTGACTTTTGATACAGTAGGTATTGAAGTACGATGCAGTTGCAAGAGGTACGAATTTGTGGGCATTTTATGCTCTCATGCACTAAAGGTTCTAGATTGTAATCATATTAAGTTGATCCCCGACAAATATATAATGAAGAGATGGACAAAAGATGCAAAAATTGGAAATGTAAATGACCAAAATGGGGAGATAAATCAGAGTGATCCGAGTTTAGAACTCCGATGGCGCTACAGTACTTTGTGCAGTAGGATGGTTAAAATTGCAACTTTAGCCGCAGAACATGAAGAAACATTTAAATTTGCTATGGAGAACTCAGATACACTTCTCGAAGGAATTGAGAAAAAACTTAAAACAATCACAATTGGTGAAGACTCTACAACTCCTCCAGTTTTCATGGAAATTGCAAAATCTGTGGAACAATCTAGCTCACCGGCATTTCCTATCGGAATCAAGAGGAAAGAGAATGAACGTGGTCGTCGAAGATATCAAAGTTCGTTAGAGCGGAATACAAAGACAAGAGAGAAAAAGAAAGCTAAAAATCAAGAGAAATGTTCACTCAAAAAAGAAACAAATATTACAAAGAAGAAGAAGAAGGCTAAAAGTCAAGAGATACATGCACAAGATGAGTGTATGCAAATGAATCCTATGCTAACTCTTCCAGTCTTGACGACACAAGTAAGTTGCTTACAAATGTTACTAGATTAAATATTTACATATCTTAAATGATATGCAACTTTGAAGAAATATTTATCTAATTGAGGAGTTGTATTTTTATAGGCACCAGAAATGATGCGACTTCACATGTCCCAACAAAATAATATGATTGCGCAAAATCATTCAGAGTTAATATTCCAACCTCCACCAGAAATGATGCAGCTTGCTCCTAATCATGTCCAAAATCTTTTTCAAGTAGATGCTAGCATGAACCAATCTATGATTTCTTATACTCAGTTACTGCAGGTTAACTCAAAATCTTTATGTATATGCTAAGTTTATATTTAACCATCATAAAACAGACTCATATAAATAATTTATATCTTTGTAGGGAACCGTGCTGCCCAATTTGGATAAAGATATTGCACAATATCCGTGTAGGGACAATTCATAGGCATGCAGTTGTGAAGATTTTCAAAGGCAATTTATATGTTTTAGTGCTTCAAAATGTTTAGGTTTTCTTATAGTTTCATTGCAAGCTTATTCAGAAGGAACATGTTTTTTTTACTCTCTTTTTTTTGCTTGTTTTTCTGTGTGAGGAGTTATTTAACATTTCTATGATACTATAATTTAAATAATTTAGTTCTGAAATCTAAGCAGGATATGGAAATGAAGCTATTTTAGTTTTTCACTTTTTCCTTATTTAATGAACTATATCAATGTATGTAATACTTTGATCTTTCAATGTAAAACCAATATATCAGGGTAAAAGGGGTTTAAAGGGATTATGGCATTTACTGGTATTTTGTACTGGTGTTAAATTCAATAGGAGGGAAGTGATACCGTACTGAGATAAGAGACAGTAAAATTATTTTATTTAATTAGTTTTGAAATGGAAGGTGAAAAGGCAAAGGAAAGAGAAAAGATTATCATTAATTAATTAGTTTGGAAAGTTATTTGTTTAATCCTCATTAATGGAATGAAAGATAGCAGCCACGTGTCAAACAGAAATTGGCTAAATTCAATGGTGGGCAGGATTTTCCTGCCCATAGGTGGGCAGAGGATTCGGTTCCACTTTTCTTTGATTAACAATATTGTCCTTAATTAATTATTTTTTCTTTTTGTGCATAAGCCTCAATCTAGATAATGAATCACTTGTGTAACTAATAATAAATTACAAATAATTTTTTTTATTTTTTTGTCTGCAATAAATAATAACTTCTAAAATGAGCTGTTACACACCAACAAAGAATTTAAATCACAAACCAACAAAAACTCAAGTATGAGTCTGTTTACTATTTATAATTTAGCTTTTTAGAAGGATTCACGTGCCTTCACTTTTTTGTGCATTCGTTGTATCTCCTTTTTTTAATTTCTGATTACTAAAATTCTAAAATTTATATATTAAAATAAAACTGTTAGATGTGATCACAGGTGGAGTCAGATTTTCTGACTATGAGGTCAATCATATAAAATTTTTAAGATGCGAATGAGAATCAATTTTACAATACCGTAGCATTTTACTCTAAATTAAATAAAAAGCCGCGTGTTTAAGTACAAATTTTTTGAAAATGAAGGTTAATTGACCCCATTATTTCTTACTCCCTTTTGTCTCTGAATGTGATATATATTATTTTCTTTGTACGCACATAAAAAAATATTACTTTTTAATTTTGATTTTATATAAATTAATAAGTTGAAAATCAACATTAAGACTTTTCATGTGTGTATAAAGAAAATGAAACATATCATATCTAATAGTTTTATTTTGATATTTAAATTTTAAGTTATTGTACTTCTAAAAATAAAGACATAACAAATACACAAAAAATAAAGACATTTAAATCCTTATCTTAATTTTTTTGTCAGAATAATATGTAGTTGTTATCAAATGCTCGTCAGAGGATCTCACCGCCAATGTTCTTGTTATGAAATTCTACTTTTTTTATTTTTTAGCAAACCTACTACTATACATCCATTCATTTATCCAGTAACTGTTTGAAAGAGCTCATTTATCTACTTTAACTAGGCATAGAAATGATTAATAAATCAATTAACTATGATGACGATGACTTTAAATTATTTTTAATTTGTTAATTTATCCATTTATTTTCACTTAATAAACTGATCTAATTTATTTATTTTTCCCTTTAGTCGCAAGTCTTAGTTAAAATCAATGTGCATTATTATTTTCTTATTCGGAATATGTTGATAGTGCAAAGCTGATGCCGAGATTTTTATTTTTACCCAAAAAAAAAATATTTTAATATAATTAACCAAGTTTTTAAAAAAATTGAATTTTTACGGTTTGAAACTTTTTTTTTTTTAGAGAAAAATAGCTAAAATGCTGAAATGAAATATAACACAAAAAAATCGAATTATTTTTTAAAATATTTGTTAGAAAATACGCTACGAATAGGACCGATTTTGTGCTAAAATACGGTAAATTACAATAATTATGCTAAAATACGGTAAATGTACTAAAATGCTGAAATTACAACAATTATGTAGAATTATGCTAAAATACGGTAAATTACGCTAAATTACGTATGAATTGGGATGATATTTTCACTGAAAAGGCGAAAAACGACGACGAAACTTTAAACGGCCATAAAACGGCGCTCGAGTGTCCGATTTCAGCAAATGAATACTTTTCGGAAAGCTTGTGAAAATGCGCATGCGTCCGGACTAGCTTTGCTAGTTTTCCAAATTCAGAATCGCCAAAAAACAAAGGGAAGAGCCTCAAAACTTCAATTGAAGTTTCCGATTAAGATTTTCATTTCTATTCTTCAATCTACGTAGCTCAGTAAATTAGTTATCTAATGAACTTGTAGAATACCAATTTTTATTATTTTTTGGAATTTTTTTACTATTTTTTATGATTTATGAAAGATGCCACAAAATCGGCCCAATTCATAGTAATTTACCGTATTTTAGCATAATTCTACATAATTATTATAATTTCAACATTTTAGTAAATTTACCGTATTTTAGCATAATTCTACATAATTATTATAATTTCATCATTTTAGTAAATTTACCGTATTTTAGCATAATTATTGTAATTTACCGTATTTTAGCACAAAATCGGCCCTATTCGTAGCGTATTTTCTAACAAATATTTTAAAAAATAATTCGATTTTTTTGTGTTATATTTCATTTCAGCATTTTAGCTATTTTTCTCTAAAAAAAAAGTTTCAAACCGTAAATATTATTTACGGTTTGGGTAAAAATTTAATTTTTTCAAAAACTTGGTTAATTATATTAAAATATATTTTTTTTGGGTAAAAATAAAAATCTCGGCTCCGTACGATGTTGGATAGAGTTTTCCCTTTCTCAATTTTTTTTTCTCTTCGAGAGAAAACAGGAGAATAATCTAGTTGATCATTAATTATCACACCATAAGTGATGATTAGGAACTTCTTAGTGGATAGGATGATAGCTTTTCGTACGAGACTTTTTTATCCATACAATCGTTAGATGGCAATTTGTCACTAACCTTGAAAGAAAAGTTATCACACCATATGATAAAGAAAATTTGGATGTATATTTTATAAAATAAATTATAATTGAATAATTCTTCGTTGAAAATTTAATTGATATTAAATAAATAATATTAAAATTTCAAGTTTTTTAACTGTATCATACCATATATGTTTTTATCCGTTGCATTTGTTTCTTTCTCCACATATATTTTAATTATATGACTCATATGTCGCGTTTCCTTTTTCTCATTTAAAAGTTATGCATTTGATATACTTAGGGGCGGAATTAGAAAATTTTGATAGGAGCGGCTGAAAATTAAAATCTACAATTGTGATCAGTGGAATTTGAACTCAAGACTTCTCAACCATAAAATATAACTTTAACCACTAAGTTACAACTAAATATATGTCATTTATTGAGAGTGGCTAGAATATATAAAAAAATTAAAAAAATTAAATTAAATTAAATTCCTATACGTATAATTAAAATTTTAAAATCATAGGGATGGCTTAGTCACCTTTGGTATGCCTTGGATCTGCCCTGAACATACTTAAAGTGCAATATAATTCTTAAAAAAAAAATATTTGTTTTGCGTTACTCTCTACGTATTACCTTGTGGTTAATATACCCGTCTTTAATATTTTGAAAAATAAAAATAGTTATGTTCAAAATTGCTGAATAAAAAATATTTTATAGAATTATTTCATTTTAAAAAATTAACTTTTGTCAATAATTCTTTTTTTTCGGTGTGAAATCTTTTTTTTTTTTTTTTTTGCAAAGTGAGCGAAATCTGAAGAACGACTTTAATATTATACATATGCCCATCAAATCACACAAATCTAGCATATTTCCCCATTTGATTTAATAAATTGATATTAGCCAAATGAGTTTAGCTCATTAGTATTTTTTAATAAAACATTTAATTATGACCCTTTCTTCTTCTTTTAAAATGTTTTCACTCATCTCTTTCCATTTTTTTTTCCTGAATGAACGTTCTAATTCTTGTTCTCGTGGCTGTTCTATCATGATAACTGTCCAAAAGTCTATTCTAAATGAACTTTCTAATCGCTCAAATGAATGAGGGATAAAATGGTCAATTAATTTTTTAAAGATCGATTATGATTTATGAATTAAATTTTCTTTAACTAACATTACAATAATTAAATCATATAATAAGAAAATATGAAAGATTTATGAATTTGGATGGAGATATACCCTGTATTATCATTATTTTCTCCAATAAAGAGATGATTGTCCAAATTTGTGAAGAGAAGATAAGGAGGAGAGAGAAAATAAAGATGGAAGGAACGAGGATAACTATTGGCATAAATAACTATTAAAATTTCTGTCTTTGTTCTTCTTGCCTCCCTCCCTTCATCTATTTTTTTTTTATAATAAGTTGAGTTTGTGTTGAGAAATAAAATGTAAAATTAAGATAAATAAAATTAATTAGGTAGTTAGCCTCAAAATCATATAACTTGTGTTGTCATTGGCTAATAAAGGAAAAATGAAGCTAATTATATAACTCCACCTTTTCCTTAAATAAAAAGTTACCGTTAGAATTTTGTGTATAAATACACCATGCACGACATGTATAAAGAATGAGATGAAAATACGATGTATTTTTACTATAAGCCATTTTCTGTCTACTCTTTTCTCTAAAATTCAACGGTTTGTAAGCAAGTAAATCAAAATGAGGCAAACCTGTCGGCTGTCCATTCCTCCTCTCTTCTCCTCCGTCATTTTCTAGAACATATCATAAAGTTTGGTGACCGATTGAAGAAACTCAGTCCATTAATTAATACTATTATACTAACTATATCTAGAGTTCGTCAAATATAAATAATCGACAATGAGGTCATGAGTATTAAATTAGAACTCATCGACCTCATCAAGTTCGAATTAAATCTTCTTAAATCTCATTTATCTTTTCTGGATGTGACTTATTTAAGGCCGAATTAAATCTTCTTATATCACATTCAAAGCATTCATCGACCTATTCTTTAAGTTCGAATTAAATCTTCTTAAATCTCTTTTAAACCGGGCCGAACAACCTTCTCTCTTACAGAGCCCAACTTCAAAATCTCATCGCTCCTGTTACAGGAAAATCTCAACCGTTCAAATACGTTCTGCACAATCTCAATAATACTACCCCTGCGCTATCCCCGAATAAGCACCGGACACGTCGGTCACGCAAAATATGAGATATCTCAGAGGATACGCACTCCTATTCCAGTGACTTCAAATCTACTTCCGGGCTCCAGTTGGGCAGACTTAATTGGACAGCATGAAAATGGAGACGAGCCCAACCCGTTAGGAAACGCATAAGCGACCCGCATCAAACGCAGTAGAATACTCACGGCCGCACCAAAATCAATTAGTTGCCTATTTGGAATAAAGAGTCCGTTTTAAGATTCGTGCCAGATTAAAAACGACGACTCAGATCTCATTCCACCCGGTCAGGTATTGCACTGGATCTAAATTGACACAGACTGACAGACACCAAAATTGCTCCCTGATGCATCTCTTAACGAATCATCTTAACGAATCACCAAACACTTCAGCTGCGCTGGGATCAGAACCCCGCCAGTCTCTGATCCAGACCCCGTCTCTCTTTTTCCGGCGAGATCGGAAATGGATATCGGCGGCGGAGGCCACCTGCCCGTGCGGGAGACGCTGGCCGGCGCATTGAAGAAGGAGCGCCGATCGAAGTCGCATTTCAAGTCTTCCAGCTCCAATTCTTCCTCCGGTAAGGCACCGCTCATCATGGGCTTCTTGTCCTGCCTGGCCTGGCTTTATGTTGCTGGGAGGTAATTTCTAGCTTCTTATTTCTTAGTTTGGTTTAATTTTGTTATTTTACTCAATTTGTTTTTGTGTGAGATGGATCTTAGGAATTGACTTAGTATGCTTTGAATGTGAAGTGAGATTAAGTTGGCACCTGAATATACCCAGATTTCATTGATTTTTTTGTTTTAATGGAATTCCAGATTGTGGCAGGACTCTCAGAACAGGATCCTTCTCTCAAGTCTTCTTGAGAAAAATTTGAACAATGTATGGATCTCTGTCTCTCTCTCTCACGCACAAGCCATAATATTCCTGTTTTCAAATTTCTATTTGATTTTTGTATATATAAACCTTCAGATGATATTTTTGTTTTATTATTCTGATAATGATTCAGGTCCCCAAAGTTTTGACAACCGAGGATAAGCTAAGAACACTTGGATGCGAGTAATTTCCCATCACTGTATCAAATTTCAATAAAAAATAGCCTCACTATTTTTTTCAACAATTTACTTCATTAAAGTTCAGAGAGCTTGTTTATTGACCCATTGATTAATATAGTGACATCGGGAGGAGAATAGTAGAGGCTGAGATGGAATTAACACTTGCTAAAAGCCAAGGTTTCTTGCACGGCAATGCATCTGCTTCTTCAGGGAAGAAGCTTCTTGCAGTGATCGGTGTTTACACTGGATTTGGGAGCCATCTCAAAAGAAATGTCTTTCGCGGTTCATGGATGCCGAGAGGTTAGTCTCAAACATAAAAATTTCATGTAAATTTCGCCTGTTTGTTGTTAATTCTTTTTGCCCTTGCTTTGTGCTAATTCAAATTCCAGGAGATGCACTGAAAAAGCTCGAGGAAAGGGGTGTGATCATACACTTTGTGATTGGCCGCAGGTTTGGTTCCAATAACTTTTAAAGCTTTTCAATTCAATGCCATTCAAATTTGGATTAATTTACCACTGAGTTATTCTGAATTTGCAGTGCTAACCGAGGCGATAGTTTAGACCGTATAATTGATGAGGAAAACCGTAAAACAAAAGATTTCTTGATCCTTGTAAGTATGTTGGTACTTCTATTTATCAATATAATAAAACAAAGTAATAAAAATTTAAAGAGTGAGGCTATGGTACTTCGGCTAGTGTACTGTGGCTAGTGTACTACGGCTCAATATGGTACTTTTTAAAATCCTAACAGTCGATCCGAACCGTTCAATGTGATATCCATATGAATATGTACTTGCAAACTAAATTTTATATTTTTTTGAATTTTTTTACTATTTTTTTAGATAGGTAGAATTTTCAGTGTTTTATACAAATTCTGGACCATCAAAATTCTACCTATCTAAAAAAATATAAAATTTAGTTTGCAAGTACATATTCATATGGATATCACATTGAACTGTTCGGATCGACCGTTAGGATTTTAAAAAGTACCATATTGAGCCATAGTACACTAGCCGAAGTACCATAGCCTCACTCAAATTTAAATATATTTTTACTTGGTGCATGTTTGAAAAGCTCAGCTGTCCTTGCTTGCTGGACCTTATTTATTGTTATTGTAGGAAAGTCATGAGGAAGCAACTGAGGAACTGCCGAGAAAGGCTAAATTTTTCTTCAGTGCGGCTGTTGAAAAATGGGATGCTGAATTTTACGTCAAAGTTGATGATAATATTAATATTCAATTAGGTTTAATGCTTTTTCTATTTTAACTAATCAAGTATTACCCTTTTGTCTTTTTTTATTCGTTGCTATTTGGATAAATTAGTTATTATTTTAGCTTGACATCCATTTTTTCACAAAGATGGTTTGATTGAGATTCTGGAAAGCCGCCGTGGTAGTCAAGGTCTTTACATGGGATGCATGAAATCTGGTTCCGTTATAACTGAAGAGTATGTTCTTTCCTATAATAGCATATATTCTGTTATTTCTTTCACAAAATATCAGATTTCTTGCCTTGTACCCTATGTTTCTTATTTATCATTTTCTTTCTGTTTACAGGGGGAAGCAATGGTATGAACCTGAATGGTGGAAATTTGGAGATTCAAAAACGTGAGTGAGCATAACATTTTAATCGTCAGAATATATATATTTTTTTCTTTATTAGAAATGCATTGGCTTATTTTGGGTTTGATCAGATACTTTCGGCATGCTTCTGGCACTCTGTTTATAATATCAAACAATTTGGCTCGGTATATCAACACAAACAGGTATATTGCTTCTTTATCATGTCCCTGACTATTGTTTCTTTTTCTAACATGATTGTAATAACACTTTTTACTGGTTCTACTATTTTCCTTGATTAAACAGCAGTATATGGTATATAATATCCCTATATGTTTTCTGAAATTCAAACGAAATTAGTATCTGCAGAGAAACTTGGTACATGGTATTAATATGAACTAAGAACTACAATAGCACTTCCTTTTGTTGTTTATCTTTTCTACTCAAATATATATATATTTTTCTGTTATGAAGTGCGTCACTTGGGACCTATGCGCATGACGACACGTCGGTGGGGTCATGGATGATGGGCGTTGATGCAACGCATGTTGATGATGACCGTCTTTGTTGTAGCAGCTCGAGACAAGGTAATTTTTTATTTTCGAGTTTAATCTTAATGTACTTTCACGATCAAATTGTTTTGCGCTATCTAATGATTTGGGTTTCTTTGTTTTCTTAACTGCAGAGAAAGTATGCTCACTGGCTTAAGAGAGTTAATGCGAACAGCTGTGTACTTGATGCCTGTCCTAATTGATAGTGTTTGGATTCAGCGATTCTCAGCTTCTAGAGTGAAATATGAATTTCTCAACAGAGGTTGTAACATCAGGCTATACAGCCTTAACCACAAAAACATTAGAAAGTGTAAAATATATTAGGTAGAACTGGGCTTTATCAATTGAGGAATAGTTGTTATGGACTGCACTTTACCGTGATTTTATTTTGGGCTATGTTGTAATATTTGGGCTTTTAGTTTGGGGCAGCATGCTGACAAAGCAACCTATCGACGCTGTCGCATAGCTGATAGCTCTGTGCCTCTGTCCAATGACGTGGCACCGCTAGGCCGAAAAGTATATGATAGCGAAGAACTCGAACACAATTAGAACACTTAGGCTGAGCCTCCCCAGTACAAGAGAGATTATATAATATAAAATTAAAATTAAAAAGGGAATCAAGTAAGGATGATTTTGAAAAGCTTGAATGAGATGTTGATGGTTCAATAAGAGGAATTGCTGCCACTTGGTTTTTGAATAAGAAAGATCCAGAAGATAAACAGATAACAGGTGTTTTCTTTCTAGAAAGAATACATAAAACAAAAAATGGTGCTGCTTCAATTGTTAGTAGGAGAAGTGTAGTTACACTTTCACCTCAATTATTTGCCCAGATTAAAGAATTTGAGCGCTATGGTGAATCAGGTGAACTTTTTTTTTTTTTTTTCTCTTTTCTTATCTTTCCGAAAACATCCAACAATAGAACTTTCAATGGGATTACGGCTTGCCCTCAATTGCAATTAAACAAAAAAGTATAGTAAACCAGTCAATTTGTACTGCACTAAAATTTATAGCGGTACTCGAATATACCAGTTTTTATTTTCTATATCGTAATGAATAATAAACAGACCAATTTGCACTGAACCAGATTAAATACTGGTACTTGGATACTTGTCTTCTTTCATATGCGGACCCGCACGTCTGATCATGGTAGATTTCTACGGGGGTTAGAAATTCAGAATATTTGGGTATTTACTTGGAAAGGACGTATTAACCCAAGGCGATTTGTAGGTAAGTATTATGCAAGTACACGGAATATAAAATTGTTTTTGTGCTTATCAAGTAATGATGTGGATTAGAGTTATATTGCACTCATTATCTCTAGAGTAATTATTATTTATAAATTATACTCGACAAACTTTTATGAATTCATTTAACTATATATTATTATTGTTACTATTATTATAACGAGTTTAGTTTATATTCCTTTAAAAATAATAGGGTTTAATAATTATATTTTTTTATATTTTGTGATATTATATGCATATGTGACTACAAAAATATATTAATTTGTTTGCCATATTTTTGTTAGATTGTACAAGTTATCAGTTTATAAACTTTAACAAATAAATGTAGAATAAATAAGACTAATACTTAATAGAAAAAAAGATAAAGTACGGATTAGTTTAATTTTAAATGAAACACTTGCACTATATGTATCGTATTCATTGACACCCTATTTGTTGACTGAAAGTGCCTTTGTGCTTAGTTCCCTCTCTTAATTAACTATGCAATTCCTCTCTAATCGTAGGCAAAGTAACTTCATCAATATTTTATTCGAATTATATATGAAAAATTAGTACGGATTTTAACTTTTTTTCTATAAAATTCATAATTTTAATATATTCATATAATTATAAAAATAAATTATTTTTCGAACTAATTTACATTATATTCAAATTTATCATCACGCTTTAATTTATGAATTAATTTATCAAATACGGTAAGGTCAGATAATCGGATAAACAAATTTTATTAAGACTTCCAAAATGGTACGAATTGCTTATCGAGATGAGATACTTCATTTTGGGTCGAGATGTGCCCATTGGTGAATTTATTCAATAATTTTGATGATATATACTTTAAAGTATGTATATTGAAATGTGATCTATATAACATGTATATCAAAATACACGTAAAATAAATTGAATTTCATGATATTTTATGTATTCATCAATTGACTTCAACTTTGTAATGATCTACATTTAATGTCTTTAATTAAATAATAAATATCAAATTATATTTTTGCATTAATATATAACCAATCTATATAGCTAGCAAAGCATCTCAAAAACTTCTATACTTTTTATAAGAGTTTTGACTCGGATTAAAAATTAAAAATTTATTTTATTGTCAATGAACCTATCAACTCTTCCCTTGAAGATCATGGATTCAACTTCATCAGCACTGCCGGTCTGCTCCTGGCGCTTTACCAGAACTGTGAAATGGAATATGGATTCAGTTTTTTTCATTATTTTACTGTGCTAATTTTTTGATCGATTAATCCGTTATTTTTATTATTGTATTGAGCTATTTTTTATAATTTATTAATTCTTCCGTGACCCTTTTGTTATAACTTATAATATATCGGTTAGGGTCTGCTCCTAAGTTAGAAAAACAACAAGAAAAAAAACAGAGAAAAAGGTGAAAAAGATGGTTAATTTTTATTTTTAAAGGGAGGAAATAAAATTTGGACGAATTCTCTCCATTCATCCTTATTCATTTTTTCCATCTTTTATAATTTTAAATGGAAGCAAGATAACGTTTCTCTTTTTCTTTTATTCTTTCTTCCCCTCTCCATTCAGCCTCCTCTGTCAACAGGAGAGCACGTCCGCCTTAGTGACACACTTTAAACTCTTTGTATCTTAAAAAAAAAAAAAAATAGATACCAACTGTATCTGACCAAGGGACCATGTTGTATTCAGAGTACATACTGCCCCTGTATCTCGCAATTTTTTTAGTTTTAGAAAATTGCCCGTCTTTGCCACAAAAAAGTTCGAAAATAAATATCAGACTGATTAAATAATTCAGTTCTATTAGTTTCCGTATGTTGCAGCATACTTCATCACAAAAAATCTGAAAATAAGTAGGACCAAATCATTTATTTGATTCAAGTAGGGACTACAAAATTTGCAGATCCTCTACTTTCCTTCTTTTTCTCTCTCACCCAGGTCCCAATAAAAGAATTGATTTTTTACACTGTGTGACCGTTAGTGTGGTAAATTATGAAAATAAGTAGGACCGAATTATTAGTTCGGTTTTGTTCATTTATCGGAAAAAAACAGTCCATTTTATTTTTCGACAAATTATATTTTAAATTTTTAAAAATAAAAATATCGTGCAGTTTGTCCATGTTAAAGTAGTCTATAAAGCATAGGGGTGTAAACGGATCAGATATTATCCGATTTCGTCCGGAGTCGAATCCGAAAAATTACTTAAATTATCCAATCCGTATTTGTATCCGAGACTATCCGTATCCGTATCCGAAAATTTATAACGAACAAGGATACGGTTTGATTTTTAACTATCCGTAACTATCCGTATCCGACCGTTTATATCCCTGAACCACCAAAAATGTACTTTTTGTTCTTAAATAAATTATTAAAATGCATATACATATCAATGATTTATTAAATTGCATATACATATATATTCTGATGAACAATTTAACAATATAACATAATTAGTGATTATTGTTTTGGTAATATGATATATATTTTGTAACCAACAAACTTATTATGAAAAATATTAGATATAATTTATGAATAAAAATTATATTTAAATGTTATTCTTTATTAGAATGTACATTAATAATTTATTTTTAATTATCCAAATTATATTCATATCCGTATTCGTATCCGTCCGAGAGTGAGGCTATGGTACTTCGGCTAGTGTACTACGGCTCAATATGGTACTTTTTAAAATCCTAACGGTCGATCCGACCGTTCAATGTGATATCCATATGAATATGTACTTGCAAACTAAATTTTATATTTTTTCAAATTTTTTTACTATTTTTTAGATAGGTAGAATTTTTAGTGTTTTATACAAATTTTGGACCATCAAAATTCTATCTATCTAAAAAAATAGTAAAAAAATTCGAAAAAATATAAAATTTAGTTTGCAAGTACATATTCATATAGATATCACATTGAACGGTCGGATCGACCGTTAGGATTTTAAAAAGTACCATATTGAGCCGTAGTACACTAGCCATAGTACACTAGCCGAAGTACCATAGCCTCACTCTCCGTCCGATATCCAATCTGTATCTGTATTCGTATCCGTCTCTGAAAAATTATAACAGATAAAGATACAGTTTGATCACTGTTTGATTCGTATCCGACCGTTTACAACCCTAATAAAGCAGATATCTCGATCATTACGTCGTGCGAAAGATAATAGCATACAATTCTACGTCAAATCAAGCAATCATGGGCATTGCTTTGTCTTTTGTTTAATCTAAACAGGTGCTATCTGGGGAAGGCGCATCGTCGATACTGAGAGCAGGAGATTCTCTTTCTTTCTAATTAGATCTGTGAAGCACCGCCAGGTCACGGTTAATTAATTCTTTCGAAATAAGTTAAATGCTAAGCACGGTATTATTGCTTCCTTTTGGGAGTCTGGATCCTACCAAGCAACTCAAATTTTTAGTTTAGATTTGGACTGTTTGATCAGAATCCCGGCCGATCCGGTCTAAATTTAATATTGTGCCAAAACAAATCCAACGACTCAGATCTAAACTCAAAATTTGAGTTACTTTAGAATATGAATTCTCTTTTGGGGGTGTGATTAGCAAAGACAAAGATAGTTTAGTATAGCACGTTACCGCCTCGTTGATAATATTTTGTGCTGGAAAATTGCAATCAGTGCAATAATTTTATGTTTATGAATAATTTAGAATCAAATGTGCAACTGACAGAATTAGAAATTTCCAAACTCTGGTCCAGCTTTTTTTTTTTTTTTTTAAGTAAAAGTTGGAAGTTAACTGGTCAAGCCATCTAACTATTTAATATTCATAAGGAATTCTTCTATTTAAATTTTGAAATTGCAATCTCTTATGCCCGAAATTTTTAAATATAGCACAGCTCCAAAAAAAATAAACCAAAACGGCACCGTTTCGTCACAATTCCAAAATTAGCACGGCCGCAGATCAGCTGAGCGGCCCCATTTACTGGGGACCGCAGATCAGCTGAGCGGCCCCTGAAATGGGGCCGCATATTGGCTGAGCGGCCCAGGGGGCCGCATATTGGCTGAGCGGCCCCAGGGGCCGCATATTGGCTGAGCGGCCCCTTCCCTTCTTATTCCGATCCAGGAGAGAGAAATTCATTTCACACTCTGATCCCCTCTCTCTCCTGGACAAGAGCTTCTCCTGTAAGTTTTTTTCTCTCTTTTTTTTTTCATTTTTTTTTATTTTCAGTAGATTAATAATTAATTTAGTTAATTTTTAATTTTAGGTTTCTTGTGTATTGGATTCAAAATGGCTCTTATGGTATCAATTTATACTGGTGGTGATGTTCTAACAGGTCCTAATGGGGTTTATTATAGTATCGGACCTGTTACTGTGATTCCGGTTTTACCGGGTACTGATTATGTGGGGCTTAAATCGAGTATATGTCAGAACTTGGGATTGGATCAGGGCCAGTATGACCTTAAAATTGAGGCCAAGATTAGTATGCCGACTAGTTCAGCACAAACCTGGTTCCAACTCTTTCCAATCCAGAATGAGGGAGTCTGGCAGGTATTGTACAACCAAACTATGAGTTTTTCTGGGGGTACATACAAGATAATCGATCTATATGTGGAGGTTACTAGAGTCCGGCGTACCAACCCAGCTATGAGGTTAATTCAGGGTCGGGGTCGGGGTAACTCATCCGGCTCTAGTCCGGCCCCTGTCCAAATTGACCAACCGTCCAGTAGTCGAGCCCCAGTTCAGAGAGATCGGCCGTCCAGTAGTCGGCCCTCCCGTCGGGCCCCCACCCGGACCGACCAGCCTTCATCTAGTCGGAGCGCTCATTGGGGTCAATCTTGTGATCCAGATGAAAGTGCTGAATCAGAGGATTCAGAATTACAAGAGGCAGAGGAAAATTGGGGTGATGACAATCCTGAGGGTACGGGCGATCATAGTGACGAGGAAGATACCGGGCCTGTGCTTGGACGGCCGAGGACTTTCGTAATGGATAGTGGTTTTCGGATAATGGATCGCGGGTTTCAGCACCCGTGTTCAGCTTTCAATGACACATCAGGGTTTCAGCCCGCAAATTCGAGTTTGTTTGGAAGGAGGGAAGTGTTTGAGAATGAACTGTCTGAGGGTCAAATATATGACTCAAAAGAGGCCATGAAGAGCGCAATTGCCAGGTTTCACATAGTTTGCAACAAAGAGATAAGGAATACGCATAGTAATACCACCAGAATGAGGTTCAAGTGCAGTGACAGTAGGTGTGGCTGGTACATACTCGCAAAGGCCACTGGTTACGGTACACAATGGCGTATTTCGAAGTGCCCAACACAACATTCATGTCACGCGGATGCGACAAGAATTGATCATGCACAGTTGTCGGCTAGTATGGTTGCCGATTGCATATCGGCTCACATGAGGAACGACGTTGATTTGAGTATCAACACAGTAAGGATCGCTGTTGCTGAAAGATACAACGGTCAGATACCGGCGTACAACAAACTGTGGCGTGGCCGTGAGTTGGCAATTGCCCGCCAGTTTGGTAGTTGGGAGGGGTCGTACTCTCTTATAGTTCCGTTGTTGGAGGCAATCAAGAGAAAGAACCCAGGTACTAAATTGACACTTATTTTTTTTACGTCATTGTAATAAAATCAACAATTGAACTTATTTTTTTAATTTATTGACAGAAACATTGTTTGAGGTGACCTCATTTCCCACCGGTGAACCAGGACCATGGAGGTATTTCCATAGGGCGGCTTGGGCATTTGGACCGTGCATTGCAGCTTTTCAACACATCAGACCAGTCATCACCGTTGATGCATGTTTTCTGTCAGGCCGGTACAAAGGTAACTAAGTTTTTTTTATCTTTACTTAATTTGATTTTTTTATCTTTACTTAATTTGATTATTTTAATACAGGCAAGTTGTTGATTGCAACCGGGTACGATGCAGAAAACCAGCTTCTCCCGTTGGCTTTTTCACTGGTAGAATCAGAGAGTTTCGAAGATTGTGCGTGGTTCATGAAATGGTTGCGCCGCAATGTAATTCGCTCCAGATTCATGTGTGTAATAACTGATAGGGGCAAAGGTATAAAGAAGGTGTTCAGACAAGATGATTTGGGGTGGAACGATGAGGATGAGGATCAATGTGTTCACCGTCTTTGTGCTACTCACATAGCCGAGAACATGAAGAAGAACGGTTGTAGTGAGGCGGCAATCAAGTTTTTTAGGATATGTGTGGCTAAGAGAAAGATGAGGAGATACGAGCAAGGAATGCAAGCAATGGGGGATGTATGTGACCGCGCTCTCAATTGGCTGGACGGTGTGGGTAAGTATTTGGATCAAGACGAGAACGAGTGTCCGAAACCATGGAAGATATTCCAAGCACTGGACGGCGGTTACCGTTGGGGAATTATGACTACAAACGGTTCCGAGTCGCTAAATAATGTTTTCAGGTCATCTCGTAGGTTACCGGTGGCAGCAATAATTGAAGACACATTTTACAAATGTCTCACATGGTTTGCGCAAAGAAGGGCCAAAGCGCTAAATGAAGCCAGTCTTGGTCAACAGTTCTCGTGTCGTGTGCATGAGGTACTTTTATTTATAGTTTTTTTTTCATAATTTTTTAGTAACTTTGTTAAAAAGATCTGACTTCTTCATTATTTTTTAATTTTTCTTAGCTTATTAACCACCGGTTCGAGAGGTCCAATACTATGAAGACGCTTGGGGGGTTTGGCCACAACAACGAGTTCGAGGTAACCTCTACACAAGAGAGAGTTCACTCTTACATACCTGACGATTCTGGCCGGTTTACCAAGGCTAATTTCAAATACACGGTTCACATCAGGGATGATCACACGGTGGAATGCACATGCCAAAAGCCTCAATTGGACAGAATACCGTGTTCTCATGTTGTGTCTGTGTGCCGTCTCCGAGGCATCGACCCTGGCTGCTTTGTTAGTCACTACTACCACATCCGGACACTGATCAACACATGGAGTGCTGAATGGCATGTCTATGAAAATCAGTCGGAATGGCCTGCAAACGAGGGCCCTGTACTTGTTCCAGAAGATAAAAATATTTCTTTGGGCAGAAGAAAACACAACAGGATTCCGATGTGGATGGATGTACTACATCGTAGGAGAAGAGGACACCAAGCCGGCCGAGATACAATGGAAAGACAGAACAGAGCTGCTCGAGATGCACGAGGTAGTTAATTATATTCGTAGGCTGAGAGCCGTACCAATGGACTGGATGTTTATTTAGTTTTAATTATATTCGTAGACTATGTCAGATACTGGATTTATTTGTTATATTATGTCTCTTATTTTTTTTGTTAGTTTATTATTTGTTTTGGTTATTTATTTATTTTGTTCATTATATCACTATCTCCTCGTACAAAAAAAATATTTGAACCACACAACGTATATAAAATATTTCAAACGAACGACATTTCTAAAATAACTTGCACCAAAATACATAAATTTAAACAACATTTCAAACTACAATACAAATACAATTATTTTTATAACACAATCATAAAAAAAAATAACAGCATTTCCGATATTAAAAAAAAAAGGGAGGGCCGCTCAGCCAATATGCGGCCCCCTGGGCCGCTCAGCCAATATGCGGCCCCCTGGGCCGCTCAGCCAATATGCGGCCCCATTTCAGGGGCCGCTCAGCTGATCTGCGGTCCCCAGTAAATGGGGCCGCTCAGCTGATCTGCGGCCGTGCTAATTTTGGAATTGTGACGAAACGGTGCCGTTTTGGTTTATTTTTTTTGGAGCTGTGCTATATTTAAAAATTTCGGTGTTTTTGCCACTAGATCAAAGACTGATTCTCACTACTCTCTGGTCTAGCTTGACTCAAGCACAGATATTCAATTTCAAAATAAAAAAATATGTATGCAGGACCCATCTCTACTATTTTTGTTGCCTTGAAAAAAAATTATATTATTACAGTCCGTCAAAGACTCCAAGAGCAGAGGCAAACTTTTGAGTGATGGGGTAAAAAACATACAAGGAAAAGAAATTCAATTTTCGGTGAGAATTCGTGAGAGAGAATTAAAGAGTTGCTATGGTGTGGTAGAGAGAGACATGTGAAAAGAGAGGTGACGGGCATAGTAACATACAAGGAAAAGAAATTCCCATGATTTGATCTACACAGGCAACAATGAAGCAATGATGCAAATGTTTAAAGAAGACATGATGAATACCTATGACATGAGTGACCTTGGATTGATGAAATACTTCTTAGGTATAGAAGTGGTTCAAGTTGAAGATGGGATATTCATATCTCAGAAGAAATATGCTGAAAACATATTGAAAAAGAATAGGTTGCAAGATTGCAAGAGTGTCACAACACCACTTGTTCCAATTGAAAAATTCAAGAAGGAAGATGGTTCAGCAAAAGCAGATCCAACTGAATTTCGCAGTTTAGTTGGAAGTTTATTGTATCTAACTGCAACAAGGCCGGACATCATGTTCAGTTCAAGCCTTTATCAAGGTATATGGACTGTCCTACTCAAAAACATTTTACAGCGGCAAAACGAGTTCTAAGGTACATCAAAGGCACTGTTGCTTATGGCATATGGTACAAGCCTGTCAACAACTCAAAGTTGATTGGTTACACCGATAGCGACTGGGCGGGATGCCAAGACGACATGAAGAGTACTTCAGGCTATGCATTCTCGCTTGGATCAGGTATTTGTTCATGGTCATCCAAGAAACAGACGGTGGTCGCCTTGTCATCAGTCGAGGCAGAATACGTTGCAGCAGCAAGAGCCGTTGCACAGGCCATTTGGCTCAAAAGAATATTGGAAGATGTCAATATCAAAATGGAGGAACCAGTCACTATCTACAGTGACAGCAAATCTGCCATAGCAATCAGCGAGAATCCAATCAGCCATGACAGAACAAAGCACATTGCCATCAAGTATCACTACACTAGAGATGCAGTCGAGAAACAAGAAGTGCAGTTGAAGTTTTGTCGAACTGACGAACAGTTTGCAGACATATTTACGAAGGTGCTAACAAAGGAGAAGTTTGAGCTCAACAGGGAACACATAGGTGTATCCCAGATGTAATCGTTTTACCGCTGAGGGGGAGTGTTGAAACACAAACTGTTGAAGGTCAAAATTAGCTTAGACGTGTTTCAGCTATATTTAGATTTGTTGCAGCAGAAATATAAGTGGGTAGTTATTTAATGTTAGTGGGGCTATATTTAGCATTACTTATTTGTAACAGTAGCAAAATAGAAGAGCTGCAAGTTAATTTAGGAAAGTTAATTTAGGGAGTCAAAAGTTCTAAATTTAGGTAGTCAGTTTTGTGTATGTGAGGCTATATAATCAGCGTTTATATTTGTGATTGTAGAGTATGAGAATAACAAGTTAATTAAAGCTTTTGCTGCAACAAATCTAAATATAGCTGAAACACGTCTAAGCTAATTTTGACCTTCAACAGTTTGTGTTTCAACACTCCCCCTCAGCGGTAAAACGATTACATCTGGGATACACCTATGTGTTCCCTGTTGAGCTCAAACTTCTCCTTTGTTAGCACCTTCGTAAATATGTCTGCAAACTATTCGTCAGTTCGACAAAACTTCAACTGCACTTCTTGTTTCTCGACTGCATCTCTAGTGTAGTGATACTTGATGGCAATGTGCTTTGTTCTGTCATGGCTGATTGGATTCTCGCTGATTGCTATGGCAGATTTGCTGTCACTGTAGATAGTGACTGGTTCCTCCATTTTGATATTGACATCTTCCAATATTCTTTTGAGCCAAATGGCCTGTGCAACGGCTCTTGCTGCTGCAACGTATTCTGCCTCAACGAAGAGTAATCCAAAGAGTAGAAGAGCCAAATGGTATCAGAGCCTTAAAGGGCGTAATCCAAAGAGTAGAAGTAAATCTCCCATCAACGAAGCATCGAAACGCGAATAAAATGTTTTTTGGAGGTTTCCGAACTGAACAGCGAATAAAACGGTTGACCGAATTTTTACCGATTTATTCGCGAATAAAACGTTTTTTCCGAATTATTCGCGTTTTATTCGCGTTTTTCTCACCTTTTTCTCGCGCAGAGCTTTTTCTCACCTTTTGCTGCACAACAGCTGTTGGCAGTTGGCACCCACGTAAAGCACCCCCATGTGACCACTGGCCACTATTTTTTGCTGCACTGATTTTATGTGGCAAAACAGAATAGTATTTTGTATAGTAAATCATTAGTGATGAATTAAATATACATTGAGGTTTCGTATTGTAATTCCGAATCATTCCCGAATTATATCCGAATTATACCCAAATTACGAATTTTTGACCCTGCCGAACCGAACCCGAATTATTCATTTGTTACTATGGTGACGGGTGAACTGCTCAACTTTTTTGAAAAAAAAAAAAGTAAAATGCTATAAGTATTTAAGCTGTATACATCGAACAATAGTTTGTTTTTTCTTTGAAAAGGAATTAGATTAATTATATATAATTTTTATAAAAATTAGGGAGATCAATTTTATATTACTCATAGCATTTTACTGTAAAATATATAATAATATTATTTAGCAATAATCGGTTTTTGAAAAAATATGGAGGTCTCTCATTTAATCTATGTCCCTCTGCTTGTACGTATGATTAATAATAAATAGTCTACAATTCTACATCATGTCTTTTTTTTATTCAAATTCTACATCCGTGTCATGTATGTTTTACATGGAAATTTTAATTTAAGCTGGTGTGAATTTAGTCTTTCCATATTAGATTATACAAACTATATTTTAAAGTAAAATTTTATAGATTTTCTTTTAAGGTTGACGGGTAAATTGCTGGAGCAACGGTTGTATTAAAAAAAGAAATGTTTTTACAACACCTCTTCTACATATTTACAAGATTATAAATTGTAAATGTAATTTTACAGATTATTATTTATTCGCGAATATGACAAGTTTGTGATTCAGAAATAATGCAGTGAAGTGCAAAGTTCGTGATTATTGGTGACAGAGGGAGAGAGAGGGAGGCATTAGGCCCTCCAATGAATTCATTGCACTAGTGACAAAATTTAAAATTGTTTTTTTTAGTAAAATAGACATATTCCTCCTGAAAATAAATACTGTTATTTTTGGAAATAACATGATCCTGTTATTCCGATTCCAACCGTTTAATTTTTTTCATGTGCGAATGTCAATGAAGTAAATTTTTTCTGCAATTAACAAAGATCAACGGTTGGAATTGTAATAACAGGTTTTTGTCATTTCAAAGGAATAACGGCAGATTTATTTCCATTGCGCCCCCGCCTCTTCCAAATCAAGTCATATCCATAATTTGATGGAGAGACTTCAGATTTGAAGAGAAATGTTAAATAGAAGACATTTGTTGTTCCAATTGAATTTAATTAATACAATTTATTCACACTAGAATATATTCTTGTACTTCACGCGTCTCAAGTTCGTGCTTGAATGTGGCATAATGAAAATTTTCGGTAATTCGTGACTTCATACTTCCGATCAATTGGGGGAGTAAAGAGTTGGAGAGGTGCATAATTACACAATTTACACTGATGTGGCTAAACCAAAGAAATTTTAGGTGAAATTATTAGAAAATTAATTATTTGTTGGATGTAATAAATGGACTTGAAAAACTAAAATATTTTTTAAAATTGGGGGTATAATTTGAATTTTTTTAATTTATAATGCAATATTTTTTTTATAAATAATTTGCAAAGATGCTAAAAAGGAATTACACAGAAGTTGACACGCTGAAACCTGAAGTTCGTTTCTATTTTTATTTTATAAAAAAAACATAGAAATTGCTTTGCATGGGACATGGGTTGGTTATATTAACTGATTGAAACAAAATAGATCTTAATTGTTTTACTTATAATAATTGACGTGATATATTTTGGCACATAATAAATTATCTCGTTTCCAACTTTTCACACATCCAGTTCTTTTTCTTCTTCTCCGTTTTTCTTGTGATACACCCACGTGGAATTATATTTTTCTCTCCAAAAAACCCAGGAAAGCCTCAAAATTACCTAGTTTCTTTAAAAGGTATTTGACAATGAAAGATTCTCGCTGTCATAATTATTTAATTAGTGCCATAAATTATCAAACCTTTTTATTAATTTTTGAATGAGAAAATTTAAAATAACTAATGAATCTGACTTAATGATCTTATCATTCTTCATATAAATTTTATTAATTTTTTGAGCTAATTTTGTATCATAACATGAAGTACATCAAGTTGACTCTAAATTTTTTAGTATGTTCATTTATTTGTTTTCGATATTTTATAAACTAAACTCGAAAATTATAAATTTTATACTAAGGGTGCTCCATAATGGGGTACATGGAGGGAGGGAAACGAAGAATAAATTGTGTGGAGGTGAGAGCTCGCTAGACCGCACATGATCGGGCGACTGCACCTCCTCTAGAAGAGAAGAATCAGAGAGGGAGCGGAGGGGAACGGAAATTGTGCAGAGGGGAGCAGAGGTGAGAGCCGTATTCAACTTTAGCAAAATCGTTCACCTCCAAATCTGGGTGTAAGATTACTGTTCGGAAGAAACCGAACACCCTCATCACCTTTCTCCACTTCCCTTTCCCTTCCTCTACACGTTGAATTCTTGAGCACATCCTAAGAGAACAAAATAAACATATCATATTCATTATTTGAATTATAAAAAAATTAAGATTTACATATCATATTCCTATTCGTAACTCATTTAAAAATCTCAAAAAAAAAAACTCATTTGAAAATATCTGACGTCCTGACAATCTTTTGAAAGTACAGGTTGGCAGCTTTAATTGTTTCAATTTCTTAGTTCAGCTTGCAAAGAGAAGTTGTTAGGTATGCAATTGTGATTTCTAGAAGTGCAGGTACCATTATGTATTTACCATTTTCGAAATTGTATTTTGTCCGTTATTTGCTTTGCCACCCTTGCAAAAATAAAAAATACAAAAGGATGAAAAGAAAATGTGGGTGAACCATTGCTGTCGGTGATAGCGGGTTTCATGGAGATCCGTATTCTCTGCATTAACTCAAAAGGAAATCTTTTGAGTTAATGAATTTCAACCGTTTGATTTTTAACGGAGTCAACTTGGTTCGTGTTTATAACATAGGAGCCTTTAATATTAGTGCAGATTTAGTTTGCAAGAATCTTAAAATAGATCGGATGGTCAAGATACATTAACTCAAAAGATTCTCTTTGAGTTAATGCAGAGGATACGAATTCGGTTCATGGAAGGCAAAATGTTAGGTTGGATAAAATATCGCCGGTCTTAATATATATATTTTTATTTTGGAGAACATATAATTATATTCATACCACCCATTCTAATTTGTAGTCTCATAATTTGAATTGGGACCAATTAAAAGCGCGTATATATACAAAGTGCAAACGTGTCATATTTTATATGAATTTGTCTTAAATTTACGAATCCCTTTAAAATTATATGAATCTGTATCACATGCGTTTTTTTTTTTTTCTCTTCTTCCTCTTCTATTAGTAAAGTTCCTCCCAGCTAATGGTCGGAGCCTAAATTTATAAATAAAAGAAAATAAGTTTTAATTGTTAATTTATTATATTGTAGTATCAAAATAATCACATTTTTAGATGCCATTTTATAAATTTGGCAGTCTCTGCCAAGACTAAAAAAAAAAGATGCTATTTCTATAACATTTACAGAGGAATTCAATAATTAAAATAAAAATCAGCACATGATTAAAAAAATTTATTGGTAACACGTGATCAAGGACCTATTCAAACATTGGATTAGCTGTCATGCATGATGTAGAGATTGGGAGAGCAACGTGCCTCTCTAGGATTTAAAAAAAAAAAGCGTTTAATTAATGGTTATGCCTCTCAAGGAGGAAAATAAATAAAGAGAAGTGCAATTAATGAGGATGAGAGATATATATTAATTAACGAGAGTATTGAATGATGGTAAAGATTTATAAGATTATTTTAATTTTACGGTCCGGATAGAAATAGATTAATTTTTCGAATGTCCAAAACTTAGCTCCTTTTATTTAAACAACGATTTGTATTTTTAATTTTGTATAATTTAGTTTGAGAGACACTATGTACTTTGCAAAGCACAGATATAATTTATTTTTGTGTAATTTAGTTTGAGTGACGCTACCAATCTAAAAAAAAAAAGAGAAAAAGAAAATCTAAAAATTGCAAAATTTTGGTCCTCTAAGTACATTTTTTATATGGAGATCGTACCGAACAGTTCAGATTAATCGTTTGAACTTTGTAAACTAAAATAATAATCTATAACACGAATTGTTCCACACTTTGTAAAGTACCGTAGCCTCACTGATTCAGTTTTTTGCTGCTATTTGCCAGCAAAAGAGTTTAAGGTCAATATGGTTAATTGAGAAACACTTAATTAGGCTAAAATCGGAGTGATTAGGGGATAATTGCCAAATAAATTATAATCATGACCAATTTAGTACCAAATGGAATAACTGGAGACACTCGTACGTACCGTCGTACTTGCCAAAGATTGTCATACAGTTAGGACCTGTTCGGCAGCTTCAATTTTCATGGTTTCTTATAAGAAAAATGACTTCATCGGTACTTTTGCCCTGCTTCCGTTCGGCAGCGTAGTTTTATTTTCCATTTCAGTTCTCTAGAAAGATTTATTACCCAACCGGCTTCAATTTATATAGGGAAAAAAACATTGAGTCAGAGGTCTGTTTTTTTCCCAATTGACCAAGGCGCTGAGTGGCTTCATTAAACTACCAAAGTCAATGAAAATTTGACCAAGAAATCTATTTTAGAAACTCCATTAATTGGAAGGTTTATTACCCCCTAAAAATTTAAGCCATTTTTTTTAAACAAACACAATTTAATTAATTAAAAGAGGAATTATACTAATTAATACTTGTTTAATTAATTAAACTGAAATTAACTTGTACAATCAAGCACTCAATTAAACAAACACAATTTAATAATACAAAGGCTAAAATTAATTAAACATGCACAATTTAATAATACAAGAAATTATTAAACAAGCATAATTAAACTAGCAACACTTAATTTTAATAGATTAAACTAATATTAAGTTAAGTTCCTATTCTGACGTCTAACATAATCATCCCACATAAGTCTAGCAATTTCATCTCTTTTTTCATTTCCTGCCTGACGTTGACTGTTAAGTCTTTCAACATCTTCGCTGTACTCTTCATCTCCATATGGTACATCCACAATATCATTTGGATCAATTTCCAAATTAGCGTTCGCAGTCCAAGCGGCATCGTCATTGAGATATACAATAAAATTGTGTATAATACATGCTGCTTGAACTATGTCTGCTTGTTTATCAATTGCATGATATGTTGCAACTTCTAAAATGGGAAACCGCATTTTTAAAATATCAATGAGTTTTTCAATATGGTTTCTAAGTTGTGCATGACGGAGATTAAAGAGTTCTTTGTAATTTCGCAGTCGTTCATTAGCTGCACCTTGCTCTCGCACGTGATATCTCACACTCATATAAGGAGCAATGAATTGCGGTGTATTAGCATAACCAGCATCAACCAAAAAATATTTGCCTCGTGGTACTGTGAATCCGTTGTCGAGTGCACTCTTTAGTACAGTTGCATCTGAAGCTGATCATTCCCATCCGGCCATTATATAAGTAAATCGATAGTCAAAATCACAAATGAGCATAACATTTTGTGACAATGTCTGTTTTTTATTACGATATGGAGCTTGATCTTTGTAAGCAATAGTTATATGAACATGTGTGCCATCAATAGCACCAATACAATCCTGTATATTAAAAAATAGTGAATAATTAAACTTACCTTAATTTAAAAAGACATTCATTTGAGAATGATTGAAATTAAATTTACCTTAAAGAAATGATTAAATATTGTTCTCGATTGGATAAGTTGGGGTGTATGAAGTCGAGAGGTATTATGATTTATGCTGATAGTCGAGTAATAGCCTTAATTACAATACGGAAGTAATGGCTTACTGTATCATCCGACCGTTGGAATCGTTCTTGCACAGTGTGATTGCTTGCATTTTTAGCAAATGTGTATAAGAACATTGCAACTTGTTCTTCAATCAACATCTGTCCATCCTGGAGAAACTCTGTCTCTCAACAACTTGACAAATGCACGGAAAACAAAAGTCTCTATACGAAATTCTCGCTTACAACGACACTCATGATCATTTAAGACTTCATTGACATACATCATTCCAGTTAAGATTGAAGTATGGCATGGAGTTGGTTTTATTATATTTCTCTCTGTATGTGGCATGATAAGATTTGTATAATCCTCATCATCATTATTCATTTTCTATTGAAGAAGATGATCTATTATTTTGCTATAAAAGATGTAAATAAGCATTTGCTGCAATAGCTCTATATATAAACAATTTAGATTTTTTTTTAAATGAAAATGGTCATAATCACTCCTTTGTCATTTTGTAGTGTATGGTCAATTATGATATTACTTTTCAGTGTGTGGTCAGTTCACTTATTTATCACTTTGCAGTGTGTGGTCAATTCACTCTGATATCACTTGGAATTGTATAGTCAATTCACTCATTTAAATTTTTTTAGAATATGATATATATAATTATATTAATCATAATCAGTGATTAGTATTAATACACTTAATATAGTTTAATTATAGTATTACATCTTCTATAAAAAGAAAAACAAACTAACATCCTAATAAATTTACCATGCATTTGCCGAACACCTATATTCTAAAATTACCTATGAGTTAAATAACTTTGGTTTTGACAAATTGAAATTTTCATTCCACAAAATTTCCATGTTACCGAACAGCCCTTATAATTTCCAAAAGCACTATTCAAGTTAGATGGATGAGGAATATTTTTGTTTTTTCGCGTGGGACCCTTTCTTTGTCTTCGGATCGTTCGTTCATCATTCAAAACATTTTATGTTTTTTACTTTGTCAATTTATGTACAGATTTTTTTTTAATTAAAAAATTTCGGTACATTTTAGCATCTCTTAGATGTTATTTTCGAAAATTATATTTAATTTAAGTTCGCAATTTTTATGTACAGATTTATATCATGTATAAAAAATTATAAATAAATATGAAATCTATAATTTGTTAACTCGATCTGAATTCTCATGTACATTCCAATATATACGATAATTTATTGGATCCGTGTATAGATTTGAAAAAAAAAGAAACTTATTAAAATCATATCTGGATTTGTCAAAATTCATTAAGTGTTCTGCTATTTAATCTAAAATATGAAATATGTTTTGAGTTGTTACTATAGTCATATATTATGTATGATTAATTATTTTTAATAAAGTTAATTATGTATTAATGTAATTAAGAGGAGGGTTCAAATGCCTCATATTTTTCATACCTCATTATACTTCACATTTTATATTTTTGTTTTCAAAGTCCAAACTATCGATTCAAACCGCTCAACGTGATCTTCATATTAAAATGTACTTAGAGAGCAAATTTTATATTTTTTTGAAATTGTTCACTATTTTTTTAGATAGGGATAAAATCATTGTTTCTGGACTGAGTGAAAAAGAGGTTATATTCTCGCCGAACAAGAAAAGAAGTGAGTAAAATTGAGAAATTGTGAAAAGTGAAATTGGATTTAGAACTTTTGCAGTTAAGCTCCTTTTTTTTTTACATTTTGGTCCCTCATTTATTTCTCTATGAGCCACTTCCAATTTCGTCAGAAATATGAAATAGATAAATTGGTATTTTCCAAAAGATGAATTTGACTTGTTTACCAATACTCTTCTACTATTTCACTCTTCCACCAGTAACTGAACACGACCGAAATAGTGAGTAACTAAACATATTCCAAATTCCACTTTGTCTCACTTTTCCTCTATTCCAATGGTTTGCTGAACGGGACCTATGTTCATTTGTATCACGTACGTATTTTGTTATTTTAAGAAATTACGTAAGAGTATTTCAAATACGATCCAAATTCTATTCAAAACCATATACAATAATGCATATGAATCCTCATTTGAATTCTCATACTCTTACTAAATATGAATATTCATATAAATTATCTAATTTTTTTAATTTATCCAGCTTCTTATTATATTATATTAGTGTTTGATTCATGAACAGTATCTAAGTATGAATTTTATACCAATTTGAATTTTTGTAAGATTGACATTTATGATGAAAATATGGGATGACGTGAGGTACTTTGATTAGTGAGCAACCTGAAAATGAAACTAATTCAAATGAATATTAGCACCCTCAATATGAAAATGTTAAAATGTAACCACATGCCTTTTGTGAAAAATCACCTTAATTTGAACTAAAACTGACTATTTGATGAGGTAATTTTTTTTTTTATTAAAGAGGCCGGAGCCCATTTCATTCAAAAAAAGGTTAATTTACAACCATGCTAGTGCAAGTTTGAAGAAAAACCACAAAATAAATCCCAACCTAGAACAGCCACCAGTTGCATCACAGTATATAACAACGAACCACAAAAATAAAACAATACAGCAACAAAACTAAGCCACACCAAGGGGCTGATGGTATATATGTAAAACACAAAAATTGGCAAACTAGCCAAGGTTCCTTTAGATGTCATGTCCTTCATAGAGCACCAACTGCGTCTCAATCCCGTCTGCTGTAGGATCGGGTTCCTGCTGATCCGGATGCCAACTAGCAAGCGGCAGCACATCAGTGTCTACTGGGAGGTAGAGAGCGGTGCACTCCTTCACTTGCGGTTTGACATGCCCTGATCAATAATGAACAAGAGAAATAATAGAATGATGATTTGTCGGGTAGTTTTTTTCTTACCGTGCTCAAAACAAAGCTCATTCCTGTTTTTCCAAATTGTCCAAACACACGGCGCTGAAAACCAATAGCATGGCAGCTCTGAAATTATTTGATGAGGTAATTTACAAATTCGATTTCTTTAGAGAAAATTGTATACTACAATAAATACTTAATCAGAAATCTCCTCAAACTTCATGGAGTTCTTACCAATTTCAAAATTCATGAGATTGGAGAAGAATTGATGGTGAAGGTCAAACAGCCTTTATGGATCTTATTGGCCAGTGCTCTAATTAAATCAATCAGGTATCATTAAAGATGTCAATTAAAATGTGACCCTTGCACGTACTTCTGTTTTATATATATATAGAGAGAGAGAAAATGGCTAATATACAAACGTTTGTTCCTTGATTCAGGAACAAACGATTCAGTTCTCCAATTTTCAAAGTTCAAACAACAAATTCAAACCGTTAGATGTTCAATCTATATTAAAATAATTTGGAGTACATTTTTTGGAATTTTTTTACTATTTATTAAGCTGGTTGAAAACCGCTGTTTTTCAATGCTACAGAAATTTAATAAAACAGCGATTTTCAAACCAGCTTAATAAATAGTAAAAAAGTTCCAAAAAATATAAAATTTGGTCTCCAAGCACATTTTAATATAGATTGAACATCTAACGGTTTGAATTTGTTGTTTGAACTTTGGAAATTGGAGAACTGAATCGTTTGTTCCTGAGTTCAGAAACAAACGTTTGTATATTAGCCTCTCTCTCTCTATATATATATAAAATGATAGGCTACATAAAAAAGATACATTCAAATTGAAGACAGAGATAGCAGTTAAATTACATAGAAAATTAGATATCCAAAACAAAAATGTGGGCTGCTCCGGTTTTTGCAAAAATTTTATATATATATATATATATATATATATATATATATATATATATATTTCAATTTTCAATTTCCTAAGTAGCAATGCATTATCAGACGAGAATGTGCAATGCATTATCAGACGAGAATGTACACCGACAAAGCAAAAATTATTAGAAAATAATTGATGGATACTGCAACCCTCTACTGAATCTAGGTACAGAGTTTGGTGACATTGACACACCAACAATGACATTTTTGGGAGTTAATTGGTGCACATCAAAGGCTGGAAATTGGTTTAAGGACTCTTTTCTCAGTGGTTGGTTTTGTTAGCAGGACCATTTGTTCTGGTACGCATTGATATTTATTAAATTGATTTATTACTGGTGCACTGAGAGAGTTTGATTCTCCACTGCATGTATCAACCGCAACATGCTGTGGTAACTCACCAATTATAGTGAGTTTGATAACTCACCAATTTAGTTTGTGCAAGTTGATTTCTAAACTTCCAATTTTGACAAAAAAAATTCAAACTATGCAATCCAAGATAATAACTCCCACAATTAATTTACTCAATTTTAAATATGAAACGATCATAATATCCTTAGATGTTAATAGTATAAGGCATAAAATATGTAGGATCAATAATTTTTTAATTTGTGAAAATTTGTATTTTTATTATGAATATAAGAACTCAATTAAATATTCATAATACATTAATTGATTGCTGTTTTAAATTTTGTTTTTGTTTTGTATGTTTCGTTTTATTTTTACAATATATATATAGTTTCATAAATAATTTAAATTAATAAAACTAATTGAAAAACAACAAAGTATTCTCATTTATATTAACATGCCAACAAGGATAAATTATAAAGAATATTCCGATCATTTCATACTTAAAATTGAGCACTAAATAATAAATTAACTGTTGGCGGTTGTTATCACTAATTGCATATTGAAGAGGTGAGGATGATAACAAAAATTGAAATTTTGGAGGTCAACTTGTAACCAACAAAAAAATTGAGAGCTTTCCATGATATTACCCCCTTTTTTTTTGTCGTTCTTTCCCCACTTTTGCAGCACAAGTTGGCAATACACGGATGTAAATTGATTTTTTGGATTATTGTTGTCTCGTAAATTGATGGTTGTGATTGTGATGCCGAAAAATAAATATTGATGTGGAAAATTAGAAAATGTGCTCCATCAGAATTTTTATCATATCGTCTTTAAAGTCATGTTATGTTATTATCTTATTATTTTACAAAGCATAAATAAAATAATTCTACATACAAAAGGTTAATATTTGCTCCGGAAATATAACTATTGATTTTTATCAAAATTACCAGAAAATATGATTTAGTTATTTTTTTCACATTTTGAGTATTCAGAAGATGTGATTTGGGGACTTTGTGTTGTGCTAAACTCTCTAAAACTGCACAAACTTTTTTGTGCATATTGCATGCCTTCATATGTCGGTTGATATTTCAGAGCAGCGTTGGAGAGATGTTTCATAGTTTAAAGACTTTAAACATTATAAAGGTAAATAATACCAACCATTTAAAAAAGAAAAAGAAAGAGTACAATGATGATGATGACGACATTTTTATATTTTGTGCTTTCAAATAGAAGTAGGTCAGTTATTAAAAATACAGTCAATTGAGCTTGTTATTATAGTTGGGTGAAAAAGGGAATGTGTATTTCGCTTCCCCGTCAACATGTTATTTATTGATTAATATATCGGAATTGAAAAATCAAATCAATTTGAGGTGCTACTTTAAAAAAAAAAATATATATTGATAGTGACTACTATGATTATATTAATAAATGTGATTACAACAAAAGATCCTACACTATTATATCATTTGAGGTGCTACTCATTAGCATTATGAGCTGGGCTATGGTGAGTTGCGAAGATGTCATTTTTACTTCATGCTCATATTTTTATTTTGAAAATCCAAACGACCGATCCGAACCGCTCAACATGTTCTCCATATTGAAATGTGCTTGGAGACCAAATTTTATATTTTTTGGAATTTTTTTACTATTTAATAAGCCACTTTGAAAATCGCTGATCGAATGGTCCAGAATTTTTTACTGTTTGTTACTGTTCACCCGGATCTGAGATTTTCAAAGTGGCTTAATAAATAGTAAAAAAATTCCAAAAAATATAAAATTTGGTCTCCAAGCAC
Source organism: Carex kokanica (assembly GCA_025461125.1). NCBI lineage: Eukaryota > Viridiplantae > Streptophyta > Magnoliopsida > Poales > Cyperaceae > Carex > Carex kokanica. Next base: position 773,688 of record JAJGRX010001461.1, read on the forward strand.
ATTTCAATATGGAGAACATGTTGAGCGGTTCGGATCGGTCGTTTGAATTTTCAAAATGGAGTATGAGCGTGAAGTAAAACGACGTTTTACTTCACAACTCACCATAGTCAATCTCTTAGCATTATTGCAGAGTATCCTCTGTGGTACCATAAAATTTTGATCATTTGAAATAACTCAAATTTTGGGTTTAATTCCGGGCTATCTGATTCGAATCGGAACAACTCCGGTTTGAGGTGAAATATACCAAAGTTCTTTAATATCAGTACTAAAGTAGATCTACGGTCCAGAACTCAAAATTTTGAGTTTAGATGATATGAATTCGCGGTATTGTCAAACCAAGGTCATTTCAAAACCTATTTGAAAGATAAACACTCTGTTTTAAGTTACGTGCAAACTTAAATTAAATAATCTGAATTTAACTTGACAGGATGAAGTACCTCACCTCTTATGTGAATTCGTGATTGCATGCATCAAAAGCAAAAAGGGAAGAAGATAAGGCAATTGGCAATGTTGCTTGCGTAGGATAGGATTCAAAGATTTCAAGTGGTCAAACAAATTGCTGGTGTGTTTTTTCTTTTTTCTTTTTGGAACTACTCAACTAATCTTTAATTGATTTGATTCACTACTTGACAAATTTACGGTATATCCTCCGTTTTCTTGCACGGAATGCTAGTGTAATCTTTGTTTTTCTCGGATTTTTTTAAAGAATTGCCTTAATATATTTTCTTTGTTATTGATAAAAAAACATTCTCTATTGAGTGAGGCTACGGTACTATGCATAGCACGGATTCGTCCGTGCTACGGCTCAATATATCAGTTTTCAAAATCCTAACGGTCGATCCGAACCGTTCAACATATATTCAAATGTAGCTAAGAATATATTGATAAAAAAATGATTTACAAATTAGAACTATACAATGATATCCATAACATATATTCAAACCAGTGAAAAAACAATATTGTGGGAATAAATTCAAAATAAGGGCATGTTCGGCTGCCAGACGGGAACGGGAATGGGCTTGGGTTCAGGTCCAATTTGAATGGCCGAAACACTGTGCGCATGAGAAAAAAAAAATTCATCTGAGTGAATTTTTTTTTCCCCATAGACACAGTGGTAGCCAAATATGTCCTAAGTATTCGTCTTCACTGTACTATAGGATTCTTAGAGAAAGGTGAGATTTAAATTTTCTTTTCAATCTTATTTACAGATGATCAGTCATTTTCAAAATAATGAATAATTTGTACATAATCAATACCAGTCAAATTATATGAAATTTCTAATAATAATTAAGCAACTTTGACCAATTGTAGACGCAAACTCAGAGCCTCAGAGGAAAACAAACTGAAGAGGTATCCAGTCGGTGGATACCAAAACGAGATCCATTTGATTTGTAATTAAATATAATTCTCAAATGATAACGCCCCACGAGCGATTAAATTAAGCACAAAATCATACTGAACATGTGTAAATTTAATCGGACAGCTAGGTCGCTATATCATTGATTACTGTATTGGTAAGGTATCCGGAATTCTTATCCCCTCAGTGCTGGATCCGTATCCTCTACATTAACTCCAAAGGGAATTTCAACCTTTTGATTTTAAACGGAGTCAATTTGGCTCGTGTCTATAACATAGGAGACTCTTTAATATTAGGAAAATAAATCTGTTGTGATTCTCGGGAATCGCAGGACTCTGCGATCCCGAATCTCAGCTGTTGGTTTTTTTCGTGATACGTGCATGACAATTTACTTTTCCAAGTGTTTTCAAGATCCGCGCACAGAAAAATTTGAACCGTTAATTCGGAATCGCAGGATCCTGCGATCCTACCCAGGATCGCAGCAGATTCGGACTCTAATATTAGTACAGATTTAGTTGTACGAATCTTGAAACAGATTAGACAGTCTAGATTCATTAACTCAAAAGATTCTCTTTTGAATTAACGCAGAGGATATGAATTTCTCAGGGCCTCAGGTAGACTTGAGGCTATTGTACGAAAAAGAACGGTTTGGATTTTTTTTTTGAGTAAAGATTGGAGGTCAAGCCACTCAATTATTTAATACTCTTGTTATTACAACAAAAGATTTTTTCCATCCGGATTTCGAACCCATAACCTCTTACATAGAACGGTTTGGATTTAGTCTAATCCGGACTAAAAAATCTGATATCTATTGTAGTTATAGGGGGAGAGTGGCTAAGATACAAACATTTGCACCAAGGCCTTGGTGCAAACGATTCGGTTATCTGATTTTTAAAGTTCAAACAGTCGATCCAAACCGTTAGATATTTAATCTATATTAAAATGTACTTGGAGACCAAATTTTACATTTTTTGGAATTTTTTTACTATTTATTAAGCCACTTTGAAAATTGCTGATCCGGGTGAACAGTAAAAATGGTGCAAACAAATTCTGGACCATGTGATCAGCAATTTTCAAAGTGGCTTAATAAATAGTAAAAAAATTCCAAAAAATGTAAAATTTTGGTCTCCAAGCACATTTTAATATAGAGATTACATCTAACGGTTTAGATCGACCGTTTGGATTTTGAAAATTCGAAAACCATTCGTTTACACCAAGATCTTGGTGCAAACGTTTGTATCTTAGCCACTCTCGTTATAAGGGATCTGTTTTGAGATTTTTACTAGAGTCAAAACAACGGTCTGAATTTATTAATTGTACCTGCAATATCTGAGGTGATGTGGATTCATGTATCCGTGTCAAACAGTTAATATATAAATTATTATTTGTTTCTTTTAGCAAAAATAGGATTTCTAAAACATTGGCCTTTATTTTAGATATGTAAAAAGAGTCTTGGATTTAATTTGATGTAAGGATTAACTTCAAATTTTCTGATATCATGCGTCTAATTAAGGAGTTAGATACATTAATAATTATAGAGAATTTCATAACTTTAAATGAGAGACATGTACAATTTTTTTTCTTCTCGAAGAGTTTGGGTTCAGATTCTATTTCCAACATTATATTAAATCACAGGTTCAAAATCTAGACGAAAGAAAGAACATTATTCTCAATAATAATATTAAATTAAAAAAATGTTGTTTTTATTAAAGAAAAATAAAAGACGCAAATTATAAATGAAATCAAACAAGTGAAATGATAAATGTAAACAACCCTTTCAATCTCGACAGTATCATGATTCGGTAGATTTTTATGCAAAATTAAATTAGTTGCTGATTAACTCTCTTTATGTTTTATGAAAAAAAAAAGAGAATCGGTCTGAGCGAGAAAAATTGCTCCTTTCAAAAGTGATTTCAAAAACTATAGTGCAACCGCTCCCTAGTACCTCCTCTCTCTCAGCTCTACCTCCTCAAGTGGAGAGGAGAATGAGGAAGAGGGAGAAACAGGAACTAAGCAGAGTCGAGAGTGCGGTATCATCAGAGTTCGAAGAGTAGAGTCTCTAATTACTTCTATTTCGACCAGAGCGCAACCGTGAACAGATTAGGTCGTCAGAGCGCGGAGCGGTCAAACAAGAGCGAATCAAGGTAATAGAGTTATTAAAAATGTATATTTATAAGTAGGATTAAAATATTAGATGAGTTTATGAATTTATGAGAATAAAAGAGTAGCTCAAAAAATAATGATCATTTTACTTGATGTAAATATGTTTTTTTCTCAATAAAATTGTTAGTAGGTATTTAAATCCACCAACTTTCAAAATAAAAATAAATAAATAAAAAGTGGAAGACAACAAGACACGAGATTACGGTGTGGAAAAATATTTCAGTTGGAAAGTTTTTATATTTTGATGGAATTGATGTTGGAATGAGAAAAATAGTTTATGTTATTGTAGAAAAAAGTTTCCACCAACTCTAACTTTTTAATGTTTTCATAATTATAATCTTACCGAACAAGTCTAAATTTATGACCGATGTGAGAAGCCATGAGATTAGCGATTGGAAAAAAAAAAATTGAGTCGGAATTTTTTTTTATTTTTCGTTTTCACTGTCGTTGGATGGGAAAAGTAGTGCATTATTATAAGAAAAAAAAATTATCACCAAATCTAACATTTTAAATATTCCCATAATTATAATCTTATGGAACGAGTTCCATGTGTGAGAAGCAATTGTGAGCCTAGTCACAACAAGATTTGTGTTTAATTCGCGAATTAAATATTTTTTATGGCAAATAAAATGTCGAATTATTCGGTTGAACGAACTTTGATTGAATTATTCAGTTGATCAAACTTTGATCGAATCATTCGCGAATTTTACAAACTTTCTCAAATTTTACGAATTATTCGAGAATAATTCACGAACCTTTTTTTGGTTTGAATTTTTTTTTTTTGCTTCCTTATGGAAATTGAGATCTCCGTCCAGATAATTTCGAATTATTTCCGAATCACAAATATTTAATCCTACCAAACTAAATTCAAATAATTTATCTGTCAGGTATCACTATAATTGTAAGTATTAAAGTGTTTGGATCCGCCCAAAAAAATCTGGACACATAAGATAGATGTTTTTATTAAGAGTGACAGCCAATAAAAAAAAGACAACCAATCTCCACTCAGTCGACTCGATATGTCGTTGCAAAATGAAGTAATTTGATTTCTTTTTTTTCGATCGTACGAAACAATTAATTTTGTTTGAAAGTAAAATTGGAATCGAGGCATCTAACTGTTTTAATGTTAGCAAGAGATTTCTATTTGAGTTTCAAATTTGTGACATTTCACGTGGACAACACTGTATTTGTTTTTTCGTATTTATTATTAGATTAAAGATTAATTCTCATTGAATGATTATTTGTATTAGCACTAAATTAGTTTTCAGATTTTGAATTTTTTTGGTCTAAATTAAAAACGAGTAAGAAAATAGAGAAGTGGGGGCAGTTTGATGAGCATCGAATCAAATTTGATATGGTGTTTGATCGGAATCGTTCAATTATTGTTAAGATTTATATGATGAGCATCGAATCAAATTCTTACTGCTAATCAAACGACTCAGACTGGATATCAAACCAAATGATTTCGACAACATGATAGGATATAGTTGTCTTTATTACTAGAGTTAATAAATTAAAGATAAAAATACAAATTCTAAGTGAATAAAAAAATAAAATGATAATCTTGGATAAGACCGATGTCTAAGCAATCCGCTCGTCAATGTGATCTGGCAGGTAATTGCTTGAGAGCTTCATTAACCTTTACAGCATTTGATAATGAATCCTGAATTGACGACAGTTTGACACGAGTACACGACTACTTGTGCTCTTTAGCCTCTGAGCGCCGTCGGCAGTATTAATTATGCGATTATCTGAACAACTCAGCACCTTATCTTTCGTTTATTCTGTCCAACACAAAAAAATCATACTAGTCGCATATGTTGTTCCAAGTGTTAAATGCAATGCACAGTGGCATTTCAAATACTAACAGAGATGCACGGTTGCATTGTAATTTGTAAGTACGGTTTTTATAAGGCCAACTACCCGTTAACCAATTAAAAGCAGGGGCGAATCTATACTATGGCCAGGGGTGCTAAGCCACTCCGTAATTTTGAAATTTTTAATCACGTATGTTGGAATTTAATTGATTTTTTATTTCTTTGAAGTTTTTATATAGTTTAGTTCCTTCATAAAATGTTAGATGTGTACTTGTAGTCTAGTGGTTAAGACTTTATTTTGTTCTTGGGAGGTCTTGGGTTCAAGTCTCACTAACCACAAATTAATATTTGTGCATTTTAAGTTTCAGCCCCCTCTAACTAAATTTTCTAGTTTCGCTCCTGATTAAAAGTATAAAAACAGTACGGGTGGAAACAAAGTATGCAAAATTAGATTTTCAGAAATAATATTATAAAATTTTGTATATGCAAAAACAAAAAAAAGGTTCTTTCAAAATATAGCTTTCTTTGTAAAAAAATAATCAAGTTAGATATTGAAAATAGGGTTTGTTCTCCCGAACTAGTATCCTCTCAGGTACCATAAAGTGTGATCCACAACTTTACAGCTCAGATTTACTCCCAGCCGGATCAAACTCCGAATTCTTGTTCTCTCTGGAAGCGGTCTACAAATGTTGAATAAACGTCTTCATCAATGATTAATTTTTTTTTAGCTAAAGCAAAATCTTAAGGCTTATTAACACCTAAGGTCAATCTAGGTTGATTTGGTTATACCAACTGCCAAGCATGCACACAAAATGAAATAAAGAGAATAATTAGGAGATTGTAGTAAACAAGCTATTTTGGATGAGATAGGAGTAGGTCCGATGGGCATTGGACCTAGAGTTAGGTTCAATTAGCTCTATCACCGTACGATTAGCATCAAGATCTATGTGCACGGGAATCGATAAGTCTTGCACGGATTTTGATGCAGAGAACACGAATCTTGATGCATATCGGATGGTCATCACACCCATCGAACCAAGGTAGGTCCGATGGGCATCGGACCTACTCTCATTCCATTTTGGATGGTCAATCTAATTAGATTTAAGTTGGCGATCATGACATATGTTTATACTTGAACGAATTTCAAATTTACGACCTTTTTTTAGAGGGCATTATTTTAACTAATATTAAACTACATAAGTTTCTCTAATAAACTGGATCTGGTCATATAAACTTAGTTTAATAAACATAGTATTTGTGTATGTCTTTTATTGTCATGCATATTGGTAAAAAATAATAAACGATGAGATTACGTGTTTGGTACATTATAATATGATTTTCGTGGGGAGTTCTGATTTTCTAAAGTAACTCAATTTTTGAATTTAGATCTTGACCGTCAGATTAAACAGCCCCCCACTTCACATCGAATCGGATTGGTCCTGATTCAAATCTAATGGTCCGGATCTAAACTCAAAAATTAAGTTACTTTAGGGGATCCGGACCCTTTTGCGGGTCCCCTCATAGCATAGGGTTTATGATTCATTCCTAAACCAAGGACAAGGTATTAAAATGATTCATTTTAAAATTAGAATAAAGTATTCCAAAATTGATCTGAACCTTTTCAAAAGCACCAAATTAATTATTAAATTTTTGTTTGAATAAAATTGTACGTTGAGTTCGTATTTAAGAAAGTCAGGCTTGTTTTTGAACTTTTATTGGCATCAAATCTACGCTTGAACTTTTAAAAAGAACTAAGTTGAACCTTCAATTTCTCCTAAAATAAATATTAATTTTGTTTCTAATGACTAATAAAAGGACTCCCTTGGTTGTTTTTAAAAAAAGTTCATGGACCAGCTGATAATTTTTTTTTAAAACAAAACTTGAAAGATTAATTTAGTGCAAATAAAAGTTCAAGAATCAATTTGAATTTTTGTTCAAAAAATTTTAATGACCAATTTGATATAAACACGAGTTGAACAATCATTTGATAATTTTGAGAAACTTATTGAAGGTCCAAGTCTAAATTTTTTCCTTGATTTTGCTCATTATTTTTTGCAGCTGTTCCATGGCCCATGCTATGAATTCATTTTGTAGTTTCGTGGACGAGGAAAAGAGACCTTGTTAATTTCCGATGTGGCGTGGGCGCAACAATTATTAGCTGGTGTAGAGCTGTAGATTTGGTCTCTTATCACGAGATATATATATTCTATAATTCTAGGATCATAAACAGTGCACTCCCACAGATTTATATTGATTTTTTGTAGTAGATCCTTTAATTATTTTTCCCCTTTATTTGACATGATTCGATCATAAACAGTGCATTCCCACCTTGTGTTTTTTTAAAGAATATATATATATATAGGGAGCACCTAGTTATTTCCGTAACATTTTTCATTTCTTCCTCCAGTCAATAACTACTTGAGTAACTACTAACTACTTGAGAGGACCACTTACTATTTGAGAACCGCCTAATATTTGAAAATTTTTACAACTGGCGCGCGCAAGTATTCATATATAATACATCAAGTATTCATATCTAAGATATCAAGTATTTAAAAAAAAACTGAACACACCACTCACCCATGTTTTACACATTTTTAGAGATGATTTTTTTTTCTCCGTTCAATTTAACCAATATTTCTGACGATTTGTGAGAAATTTTGCAAATCTAAAACCACGAACGTCTTGTACACAATTTTCTCTTTCAAATGAGATGTTCATTGCACAAATATTGATATCTCGTCATGCAAGTATTCATACCTCATCGAGCAAGTATTCCTCGTCGTGTAAGTGTAAATAGTTCATGTATCAAGAGTATTACAAGCATATGTGCATACCTCGATTAATTTTACAAGAGCAGCCGAATAGTATTGAACATTGTTTTATTCATTTCTAATTTTATTTTATTTTTTGGAAATAAAAAATAGTTGCCACATGTTTCACTGTCGAAATAAAAATAATCTATCAAATTTTACAAATCATGTAATTGTAATGTTATAAACAAAAAAACAAAAATAATATTTAAAAAAAACAAAACATACTTCATTGAAGTATTTATACATATACGTTGAAATATTCATACATAAAATATCAAGTTGAAGCTTTGTTCTTTGCAAATAACTCGCTACTACATGAGGGAGAGGAACATAGACACGAAAGGAATTAATTGCATCCACAGAGACAAAATTAGTTGAACTTGATACATTTAGCACTTATTTTGAGACGGTCGACAGTGATGGATCTGACCCGGCGAAGGCGTGCTTGTTGGGTTGGAGTGACGGAGGATCTCCGGTAGAACGTCCGCTGGAGCGGGAGTAACAGGTAAGATAGAAAAACAGAGGCGGAGGCGGAGCTGGGAGAGGGAGGAAGCTTATTGTATTTACCATTTCGAGGTGGGAGAGGGTGGAAGGTAGGAGAGAGAGGGAGCTTATCGATGGAAAAGCGGAGGCGGAGACGGAGGTGGGAGGGAGAGAGAGGAAAGAAATAAAGGGATACAAAATTTGCTAATTAATTTGTATGAACCACTAGGTAGTTAGAATTGATAATTATAGCTAGAAAAGAAAGTTAGTTAGTTGGGGGAAGAAATGAGAAAATGTTAGATGGGGAAGATATAATTACACACATATATATAGGTCGGCTAATATCAAAATGTTTGTTCCGAAGTTGTGGTGTAACTAATCGGTTTTCCGAGTTTCAAAATCCAAACGGTCGATCCAAACCGTTAGATGTGATATCTATATTAAAATGTGCTTGGAGACCAAATTTTACATTTATTGGAATTGTTTTACTATTTATTAAGCTAATTTTAAAATCGCTGATTTCAATAAACAGTGAAAAAAATTTGAATCATTGAAAACATCGATTTTAAAACAGACTTAATAAATAGTTAAAAACAATCCAAAAAATGAAAAATTTGGTCTCCAAGCACATCTTAAATGTAGATTGAATGTTGAACGATTTGGATCGATTGTTTGGACTTTGAAAATGTAAAAAACGAAACGTTTGTTCCATGATTTAGGAACAAACGTTTTGATATTAGTTTGTCACAATAATTTTCAAATAAATAAAGACAAAACAATATTCTTCAAGTTGGTGTTTGGTTGTGGACTAAAACTAAGGTGGCCTAAGTTGGTTATTCCAACTTAAGCCAGTCTAAATATTTAAGGAGGTGGTTTAACTTAGACATGTTTAGGCTGAACTAAATTTAAAACTATTTCATGTTAGGCCAATCAATTTAAATCACATTTAATGAATAATATTGGCCTATAAAGCTTTTAGTCCACCTTAGTCCACAACCAAACATGGTGGAAAGGATTTGATCGAACAGATTAGTTGGCTCCTTTTTTCCCGTCGAGCATTCTAGAAGTCAAAAACGTCTCCAGTTCGTTAGTTTAGGGCCATCTGTCAGCTTGTGGACCGGGTGCAGATACTTGTATCATCTGATCGATCGTAACATGTTGTGCATCTTCTTTCCAGACTGGATACCAAAACGACTCGCTACACATTGTTCCACACAAGCATTATAACAACAATATTTGGGGAAAGTGAGCAAATCACTGCCGTTCGATTCTGATTATACACAGATTGAAGTTTTTTTTTTGAATTAGATCGCGCCCGTAGGCAACAAACATCCAACAATTCCTTTCCCGGGGTTCATATAAAAATACCCCCTGACATCCTACCCCGCATACACCCGTTTAGAATCCTCTATATAAAAGAATAAGGGTAACAATCAGAAAACTTGTGCAAACATTGGATAAGAAAAACCAGTATAATCTATCCCTAAAGTGGCTCCCAGGTTCGCCAGTCGGTCAGCTGTATTGTTATGTTCTCGCTGAATATAGTGGCAGTTAAAGTTCACATTTGCCTTTAAGCCCCTCCAGATTTGGAAAATTTCCGCAAAAGCCTTCCAGTCCACATCCTTTGGTGCCTGATGTCCTGCACATGCCTGTACCAGTGTATCACAGTCCGATACAAACACGCAGTTCTGAATTCCTGATTGCTGAGCGAAATGAAGGGCCTGTGCCAGTGCCGTAGCTTCTGCATGCAGGGGGCTAGCAACTTTGACAGCAGAGGAGCGGTAAGCCAGTAATTGTCCCTCCTTAAGGAAAACAAAGCCAATACCCCCTCTCCATCCTCCCTTCCAGGAGCCATCCACAAAACACCTTGCAGCGCCTTCCTCAACTTGCGAGCCATGTTCCCTTCCAGGCCTCATGGGGGGTCCCTTATCCGAATGTGCCAGTTGGACTTCCATCTGAATCTCGCGACAGTATCTGCTAAACCTGGTGAAATCAGGGGAGCTCCCTCCGTAGATTTTGTCATTTCTACACCTCCAAATGGCCCACATAGATATTCCAACTGAATTCCATTCATGATCAACCGTATTGAGGTGCAGCGACTGTAAAACCTCGTTAATGTTTCCGTTTAACCGGTCTGTTCGCAACGGGACAGGTCCGCCTAGCCAACACATTCGCGCAAACGGGCATCTGAGTATCATATGCTCCGCATCCTCCGTGTCCGCTCCGCATGTGTGGCAGTACTGATCCCCCCTAGATGTTTTTGATTTAAGAGTTTCCCCCAGCGGCAATCCCTTTTGAGTCAGCTTCCACAGAAACATCCTGATTCTAGGAGGTAGTTGTCCCTTCTTCCAAATGAAATTACTGTGATGGGGGGACCAATTCCTGGGACGAATCTCACAGTACTTCTCCTTCCTGAGGTAGTCATACATATCCCCCACCTTGTAATTCCTGCCTCCATTCAAATTAAAGCACAAAACATCCTCCCCCGCATCCATGCATGGCGGGGAGGCCGAGGAGATTATGTTCATGCACCTTTCATAACCTATCAGACCTGAAATTCGGTCAACATCCCACAAACCAGTGTCGCCCTGTACCAGTTCAGAAATTGTCATGCGCCTTTGGTCGGATGTATTTGGCTCCAGGTCTAAGCCCCCCGGAAACCAAGGCTCCCCAAACACTCTACACCTGGCTCCATCCCCAATGTTCCAGGAGATATGGGGGGAGAGGTGATCTCTGAGCCTCATTAGACTTCTCCAAAACACAGAACAATTATACGTTCTTTTAGATTGCCACAGGTTTGATCTAGGGATGTATTTTGCCAACGCCACTTGCCCCCAAAGAGTCGGAGTTCCAGCCGCTAACTTCCAGAGACTTTTTAGAAGCAGAGATTTGTTAACTAAATCAAGATCCCGGATACCGAGGCCACCTTCCTCCATTGGTAAAGCAATAGTGGCCCAGCCTATGTATGCCAGGAAGCGGTCCTTATGTAAGGCCCCCCAAAAAAACCTTCTCATCATGGATGTTAACTTGTCAGTCACACTTCTGGGTATCATCTCTGTGGCCATGAAATACACAGGCAAGGACTGTAAAACCGATTTGATGAGGATCAATCGACCTGCCGGTGTGAGTAGCTTCCCTTGCCATGCTTGCAGTCTTGCCGAGAATTTTTCGATCAGAAAATCGTAGGACCCCCTTCCTGCGTTCACCGGTGCCCCAAGGTATCTGTCCGCCTCATTCACCACCGGGACACCCAGGATGTCCGAAATCTCTTCAATCCTAGTCTCGGACGTGCGGTTGCTAAACCATATCTTGCTTTTTTGAGGCCCCACCACTTGGCCCGAGACAGATTGAAACTCCCCCAAGGTAGTTCTTACCTCCAACGCCTCCTGTTCTGATGCTCTTCCGAATAACAGCAAGTCATCCGCGTATACACAGTTTGTAATTGGAACCGCCGTTGGTGCCAGTTTTGCTCCTTCCAGATTCCCCCTTAGTCTTTTAAACTCCAGGTGCCTTGACAATAGGTCCATCCCTAAAATGAAAAGATACGGCGACAGTGCGCAACCCTGTCGAAGGCCGCACTCGGGGCGAAAGAACCCATCTCCCGAGCCATTAATTACCACGGAGAATTCCGCCGATGTCACACACCCCATTATCCATGACACAAAGTTTCCCCGAAAACCATAATACGGGAGTAATGCGCGGAGATATGCCCAATCCATTCTGTCGAAAGCCTTCGAGAGATCCGCCTTCAGACAGAATTGCTCCTCCTTAAAGGCACTGGACTGAAAGGAGTGTAACACCTCTCTGAGTAGGATGACGTTGTCCGAGATTTCTCTTCCCGGTACAAAGGCGGCTTGCGCAATAGAAACACAATGGCCAATGACCGGTCTCATTCGCATTGCTAGGACCTTAGAGATAATCTTGTAAACCGTGTTACATACGGATATAGGGCGGTAGTCAGTGAGAGTTTTGGGATCTTGAGTTTTCGGAATGAGAACTAGGTTAGATCTACCGATAGGGCTCGGCATTGAACCCGTTTGAAAGAATAGGAGCACCTCTTGCACTATTGCTGGACCAAACACCTCCCATTTTTCCTGTAACAGCCGTGCATTGACACCGTCTGGCCCTGGTGCCTTGTCCGCCCCCAGCTGTGACAGAGCCGCCGCTATTTCCTGGCTCGTTGGCATGGACTCAAGCACCTCCTGGAAGAACAACGGGACCTGGGGAAGTCCCTGAAGCATCTCTTGCGGGTAAACTTGATGAATCGGTTGTAGGGCTCTCTTGGAGTAAACAGAGCGGAAGTGATTTACAAAAGCCGCTCTGATGCTCTTTTCGTCGGATTCCCAGGATCCATCCGGCATGAGGATTGCTCTTATTCTGTTTGTCCTTCTCCTGGCCATTGCCGACGCATGATAGAATTTTGTGTTTCGATCTCCATTAACGGCCCAGTCAATCCGAGCCCGTTGTTGCCAATATTTCTCATTTAGGAGCAAGGATTTTTGGTGCTCTTCCTGTAGCTGCCTTTCTTGGCCCATGTCCGAGCCCAGTGGCCCGGAATTCAGTAATTGGGACATTTTAGATTCCACCTCCTTTAGCATCTGGGAAGGGGTGCGCTCATTTCTCACCCAGAGCCTCGCTTCCTTTTTAAACTTTCGCGCGACCTGAGTCCATCTTGTTGGACCGGCCCCCACTGAGTTTTGGCAGACCTGATGGAACGACGGCAACGACAACCACCAATTTTCTGATTTGAAGTGAGTCCTATTGGCGAGTCTCCTCGGCCTTGTACGCAGCAGGATCGGGAGGTGGTCGCTGTTGAATCTAGGTAGGTGGAACACCGCCGTGTCCGGATTGGCCGCAGTCCAGTCCAGATTAGCCAAGGCTCGGTCCAACCTCTGCGCCACCAGGGCCGCACCATCCTGATTGTTAGCCCACGTGTAAGCCGGGCCATGGTAGCCCAGGTCCAGCAACCCAGAATTATGAATCCACGTTCTGAATGCCGAATTGTGAGGAGATAGGGCCCGATTTCCTCCCCATTTTTCATCAGTAGAGGTGATGGCGTTGAAATCACCGATTAGAAGCGCCGGAATGGAGGTATCATCCAAAATCTGTTCAAGCCTTCCCCAGATTTCCGGGTTCCCTTGCCTTGCTGGATCTCCATATACTGCCAATAGCAAAAAGGGAGCGGTAGCCCCCTTAAAGTGAATCGTTGCAGCTATAATATTAGTATCCTTTTGTATGAAAGTTACTCTTGTATCCTCCCCCCACAAAAGCCACAAACCGCCCGATAAGCCCACCGATGGAACAATAATAGAATTGCACAGAGACAACTGATTTATTCTTTGCAGAGCCTTCGAAGTTCCACATCGCGTTTCCGATATGAAGGCTATGTCCGTCTTTGTGCAACGGAGGTACCGGTTTAACGTGGATATTGTCGTGCCTCCGCTACCCCGACAATTCCACGACATGATATTCATATTGGACTTGCCGACGGTTTCGGCCCCGTCGGCCTCGGCCTCTTTGCCAGCACCCGCACCTCCGATGTTCCTTCAGCTTCATTGGAATCTCCCTTCCCGACCACAGGCGCAACAGCCAGATTACGCCCTCCCTTTTCCGGGGAATCATTCCTCCAAAGGGACCTCTTCTGACCTGAGTTGTAGGCCAGACCCGAAGTGACATTTGTGGGAACCACTAGTGGGTTGGTGATCCACTCCGCGAACTTGGGCCCCAGCAATTGAACAGTTGGTATCCCCTGTATGTGGTCCACGCCCTGCACCAACTCTGTAATTCGACGAAGGTCGGTGCAGCCGTCCATAACGTGGCCCATGCGACCACAGAACCTGCAGACTCTAGTAATTTTCTCAAAAACGCAATGGGCAGTAAGTGTACCAAGGGCTGGATGATCAATGACGACCCTATCTTTAAGAGGGGCCGTGATTGGCACCTTAACCTTCATCTTAGCAAACCGCCGGCCATTAATGAAGGAATGAACCGGTAGTGACAATGGAACCCCCACCTCCCTGCCGACTAGGAGCAGCCCCTCATCTTTTAGAGCATTTAGCGGCAGATTATGCAGTTGCACCGTGATGGTGGTGGCTTCGATATGTTCCGGTTTAAGATCCGCATGAGAGGTCACCCGGCGAGTGGCCACCATGTCTCCTCGATATGTCCAAGGTCCCCCTAGACTTGCCCTTAACAGATCCTCCTCCGCTTCAAACTCCGCCAAATAACAGTTTTTCGTGACCGGGCGTATAACCGTGGCCGGGCTATCCCAAGCTGTAAGCATAGCTGAGGTAAAAGGTGCATCCAGCACCGTGCGATCTGTTACCACCCGAATAAGAAGGGTCAGATCCCAATCCGTACTGGAGGTCGCACTTGCTGGGATCTGCACTGTGGCTTGCCTGTGCTCCCCGGTATGTAGTCCCACAAACTTCTGAATAAGCTCCTCATCAGCCGGGGTTAGGTCAGACATTGGGTTTTTCCGAAACTGGTGTAAGGGAATGTTGTGAAGATATCGGTGGTAGCGAGTAGGTTTACAGGGAGGTGGAGGAGCTTGCAGGAGCGAGGGTTTAGGGTTTATGGGGAGATTAGAGAAAAACTGAGTGGTAGGGCTGATAGGTCGACAATCGTGAATCGTAGGGTTAAAATATTCCCCGTGCCATGCAGAGGCCTTTGTTTGTGATGGGTGGGGGCCAAGGATAGAAGTTGCGTATGGGGGATGGGTGTGGAACCTTCTATCCGTTGTTGGTTTGTGACTGAAATCCGTTTTGGAATATGTGCTTTTTGTCTTATATGCACAGAGCCCCTGAGAGTGACTGTGACCCCTCCTCTGCATTATCAGTCTGAGGAGAACAGTCTGTATTCTGCACAATTTTGTACGTTCCTTGTCAGCCGGATTGCATGCGCCCCTCCCTCCAATTGAGCCAAGGTCCGTTTTGCATAATCCTGGTTCCCCCAGCTTTGCTACAGTCCATGCTCTAAGTGCCTTTTCCAGAGCTCGTAGACATGGAGCACCCGAGGTTGCCTTACACCGAAGTTGCCCCGACCGAACAGAGGCTGCCGGAGCTCCCCTTCTAGAAGGGTCATCGGGCGGCGGGAGGGGCATGAGCGCTCGCCGTCTCCACAATGGGACATACGGTACCATATGGGCAAAGAGATCATCCTCATCATTCACCTCTCGTACCTCTTCGCCATATTCCGGTGGCGGCTGATCCAAAGGAGGTGGAATGGTTTGGCGGCCCTCAAGTTGCACTCGACATCTGGTCCAACGGCCCTCGTGCCCAAGATAGAGCCAATGTGGGATAAGGTTAATATCATGACAGCTAACAAGAAGCCGAACGAACTCCCTGTTCTGTGACTGGAGACCCCCCCTAGGAAGCCCAGTCAGGGTGCCCATTGATGCCACCGCCTGCCGAAAATATGTTGGATGCCAATAATCTATGGGGAAATCATGGATAGTGATTGTAACATTCGTACTCGGGGGTAGACGAGAGGCGGAAGTGAGCATGCTCCAGGGGCGTACCGCAACCTCATGCACCATTTCCCAAAATTCAAAGTCCCCCAAGATCTGCTCGGCCTCCACCCAGTCCGGCAGCTTCAGGAGATAGCCATGCTTCACCGGTGTAAGGGCCCAGTTAGCCGAAGCTCCGCCATATTTATCCACAAAGAGATCGATCAGTTGGTATGAGGCCGGTAGAGACAGCCGAGCAGAAGGGTAGACCCAGATGGACCGTTGTAGGTCTATAAGCAATCTCCTGTGTTCCTCTGGTGGAGAAAGGAAACAGCATTGGGTTTGAAGTTGAGGGGGGGAAGGAAAGGATCCCGGCTGTCTATTTGAGAAAGACATAAAGCGGGGACTAGGAGAGAAAAATAGAGGAAGTAAGGAGAGGAAAGGGTTGGGTGAGAGGTTTGGAGTGATAGTTTTAGTACTGTGGAGTGGGGTGGGAAAGGGTTGGAGAGACTGTCGCCATTAAGGGGAGACAATCGCCATTGAAGGGCAAGGGAAGACCGCGTAAACTTCTTGCGTCCAAGTCGAGGATCGAAGGAATGGGGAGGATGGGGCCAAAACTTCAAGAAGGCCAGTTGCAGATTGTTATCAATCCAACGTGTTTTATGAGCCCTAAGTCAACACTTTTTCCTCATCACACAAAATGTTGACTGCAACCAGCATTGTTAGAAGAAAAACAATGAATACGTTTATTTAATTATGTTTCAGCTCTTCGGAAACCGTGACCTGACATTTATTTTTTTAAGAGAGAAATATAATAATATTTAACATTTACGGAATTTCAATTTACATCGGGCTTAGCACATATTATGCAGATATTACCATTATTTGATCAGCATCATCTATTCAAAACTATTCGAAATCTATGTTCTTAAATGATAAGTTGGTATTATATTTATATAAAGAGGAGAAATCGGATTACATTCTTTTTTTTTTAATACATTTTGACATTTATCATTTGCAAAGTTCAAATAGTCGATTCAAACCATTCAACATGATGGATATATTAAAATGTGCTTGGAGATCAAATTTTACATTTTTTTGAATTTTTTTACTATTTATTAAGATGGTTACAAAATCGTTGTTTTCAGACCTTGAAAAACATCGATTTTGTAACCATCTTAATAAATAGTAAAAAAATTCAAAAAATGTAAAATTTGATCTCCAAACACATTTTATTATGGTGATCATGTTGAACGGTTCGGATCGACTGTTTGAATTTTGAAATCGCAAAATTGACCTATAAAAAAATAGTGTCAAGGTGTGTCAAAAAAAAAGTGTAATTGAATTTGCTGCACAAGTGTGCCCACCTCTACTTTCAGGGTCCATGTGGTATTTTTCGATTTGCTGCACACAAAAATGCAAGTTTCCAATAATTTCTTTATCCCAAAGAGCGAAAGAGACACATCCAAAATTAAGGAAATTTGAAGGGACAAAACCGTAAAAACATTGCTCATCAAAACAAAAAAATATAATGGATCGAGAAGGATCCAAGACGACGTTATCAGATTATTACAAACGGGAAATGGATAGGATAAGCACGCAATTCCACAAAACGGCTCTTTTACGCCTCCACCCGTACTCCCCGTCTTACATCAGCCCCAACAATCCCTCCGTTCGATCCCGTCCGTTCCTCTTCCATCATTAAATCTCACCGTTCAATTACTACTGTGACAACAGCTGTACATTTTACAGTTTACTTGGTCAAATCCAAGTCTGTCGCACGTACTTCTTGCCTGTTAACCAACCGGAAAGCGACACGCTAGCGGCTAGCTACGTGCCACTCACCACAGGCGTTAAAACCACGCGATACCTTCCTCAAGATACCTTTTTTGATTCCCTCAGCATCAAATTTTACAAATTTTACAAAATTTCGGTGTTTTCATGTCAAACTCCCTTCTTCTTTTTTTTTTTTCTATTATGCGATCCGAAGGAATTGGGGAACCGGTAGGGTGGCTTTCTGATTATTCCTTGTAGAGAGAAGCATGTAAATGTAATTTACAGCCATCTAAAGTGGTAAATTTTAAGGGCCATCTCATGTACACTTTTTGGTGGGGTTGTTTTAGATATTTTTAGTTTGTCTCCATTAAGTTGGTATTAATTTGAATCTTTTCAGGGACATATCCGTTAGATTCTTAAACACTTTACACCAACACCCCTGTAACTTAATGACCACCTCGGTGAGTCTTTAATTTAACCGTTCGTCACGTCCCTTGTATTAAAAGTTCTCCGTTTATAGGAAACTGGAGATGAACATAATCCATGTTGACAAAATAAGTAAAGCAATCAAATTTATATTTTATTCCATAAAAATAAAACATCTCGTTATATAAATTTATTTGCTTTTAAAAGCTTGTTGAGTTTCGTTATATAAATTTAGATGTTATTGTTATATAAACATAGAATTTGTGTTAAAAAATGTAATTATATTTACTTCCAAAATTAGATAATACATTCAACGTATTCAACGTAGTGATTAGTGAATGCTTTGTAAATAATACACTGAACAATATCAATTAAAAATAGATAATAATATGTTGTACTCACTGTACTTTTTACATCCTAGATTCTTACATTGAACGTTATTAAAAAAAAAAATTAGAATCAATCCGTCTTCTATGGAATGATAAACATTAAAAGGTGCAAATTCATGCACCGGTCAACTTGTTTCATCCTCCGTAACAAAATAATTTCTAAACATTAATTAGCCCCTTGCAATTTGCTAAATTATTTTTTTGTTCAAATAAAATCATCCCATCCAAACAAATCATGTTGCTTTTTTATATGGACTTGTATTGCTAAAGCGAAGAACTTTTCTACTTATATACAAATAAAATAAGTATAATATAAATATGTTTCATTTTTTTCAGAAAAATTATTTGGCTCATGATTGTCCGTTTTAATGTATGGTTTCTCAAAATTTAGAAGGCCGCTGGTCTCATTTTTGAGCATCAATTGAAAGAAACTTTCAATCCCTTCGACCTCGGGTAAGTTTTTTTTTCTTTTCTAGCTTTAATTTTTAGTTTAGGATAACAATTAGATTTAGGGTTTAGGTTATTTTACCAAAATTCTCATATTTGACCAAAATTGGTACCAACACTAATAGCAAAAAAACATCAAATACAACACGACATCTACTAGATATATACCGTCTTCCAGTAGGGGTGTACCATCTTCCGGTAGAGGTACACAGCATGGCCCTCTAGCCACTTTGTACGAGATGTCCCAGTACATCGACAATGCATTAGTAGATGTTCCGGGTATTCGGAGTCGAACTAACAGGGTCATCGACTTTTTGTGGTACCCGAACGCAGAGCACCAGATTTTAGAGGCTGCCACTGGGGTAAGTTCTAAATTAGTCATATTTATAAAAATACTAATAACATAATTTTTTCGTATGAAAATTGAATGCACTTGACCTGAATGTTTAATTAGATGTAGGGTTTGGATGCGGTCAATGACATATCCAACGAGCCTGATATTTACGTCCCGTACGCTGGTGACAAGACGTTGTTTGCAGCCGTCAAGGATGCTGAGACCGTCAGTCAGGCGTTCGACCGAGGTACCGAGGCACCGAGGCATTACGCCGAGCAGCAGAGCAAGCCATGCCTACTCAGGATGCCGATGTATAATTGTAATTAATACATAACTGTGAGTTTTTTTTTCAAATTTTTTTATTAACTAATTTGTAAGTTACTGAATGGTGAGAAAAGGAGCCGCTGGGGTTCAATATCTCCACATATTTTGGCACAGAGGGAGATGGACTGTATTATCTGGGTTACAGTCCGACTCAGACGGTACCTTCTGCTTATTAGCCAGGGTATGTTCAGACAGAGCCCGTCCCGCAGTTTCCTGAGTCATCATCACAGCAGGCATTGTACCCTTCCCTCCATGATGGCCTCATAGCCAGACAGACATTTTTATTCACGCAAGCTGAGTCTGGACAGACTACGATTTTTGGTCCTGGAGTCCAGCAGACATCCGAGATTGAGGAGGTTCATGACGAGCCGGTTTAGTGTTTGGATGTCCAGGCGGAGGACTCTACAGACTCAGCAGATACTGATGAGACGCCACTCTTCAGGCGGGGTCGAGGGTTTAGGAAGTAGAAGCCGATGACAGTATTTAGTCCTGATCCGTAGGCTTTGATTTGTACTTTGTTAGATGTTTTGTCAGATACTGGAACTTATTTGTTAGATACTGTCACTTATTTATTTTATTTGTTTTTTGTTATTTAATTTTGTTCATTATATCATTATCTCTTCTTCGTACACAAACAATATTTCAAACGAACGACATTTTCAAAATATTAGATACTACAAGCGAAACAAATTTTACCACTAAACAACATTTCAAACTAAACCCAAAACAAATAAAACAATTTTAAAAACAAAAACAAAAACACAAATAAAATAATTTCAGATTTAAAAAAAGAGGGGGCCGCAGGGGCATTCTACGGACCCTGGGGAGGGGCCGCATCGGCATTTTGCAGACCCCATTTAAGGGGGCGCACTGGTGTTCTGCGGCCTGGATAAATGTGAAAAAACCCAAAAATCGAAGTGTTTGATTTTTTTTCTTTCTGAAAATGTTATATTTAAAAATTTCAGGATGTAGACTATGTTGGAAGTGATATTTAAAATATATTTCATGTAATTGATAATACTTTTAGCCAAATATATATTTGCCGACGTAATTACGTAAATGCACTTCTTTCTTTATATGTGAATAAACAGTGATATAAATATTTTTTTTTTTGCTGATAGATGATTTTTTTTCTAAGTCAAAGCAAATATTGATATTAGCACATTATAAGTTAAGTGACCTACTATGTTTAAAAAGATAAAGTTTTACCTACCGATAAATTTATCGAAGGATTTATGCTTCGGTTATTATATTTTAATCAAACTTTTAAAATTCTGTCATTTTAGTCCAGACCGTTCCATAAAAAACAAACATATCATAATAAAATTCACCCTAAGGGCCTGTTCGGCTGCAGTGTGGGTTCGGAAATGAGTACGGGAAAACAAAATTTTTGAACTGAAAATTACTGTTCACGTGGGAAAAAAAAAATTCACTCCGAGTAAATTTTTTTTTCCCACGTGAACAATGATTTTTCCAGTACAGCCGAACAGGCCCTAAATAATATCAGTGAATCAATTCGTTCAACTCTTGGATATGGATGAAAAAAAGGTTCTTCCAATCCTATCCGAATATACACGGATTCCGTTAAAATTTTGTTCCAAGAATACACAAAGCCTTCGATGAAATGGACACCTCCATTACATTACTGGAGGGAGATGAATCCTTGTTAATACTTAATCAATTCCTCTCACACCAGTCTCGCTTCCTCACTCCAGCTCGAGCGCCGCTATATAAGGAGACCGACCAGACCTACCTATCTGCCCATTCCTCTCTCTTTCTCTCCTCTACATTTCCCAAAGAGATTGGCATTCGACCCTTTTTCTCTCGCCTCACCTAGGGTTTGATAGGCGCTCGGCGACAGAAATGACGGCGCTTCTCTCGGATCTGGCGACGGAGATACTGATACCGGTGGCTTCCGTGGTGGGAATTGTGTTTGCGTTGGTGCAGTGGGTAGTGGTGTCCCGTGTGAAGCTCTCACCGGAGAAACAGTCAGCCGGAGGGAACAAAAACGGCTATGGTGATTACCTGATAGAAGAGGAGGAGGGCCTTAATGATCACAATGTCGTGGTTAAGTGTGCCGAGATCCAGACCGCCATCTCCGAAGGTTAGCCCGGTTATTTAATTATTAGGGGTACTTAATCTGTGTGCGTGAGCGTGAGGGGTAGAAATGGGGAAGGAGAGATCTTTCGCTTGTTTAAGTTCTTTTTTAGAGTGTGATGAGAGTCTTATTAGCTAATTTGATCTGTCTCAATCTTTTGAGAGCGAGAGAGATTTGCTCTCTTTAGCTCCAGTACACAGCATAATTATATTTGATCGCGGAATTCAATTTTAGAGGTTGTAGTGTGGAGCAAATTCGCCTTAGATCTGGTGCTTCTTGCTACGAAGGATTGTGTTAATATCCTTTTTTCTTACTTCTCCTTTCATTTCTCAAAATAAAGGGATGTACATACATCTTTACTGAATTGACCTTTATATAATTTGTTTTTAGTCCGTTTATTTTTGGTGAGAACTAGTCCTGCAAACGTATTTTTTAAAGAAGGAACAGAGATCTCAGATTTAGGGACGTTATTTTTTATGTTATACTTTTTATAATCCTTTTTTTCCTTTCTTTTTATAAAAAAAAAGATATTTCATTTTTTTCTTTAAATATATGCGTAATCATCAGGGAAAAAGAAAAATTGAATTCTGTGGTCCCTTGTTCTTCGTAGAGTAACAAATTTGGCCATAAGTGAATTAGTACTCCTTTATGAAAAGTCGTTTCTTAATGAAGTATGCTTGCAGTGGGACCTGCGCTTCTTTTGTTGTTCATGTTATACACATCCATTTATTTGTCCCTTGTGGTTTTTTCAGGACCATGGATATTTAAGATCGATCTATTTATTTATGTTCCCTGTATTTTTTCGTTCTGGGTTTTAAATTCTATTACCGAATTGCAAATTATTTTATTTTTTACAATTTTTATTATAGATCTATAATTTGCTATAGTTCTATTGATCTCTCAAATGTAATCTTATTAGTTCTAAGCGACCATCTCTTTATTCTAGACTTGGGAATAATTTATTTGAGAAAATCTTTGTTTCTATGTTTAGGTCTGACCATTGACTTTTTAGTGGTGCAACGTGGTCCTTTGATTTTACACTTGTATATGGAGATTTTCTCACGTAAAGTATTCCTAGTTTATGGTGCTGAGAACGTGGCCCTCAGATCTTCGATCTAATATTCATTTTATATTATTTTTGACCAAATATTTAATGTTAGTGAATAGTTTGTCTAATACTTTATATAATGGCATTGCTTAGTGTGATATTGGTGCAGAACAGGCATGAACATGACTTAGTTGTACTATTATTATCTTTTACATCGTGCTTGGTAGAAAAAGCATTGACTCATTTTTCTTTCACATAAAAAATGGTTGTTTGATCACTGATTTCCATGAAGCATCAGAATACAGTGCATGTTTTGAATTTCATGTTTACTTGTAAAACGATCATTCCCTAATTGCATGTGAGGAGTGCAATATTCTACTACACAAGTCACTAATGGGGGGCCAGGAAGATGTTTTATATAGTAATTTCTTTTGAATGTGAATCCACAAAAGTTCAGCTTTACAAAGGACTTAAAAGTAATCAAATAAGATGTTGTATTCTGTGTGGTCTTTTGCTTTGGGAAATTTTTCTATGGAAAATATTAATTTATCACAAACAAGATGGAGATTAGTTGTCTAGTTGAAAGCTGTTACTTCTCTAGAAATGTTTCGACTAGACTATTTCATAAAGCAATCTGATCATGAAAAGAATTGCACATTGCACTTCTAGAAAATATATTGTGATTTTAGAAGAACATATTGCAACTGTTTAAGAAGATCTCTCATCTAACAATTAGCAATCTGTGTATAAACATCATACTGATCAGAAGATCTCTCATTTAACAAATATTTATGTCCTGAATTTACAGGAGCAACTTCCTTCCTCTTCACCGAGTATCAATATGTGGGTGTGTTCATGGTCATCTTTGCCATACTAATTTTCCTATTCCTTGGTTCCGTGGAGGGCTTCAGCACCAAGACCCGACCCTGCACTTACAGCAAGGACACCACCTGCAAACCAGCTCTTGCAAATGCTCTTTTCAGCACCGTCTCCTTCCTTCTCGGTGCTATCACCTCCCTTGTCTCTGGTTTTCTTGGCATGAAGATTGCCACTTATGCCAATGCTCGTACAACACTCGAGGCCAGAAAGGGCGTCGGCAAGGCCTTCATTGTAGCATTCAGATCTGGTGCAGTTATGGGTTTCTTGCTTGCAGCTAGCGGGTTGCTGGTGCTTTATATCACAATCAATTTGTTTAAGCTGTACTATGGTAACGATTGGGAAGGTCTATTTGAGAGTATTACTGGTTATGGTCTTGGTGGGTCGTCCATGGCTCTCTTTGGTAGAGTTGGTGGTGGTATCTATACCAAGGCGGCTGATGTTGGTGCTGACCTTGTTGGTAAGCTTGAGAGGAATATTCCAGAGGATGATCCAAGAAACCCTGCTGTGAGTCTTGCATTTTTTTAATCACTATTAATGTTTCCAGTTTAATGCCCCTATGGATAGGAAAGGAAAAAGTAAAATGGAAATATACTGCTTGTGTACTGTTAGATTATGTCCTGAACCAGTCATGTTTATTATGTTGTATGCCATCTTGTGGTTCCTAGTTGATTTTGCTAATTTTGTATAATCTCTCACAGGTGATTGCTGATAATGTCGGAGACAATGTTGGCGATATTGCTGGCATGGGTTCTGACCTCTTTGGATCTTATGCGGAATCTTCCTGTGCAGCCCTTGTTGTGGCTTCTATCTCATCGTTTGGAATTAACCATGAATTTACTGCCATGATGTACCCTTTGCTTATCAGCTCCGTTGGAATTATCGTTTGCCTAATTACCACACTCTTTGCAACCGACTTTTTTGAAATTAAGTCAGTTGAAGAGATCGAGCCTGCTTTGAAGAAACAACTTGTTATCTCCACTGCCCTCATGACTGTTGGCATTGCCATTGTTTCTTGGATTGGTCTTCCAGCTCAGTTCACTATCTTCAGTTTTGGTACCCAGAAGGATGTGACTAACTGGTGAGATTTCATGGCCCTAAATTATAATTTTATTTGACGTGGGAATGATCTGTAGATATTAATGTGTTTGCTTCATTTTCAGGCAACTGTTCTTCTGTGTTGCTATTGGTCTCTGGGCTGGTCTTGTTATTGGGTTTGTTACTGAATATTATACAAGCAATGCTTACTCGTAAGTCTCTAACCTTCTTACTGGACAATTATTTAGTAGGTTTCTTGCTTGTTTACCCCATCCACTTTCATCTTTTTTTTTTGACATTATGGAACTGTTTTGGAAGAGATACTAGCCACCTTTTGAGCAGTTCATTTTGAAATTAAATGTAAATGTTTAGTTATCTATAATGCTGGTCATATATATAAACATTAATATTTTGATGAGTTATGCATTTTATGGATGCATGACCTACATTTATAAGTTATGGTATGGTCATCTATCCACACATAGAATGCATAAATTAATTCATACTTAAAATAGTATATCTTTATTGGTAGATACTATACCCATTTAATATCTCTCTCTCTGTTGTTCTTTTATTGATAGAATACTACCTATTTTGACACATCTTGAAATTAATTTGCACTATCTGTTGTTCTTTTATTGATAGAATATACCTATTTTGACACATCTTGAAAATAATTTGCAGCCCTGTTCAAGACGTTGCCGACTCATGCAGGACTGGAGCTGCCACTAACGTTATCTTTGGTCTTGCTCTTGGATACAAGTCTGTAATCATCCCCATCTTTGCTATTGCTGTCAGCATTTTTGTGAGCTTCAGTCTTGCTGCCATGTACGGCATAGCGGTCGCTGCTCTTGGTATGCTCAGTACAATTGCCACTGGCTTGGCTATTGATGCTTATGGGCCCATCAGTGACAATGCTGGAGGTATTGCTGAGATGGCAGGCATGAGCCACAGGATCCGTGAGAGGACTGATGCTCTGGACGCTGCCGGTAACACCACTGCTGCCATTGGAAAGGTAAATTGTTTTATTATCTTGTATGTATGCATTTGTTTTATTAGGTTTAGATAATTGTCCATGGTTTGATTAAATTGGTTCTGGTATTTGTTTTCCCGCGTTTGTTTTCTAGCATGATTGAGAAGGATTGTCTTCACTCGGGAAGCATATAACCATCTTACTAGCATTTGAAAGAAGTAATTGCTCAACAGTTATAGAAAATTATGTTAGATGCTTTGAACTGGAAAATATTTTTTTATAATTTTGAAGAATGAATCTGTGCATCATTAACTTGCGAAAAAGGAACCGGTACATTTAGATAATAGTTGGACTTGAACTAAGTCGTAACTTGTATTTTGCAGTTGTCGTTTTTAGTTTACACAAGCACGATCATCTGTTTTAATAACTTTAAAACTACACAGAGACATTATTATATTCCTTTATATTAATAGTTTTGTTCATTACTTCCCTTTCTGCCACCTTGTTTCTATTTAGGGTTTCGCCATTGGATCTGCTGCTCTCGTCTCCCTTGCCCTTTTCGGTGCCTTCGTCAGCCGTGCTGGTATCTCTACTGTTGATGTGCTTACCCCCAAGGTCTTCATTGGTCTGCTTGTTGGTGCCATGCTCCCATACTGGTTCTCAGCCATGACGATGAAGAGTGTTGGCAGTGCTGCCCTGAAGATGGTTGAGGAGGTGCGCCGCCAATTCAACACCATTCCTGGCATCATGGAGGGCACCACCAAGCCCGACTACGCCACCTGTGTCAAGATCTCGACTGATGCCTCTATCAAGGAGATGATCCCACCTGGTGCTCTTGTGATGTTGACCCCACTTATTGCTGGAACTTTCTTTGGTGTTGAGACCCTCTCTGGTGTGCTTGCTGGTGCTCTCGTCTCAGGTGTTCAGGTATGGGTATAGTATTTTCTTCTTTTTATTTCTAGTAAAATATGTTCATTTGATTTAAGTTTGCCATGGTTGATTGGTATGGAACAAGAATCTGCTATTATACAAACTGAATTTTTAGATTCCTTTTCAGTTATTCTTGAGAGAATTTTTCACTAAAAGGGTACTTGTGTTTTTTCACCTTTCCAGATTGCTATCTCTGCATCTAACACTGGTGGCGCATGGGATAATGCCAAGAAGTACATTGAGGTACGTATTCACTTGGTCCATTTTCTTA
Organism: Carex kokanica; assembly: GCA_025461125.1. NCBI lineage: Eukaryota > Viridiplantae > Streptophyta > Magnoliopsida > Poales > Cyperaceae > Carex > Carex kokanica. Next base: position 800,701 of record JAJGRX010001461.1, read on the forward strand.
TATTTGATTTTGTTGGATTTAAAAATAATTTTTTAATTAGATTTCTGAGGTGTAATCATTAATTTTTTTTTTTTATTGCAATGAATAGGCTGGCTCAACAGAGCATGCACGGAGCCTCGGCCCAAAGGGATCTGACTGCCACAAGGCTGCTGTCATTGGTGACACTATTGGAGACCCGCTCAAGGACACATCTGGGCCGTCACTCAACATCCTCATCAAGCTCATGGCTGTCGAATCACTTGTGTTTGCTCCTTTCTTTGCAACTCACGGAGGCATTCTCTTCAAGTGGCTGTGAGAACTTGAAATAGTAAGAAACAAGAGAGAATTTGAGAAAATAACATTCGTATGTCCCCATTTTGTTTTTATGTTGCTTTACATCATGCCTCTCGAGGCAATTAGCTTTTGAAAGTTTTATGTAGTTTTGGTTAGAATTTTGCCTGTTGGCCATGTGATTTTGAGGTCTGGCAGTTTCCTTTCTTTTTTGGTCGGTTGATGATGAATTGGTTGATAATGACGATCATAGTTGTGTTAAAGGTTTTAACCTTTGCATCATAATATAAAGTTTTTCATTTTTTGGCATTCATGGTTGCTGCACCGGAGGTGTTTGTAATTTTGCTGCTACACTTCCAGTTCGTTATTCCAAAGTTAAAGCTTCGCGTACTCGTTTTATTGGTTTTCTTTTGATCTTGTGCATTGATTTATTTGTGCTGAGATGTGATATAGTTGTGACATGCGGATGACTTTTAGGTATTTTATAATACATTTGAAGTGGAAATTAAAGCTGGAGATATATAGTAGTCGGAATTAGTGTAGTGTTAAATTGCTTTGGTTGGCTTTACTGACATACAAGCACTACAAAATTATTTCAAACATGTAGACAAATAAAATCAGCATATCAACAAAGCTATAGAAGTCTCAACTCTCAGGTATTTGTATCTTAGCTTTTCTGAAGACGATCCAAAGCTTATGTCCACATCAGCACATAAATCCTGATATTTGCTGAGGGATTTGTAAAAATCTGTATTTGCTGATCGCAACTAGTAGCAGGCAGCGTGATTTGAGGGGCTATTTCCGTAATTGTGGTGGTTCCGTTGTTACATGAATTATTTTGAGAGAATTAAGGTTACTGATCATAACAATTCAATTTCAAATCAGCTCTATTCTATTTTTTTTTCTATTGAGTTGAAATAAACTCGTGTTAAGTTTCATTCCAGTCAATGTGATAATTAACAAACAAGACATCCAGAACAAAAAAGTTCCACATTTCTTTGTTTTACTATACCCTGTATGCATCATAGCACATATTACCAATTCTTCTTATTTAACCCTGCATAAGCAAACTGGTTGACACCCATTTTTGTCAACATGTCATCAAACTATTCAGCGTAGTTTTTTGCCTTGAATTTTATTAATACAAGTTTGGTTCCTCCCGGTTAACCAGTGCATCAGCTGGCCTGAGCTCTTTCTCAGGCTCTGGTCTACAACATAACCACAGAAATCCTTTTTTTATGTGTTTGTTTTATACATGAGAAAATGAGTTTTTCACAAAACCCATTCATTAATTAGAAATAAACAATTCAGTGTCGAAGCCCAGAAAAAAAGGATGAAGAGACATTAGCAATTTTGTTCCTCTGACAAGGGTTATTTCCAGATTTACATAACATGCCCCTGGATTTAAAAAAATTAACAAATAGATCCTCAGAGTCACAGATACCATACCGGTACACAACAGTACATGATCAATGGTACCGACTGGTACCAGCGTCATAAGGGTACCAGAAGCCTTTTCAAGCAACGACAATCAAGGACAAGCACTGGTACTGACTAGTGCCAGCAACATACCAGTGTCTTAAGTCTTGTTGTGGTTGAAAATACTGACTGGCAATAATTTTGTTTGAACTAAGCGCAATTCTATATAACATGTATAACAGGTTAGAATTTTGCAGATTTTAAAAAGTTCTAGTTCAAACAAATAGTAACTTTTACTGTACCCCGCGGGGTATAATTTGTTCAGGAAACCAATCAAAGATGCAGTTTTTAGCTTCCTCATATTTTTAAGAACGACAAATTATCATAATTAAAAATGACTTTTTTACAGCACAATAATATTTATGCATTGCAAGAAACTAAAAGTCTCTAAAAACAAATGAAATTTTATACAAGAAAGTAGCTAAAAGGCTAATTCCATTCAAGTAATATCGTTTCTTGAACCAACTAATTGCTTGACAGGATGCCTCCAGTTCTTGCTCACTCTGGATCACTTTGGGAACAACTTCCTGCCTGTGTGAATAACAGAACCTGCACAACAAACCAAGAGCCCGATTGTTCAAATCCCCCTCGGGCAGCTTCAATGACCGTGCTCAGAACCACTAATTTATAGACTGAAGGTAAGTTGCTCCCTTGCACAATGAACTCCCCAACCTGATCCCTAGCTACAATTAGACAATTAGTTCAAGGAAACACCTGACCTTTCTGATTGGGAAGGAAGTGTCTCGGGTCGAGAATCGGTCCTTATCCTGGGGAAAGAGCTTGATCTGACGGATGAGGATCTTCAAGCAGTCCCATTATTTCATCTCCATTCTGATCAGTTGGAACTGGTATCAGATTATTGCACCCAGCCACTTCTGTTGCACTAACAGTAGATTTGAACATCCGTATACTATGAATCAATAAGCATTGTAGAAGAACATGGCAAAGGATAGGCAGCACAGGGCAACCTTCTGACAGTAAATTTGAGTTCAGGTTTCCACCATCCGACAACTCAAATTCAATGACCCAGTGGGTTCATCATGCCAGTAGGAGGTAAAACCTAAAAACCCCAAACCCTATTGGGTATATCTCAGACTCAGTATGATATCCAGCATTCAAATTGACCTCTCCCATGTTGACCACAAAGTAATCATCAAATTGGACAGGGAGACCAGTCTACAAATAACAAAAATTTAAGGAGTCATTTGGTAAATGTGAAAAAAAACAACTAAAAGATATGTAGAACGACAATGTTAGGATAAAACAAATCCAAATAGCAAAAACAAGTGCATCGCCAAGGGTCGTCACATTGTCTATCGAGGATGCCAGGATTCCAACTGCAAATTTTGAACCTTTTGGTTCAGTGTTGGTTCTGTACATTTCACTATTTTGACCCCTGAAACTTAATAGATCTGTACTACAATAGAACTTGTGAAATTAACCTGTCGATGTTGAAGAACCATTGATTATTGGATTGTTTATTTTGAAGGAGAGATGCCCAAATAAGATGATGATACTAGTATGCCGAAAGGAGCTCCATAATATTTGAACTGCAAACAAGAGTATTAGACTGTTACAAGTTGGTCAAGTTTAATATTTTAAGGGCTTTCTAATCAAACATTTTATTGTTTGATATAGTAAATGATCAACAAGAAATAAGCACACTATATGTCGCAATCCCAATTGCAATTGCTCAATTTGGGAATAGCTGTTGTAGGCTTTGAAGAGAAGGGGCAGTCGCTATGTGAGGGCAGAGGCTCGGGCAGTAATTCTAAGGAAAGGGTGTCGCTGCAGCTGGGACCACTCCAACCGACGAGTTCCCTACGGTGTAATCTGACAAGGGGCTCCATTGAACAGGAATAAGCACAGGCAAGCATCATGACCCATGAAGAGTTAGTTAGGCAAGTCGTTAATAACGGTGGTATCATGACCTGTATCATGATCTATGAAGAGTTAGTTAGGCAAGTTGTTAATAACGAGGCAGATCCAAATTGAGATCCGCTAACCCGATCTTAGATCGGATTCTTGTATTGGTATCTCCTATATAATGCTGATTTCTGTAATAACTTGGATATGAATCAAATAACCAATTTTGGAGTTCAACTCTTATGTTCGTTCAAGGCTATAGTTAGCTGAGATCGCTTCTTTCTTTTCTCGTCTTTCCTTCTCTTTTCAAATTGTATCTGTTTTGATCTCAAATTGAGGTTGAATCCCACTGTCAGGAATCAGGGCCTGACACTATACATCCCCACATTTTTGACTTATGCATGCAGAACTTAAATTGCATCTACCTACAAATAAACAACAATTACAGCACCGTCTAAATTACATTTATGAACAAAAAACTTTCTGGTAAAAAGGGGCTAGAAACGTCATTCGGCCGAAATAAAAATAAGTGGCCTACTGCCTACAGACCCTGAATCCAATTATTGCATACTTCTCATCATCAATAGAAAATGAGTTATCTATAGTTGGTATGTTGTAGTTATTGTGGTATTAAGGGACGAGTAGGTGGAGATGAAGGGGTGCTAACACGAATTCGTATCACCTAAGGTAATAATATTTATGTTTGGATTTGGACTGTCCAATCAAAATCCACAAGACTATTAAAGCAGCCCATGCGTTACACCTCAGGCCTAATTGGCCCGGATTTCGATTGGACGGCCATGATCCAAACAAAAATATTTTGTTACCTCAGAGGATATGGATTCGTGCTAACACCCTCCTATAAAATTAAATTTTAGTTTTATTTTCTAAATTTTTTTAATTTTTACAAAAATATATATACTACTAGTTTCCTCTCATAAAATAAAATCACATAATATGTATTTATCCAAGTCTCCGATATTACAGTTGTTGGAAACTTTGGAACCAGTATTCTTAATTTTTTTATTCCCTCTGACTGTCTCCGGTGATAACATTTAGGTTACAGATATTGACAGAATTAATTTAGCTTCATGCAGTGTACAACCATAAGGTATAAAGTGAAAAAAATATATCATTAATGTGCTGAATTAAGTAAAATCAGCTTAAACTATATCTTTATCTCAAAATGAGAAACATATATAATTTGAAGATCCAGGGCCTGAAGAATAGCCCCAATGGGCCTAGAGAAAGTTCTTTTTTCTTTTTGTTTGTGAAGCCCGCAGGCAGGAAATTCCTTGTTGCTTGGGAATAATTAGTAGACTTGTTCTTCTCTCTTTCCAGCCTCGCCAATCTCTCTTCCCCTCTTCCGACTGAGAAATTCGAAGCGGTCGCCAGCTCCGATGGGCAACGCTTCTTCTATCCTGACTCAGTACGATATCGAGGACGTCCAAGAGCACTGCCACTACCTCTGTAAGTCCTCCTCCCAATAAGATTGATTCGATCGAATTAAGTTTTGTTTTTTTAATAATTTTTTTTCAATTCTTTATTTTTTTTAGTTTTGCTTCCTCGGTGCTTAATGGATAGTTAAACCCATGGAAACCGGCTCTTTTCACTTATGTTTCACTAATTGTGGATCGGATTATATGTCATTGTGTATTTGTGTTGCCATAGGTTTAGCTGGTAGTGATGCACCAGTTCCCTTTACCGAGTAGCTTTGATCTGTTTATGATAACATTTGATGAAGCCACTTGTCATTGCAGCTCGGTGACAGAAGCATGTTATAGTATTGCATTGCAAGATTGTACTGAAATGCTGAATTATAAGTTGGTAGATGTTAAAAATTAAAGCTGTAAAATGGTTGTATTTGTTACTACAACTAAAACCTAGTGCTATCTTTCTTTTCAGTTTCTCAGGAGGAGATAGTGGCACTGTATGAGAGGTTTTGTCAGCTTGATCGCAACTCCAAGGGATACATTACCTCAGACGAGTTTCTCTCCTTACCTGAATTCAGCCTTAATCCCCTCTCTCAAGTATATTTCTGAGAACCCCTATAATTTCTTTCTATTTTCGATGATAGGAAATCTCCAATTTCCAATCCCCTCTGATAGCAGGTGTAGAACAGTATATGTCCTTTATTATTTGTTTGCCCCAAAGGATTTCTATACCGGAGAGCTGATGGTTACTTCTTGAAAAATATTAGATATTTGAGTGTCTTTATCACCAGTTTTTTTTTTTTTTTGGTTGAACTTTTGATTTTTCAGAGGTTAGGACATATGGTAGATGGATTGAATTTTAAGGAATTTGTAGCATTTCTCTCGCCCTTCAGCCAAAAAGCTACCATTCAGCAGAAGATTGAATGTAATGAACTTATTCTATAATACATATAAATAGAGATTCATTTAATGTGATTAATATTTTGTTTTCATTTTTTATTTTGGACTAATATTTGTTTTCCCTTTTTTCACATTTTCAGTGATATTTAGAGTTTATGATGTTGATGGAAAGGGGAAGGTGACATTCAAAGATATACTTGAGGTGCTTCGTAATTTGACTGGTTCATTTATGACTGAGGAACAAAGGGAGGTAATAATTTCTAAATGCATGTTCCTTTTTGCCCTCATATTTTGCTCTGTTGTATTTATTTGTGGAATCATATGGTTCATCTCGTATTATCCAAATTTATTCTTAAAATATGGTGTTTCTTATTGTTGTTAACTTGTAATTCATGTTCAGAACTCATTTTGTGCATAAACAGATAATATTTTTATAGCGATGCGTGAACCATAGTTGTTAAGATTTGGTTTTTGAATGTGATACTTTTTAGCAAGTAGTGAGCAAGTTAATGAAAGAAGCTGGCTATGAGAGAGATAGTTCACTTTCTTTGGAAGATTTTAATAAGGTACTTATGACATATTTTTTTCACGACTTTATAAAGCTCGCTACAAATTTTAACTGCTGTAATGTGCATACAGGTTTCAAAGTTTCTTTGGTTATCTGATTTGTGAAGATTTTTAAACCTGATTGTTTTTGTGTGTCAGATTCTGATCAATCCCAGTTTAAAGATGGAGGTTGAGGTACCGATAGACTGAAAGATATATCACCCCCATCTATCTCCAAATATGCACAAGATTTTTCCTTCTGTATTAATTACGGCTTGCAAAAAAATATAGCTCCTGATTGAGAATAATTAGACTGTCAAAGTTGTTGTGGTTAATACTTTCTCTTGTTCCACAACATGCCCAAGTCTCTTGTAAATGGGATCAGTTTTCCTGTTATGAACAAAATCTTATTTATTGTATCTTGTAGTGCTCAGTAAATTTTTGTTTCCCTCTTTTTTCATTGTTTGTACTTGTAAATTTTATAACATTTTATAATTTTCATGGTACATCAATCTTGAGACATTTTATAATTTTCATGGTATATCTCTCTATAGAAATTTCAGTTCCATTATGCTGGATACCATAACTTGCTGTGGCTGTGGTCCGTAAGGCTAATATGTGAACGTTAGAGAACGTTTAATGTCCAGCATTAAACAGTGCTGAAGAATGAATATTAAGTTAACAGTTTAACTTCTAAACTAGTTTTCAATGTTACAAATCAGTTTAAGATATTATTAGAAAAAAAAATACCCAAGTAAATCTCAATTTCTAACACAATTGTGTAATCTGAAGACAAGCTGGCAAGTACAGGCCTACAGCATTAGTTATCCAAGTGAACAAAATTATGGAGTTTGCAGCATTTGTAATTTAATAACAGCATTATACATTTGGCATACAGGAAGTTAAAATTTTTATGGAACTTATTCACCAATGCTGAAATTTAGTTTAACATTTTTCAACAGATTAAATATATAATTTAAAACTTCATCAAACATCTCATGATATGTTTTTTGGTTTTGAGAAAAATATCTCATAATCTAAGAAGGCACCTGGCCATAAATAGCTGTTTTCTTGCGGATTCCACCAAATGTAGAAGTTAAGAAAAATCTGAAAAAAACCTCAGGGTTGGTAGACGCATAAAAATTATTCATTCTCTAGGTGAAATTATATCCATTTCCGAAAATGCAAGTGTTCGATCATTGCTGCTATAGTTTTTTAACTCAAGGAGATTTTGCTTGGGGCAAAAAAAAAAAAGAGGAGGGATCCAATTACATTTTTTTTGGTGACACACTTTGACACCTACCATTTTTAAAGTCCAAAAAGTCGATTTAAACCGTTCAACATGATGGATATATTAAAATGTGCTTGGAGATCAAATTTTACATTTTTTTGAATTTTTTTGCTATTTATTAAGATGGTTACAAAAATCGTTGTTTTTAGACCATTGAAAAACAGCGATTTTGTAACCATCTTAATAAATAGTAAAAAAATTCAAAAAAATGTAAAATTTGATCTCCAAGCACATTTTAATATGGTGATAATGTTGAACGGTTCGGATCGGCTGTTTGGATTTTGAAATCGCAAAATTGACCTATATAAAAAACGGTGTCATGATGTGTCACCAAAAAAGATGTAATTGGATCCCTCCTCAAAAAAAAAAACAGAAAAGAAGTAGATAGTTCAAAAGGTACTCAAGCCTTATAAGTATTTCTTTTTCCTTTTGATAAACAAGCTAAGTAATCTTTTACCCAAACATTTTATTTGTAGAAATTATTTTAAAATAATATAGATTATTAGATGGATTGCATCTTTTTTTCGATCTCATAAATCTGTTCCTTTAGGAACCTATGGATCGCACGATACTTTACCACATAAAATCTATCTAATATCTAAAGGAACCGAAAAAAGTTTCTATTTCATTTAGAAAAAATTTAGACTATTAGATGGGGTGCATCCATTTTTCTAGTTTCTTCTACGGATCGAAATATAGATGCAATCAGTCTAATAACCTACATTATTTTATTATAATTTCTCTAAATAAAAAAAATCTGAATTTTACCATGCGGTGGATTCAACTCTCGCCTTTGATTCTCTGTATGGTCTGGTTAACTGGGGGACCCGCACTGGTCCCGGTATGGCGGTGGTACCTGGTACGGTACCAGGGACCTGTACTTTTGGACCACAAAACAAAAGTTTCGATAGCGCCATGTGACCAACTGTAGTGTTTCAATCGTGCAAGTGCATATTTATTGCATTCATAAATTTCAATGGCTAAAAAGTAAAACCTGATGTTTTCACAAGTTCGTATCTTTTTTCCTTTCTTTTTTCAATTTATTTCCGTAAGATGGAATATCTTTTGACCCCAATTGTCTATTAGCACAATGAAGGAAATCTTGTTCTCTTTGGCAATTTTCATTTTTATTGTAATATAATTATTTTAAAAGGTGGAAACAGAATATAACGTTCATATCTCTAATTATCAGTATCTCATATTTGCATTACAATGGCGCTATACAGATTCGGATGTTATTGTTTACTTTCTGTATGAGGATAAACCTTTATTGTGGTAGATTTATTTATTAATTTATTTTTCTTTTTTTAATTAATACCATTTATCCTTGTACAATTTGTGAAATGGCACAAGAGAAGAAGATAGTGGAGTTAAAAATATTCCAAAATCCAACACTTGAAAGGGAAACCATTTGTACAATTGCAAATCTTATATTTCTATTCCTCTCCATTCGTTTATTATCCAATCAAACAAACGAGAATTAATACAAATCTTTCCAAGCCTTACAGCTTGGCAATAAATCAGACAACTTAGTTGTCCAATCTATGTTAACTTAACAAACAATAAGGTCAGTCAATTAACCTTGCTATGCTACCTACAAGCCGGTGCATAGAAATAAGGAATATGTACAAAAACAATCGAGTATGGGGCAACCGTTATCGGCTGTGTGGCCTCTACTTCGATCGGCTCCAATTTGGGAATATTACCGCTCGAATCGATGCCCAAAATCTTGTTGTTTAATAACATTGTTTGGCTTTGTATGTTTCCATCTTTAGGTGTCAAGTGATATTCTTCTCTTGTGAAACCCATAGCTCTTTCACCAAATCCCTTTACATGTTTGGCTTTTTTCTTGGAAGGCCTTTCATGTTGCTTTAGAGTTTTATACGTCTTGTTATTGGCTGAAATTGAGACTTCGGATGTCGTGTTGCCACTTAGGTTGATCAAAAGCAGAGTTATCCCTTCCTGAAATTTAGTTTATTATTATTATTATTATTCGAAAGTAATGATATAGTTTTTGGAGATATATTAATTGTTGATGTTCAACTCACCGATCCCTTTGCACAGTGTGCATATGCACGAATGTTTTTTGTTCCACTGAAGTTTGCTGAGAGAACATTTTTCCCCATCAGCCGATGCCATAAAAGAGCACTGTATAAAGAACAAGAGATGAATTTAAGAAATTTTCTTTGCTAAATGCATATATGAAGAAGAGGGAAGAACAAAGAGAGAAGAAATTACCTATAATAATCAGGGTTTGGTGCAAATGTTGTTTTATTAAGCAAGCCATAATTTCCACCTACTAATGACTGTCGGCAGTATGTCTTGGTGTCATACTTTGCTGACATTCCGAGTTGATCCAGGTACCTGAATATTAACTGATTCTCAAAACTGCTACATATTGTACTGACATGCCCTATTACAACTGTGATTATTATTATTATCATCATCATAATCATTAAGAAAATTTTGTTGAAGTTTAGCTCACCAGAAGCTGAAGACAAATGAGTCACTGACAAGGTGGTGTCCACTGTTGTAGGCCCCACCAGCCTCACCAACCCATGCAACAGTAGAGGTCCCTCCATTTTTTAATATCCTTTGAAGGTTGCCAAATGTGTTTGCTATTCCATCAAGATAACTCGGATCAAGGATTTTATCAATCAGATGATCATCAACACCTGAGACGATTACAATAATTAGGTCATTGTGATATGCTTGGTAATAATATGTTTACCGTTAAACAGACAAAATAAACACTAATTTTTGATTGAAATATACGTACCTGGTCCGAGATTATATATATGGTGAGTCATCACATCTAGTGAATTTGGTTTTGTTTTGCTAACAAGCTCTGTAAACCAACTCGCATCAAAAAAGCCACCTGGTGCTATTACCAATGGCTTTGTTTGAAACCCTTGGTACACCGTGTCGACTATTAATTTTAGATTAATTACATCTGCAGCATATTGATCTGCATCTACTCGCGTCCCAACGCCACTTCCAGAAAGTTCATTTCCTGTAAAACAAGTTGAACAATTTAGACATAAAAGGGTTGTGATTTACTAACTATATATATATATATATATATATGCATGAACGGCTATGATTGATTTTTATTATTATTAAAGGTCCCGGTACACCTGGCATCTTTTAGATGTTATTCTCGAGAATCGAACCCGCATCTCTCTGTAGAGAGATGGGGCTCGAGCCACTGCGCTAAGCCCACGGTTCAACAGTTATATTGATAAAAATAAAAAATGTTTATTAATTCATTTAATCAGGTGTTTGGTAATTACTTGTCGTAGAAGGAATGGATAAAGTGTTAGTTGGGAAAGTGATATCTAACAAATGATTCTTGTGCTGTAAGATTGGGCCAGTGAGCCTGATATTAATGTTTTCAGGTTTCTGGTAAGGTGGGATCCAGCCATGCTGTTAGTGCCTAATCAAGCCGTTGTTATTTGACTTTTTGTTACTAGTATACCTAAGTAGCCTAATGAATATTCTTTCATGATTTATACAAAGCTTTAGGAATTTTGGTTGTGGATTGGACCCAAGTAATTACCGGACCTGTTTTCATTCAACATCACAATTCATACATAACTTGCTATTATTTTGGTCAGATTTGTTCTAGCTCAATGCTTACTTGCTGGGCACAAAATAATGCAACTTATAAGATGATTTACAATCTAACAGCACAATATTCTGAATTCAGAACCCAGCTTCAATACCAAAAAGCAAAAACAGGTTCAAACAATGATTGATCTCAAACAGGCCTTGATATTATAGGTTTTTCTCATTGATGAGTTGGTAAGCAAACCACTTAATTCCTGGCAGCTGGTGTATAAGAGCACCACAAGTTACTAGTGATAATTGGTCTAACAAACCGATTAGAACTTTGATTTGATGTGTTCTTTTATGAAACCACTAGTATTATCCTTTATCCGTGATCATGAGGTTAGCAAACATGATTACAAGTTATCTCACCTAGTTCCCAACCATGGATCGTGTAACCCTTGTTAACCGTGTAGCGAATGAGAGATGCCGCATTAGAGAAATCCCAAGGGCCTCCATATGAACCATCAGGCATCGGTATCCGTCCATTTAGTGCATTTAAACCAAAGTATATCTTAGCTCTGTCGAATCAAATATAAGTTTAAACAGAATTTCTTGAAGCTTCAGAACAGTAGCAGTAACAATTTTAATTTACAACCAGACAGACGAATTTAAATTTATTATTAACCAGGAAAAAGAACAGTACTTAAATTATGGACCTTCATTTATGAAGACATTATGTAGCAAGTATGATAATAACTAATAAGTAACCACCTCCCTTTGGTCCCCACCCAATCCTACTTGTACTATATATACAAATCAAAATGGACCCTCTTTGGAAGCTAATGTATTTCTTCTCATTATTATATGCCCATACTTTTAGGTGATAAAATAGCAAAACATACCCAGCCTTTTTGAAGAAATCATTCAGCTCATCCCATCTTCCCATAGGAAGGCAACCTTTAGAGAAACCAAACAGTTCAGAAGCATTTTTGGTGAACTGAGGACAATTTTGCGGAGGCATCCCTGTATCATATATCACCTTATCTTGTAATGTACCGCCGAGTCGGATCTTTAGCGGAGAAAATTCTACAAAAAATAAAGAAAAATCAGAATTAGTGCCATCAATACAAAGCTACCACATTTTAGCTGAACTTAGTTATTCAACTAATAGAAAAAAAAAAAAATTTAAGATGGTGCCCACCTTTGACGGCATTCAATAAGATGTTATTGGAAAGATTCTGCATGAAGGAAAAGATATAACACCTGTGTCAATCACCATTTCAAAAAATTGCTTATTTACTGGTATTTTCTTAAGGTTTTCTATGAAGAAATAATGAACACAAAGGCACTTGTGTGACTTGTGTCCAATGAAAGACCCAAAAAAAAAGGAAAATAATTGCATTTTTTTTTGCCCCAAAAAGCGTTAACAACTATAAATAATTAATAAGTGGTTGTTCATGCAATTAATTTCCATGTTACCACCCAATTTTCACATATTAAATTGGGCACGCCAGAGAAATTTACTGTGGGTGCCAGAGACGCTTCTTTTAAAAACATGTACCAAGGAGATAGGTGGGCTGTATGAACCATTCTGACATGCTTGTTTTTTTTTTATTTGATAACATGCTTGATATAAATAGAATCTGTTGGGAACATAAGATAATTAGTTTTAGTACAAATATTGGACACACTTCAAAATTTCTGAGTTTACTATTTTAAAAAAATATTATCAGCGGATGGACCAAAAGAAATATCACAACTGTTTGAAGGGGCCTTTTTGAACTTTTTAGTCCCGCAGATTTAATTACAACTAAAAATGAGGTTCTCCCAGGGACTTAAATGGCCCTAGCTTATACCATTTAAGGGGATTTATTGACAAAGGATTGTCATCTTTAAAAGGCGAAAACTGCCTTTCAAAACAACATTTGACCTCTATGTTCGGTATTACCTTTGTTTCTCTGCAAATTTGGAAATGGTGATAAATTTAAAGAATACATATAAGAATATAAGAGGGTAAAACAATTGCCCACGCCTATGAAAAAACTAAGAAGGTAAGATATTCTCATCATTCTACCTCTAAATAAAGTTTTCAGAGTCTGAATGTGAACCCAATTGTGCAAACCAAAAATTAAGAAAAAAAAAATCACCTCATAAACCATTAATGAAACCAAAATTACCCAGAAAAAAAAACTAAGTTCAAAACCTACCATGCAAACGAAATGGAAACAATAAGCAAACACTCACTAAATTAAGCATGGAGGCGAGGCCCCAGGCACAAGTCCCATAGTCACATTTCTCTGGGGGCCACCAATCCAACGTGGCACACACAAAATCCTCATCAGTCGTAGCAATGGGGTTGGTACCGTCCACTATCACCGCCGCACCGCCTGTGACACCATTACCACCTGGTGCTACAGTGGAAGAACCCACCAGCAACATAAATGCCCCCAAACAGAAGCCCATTAAATGTAGCAGAAACCCACCCATTTTGTAAATGTACAGAGAGACGAAAACGCAATGGCCCTGGAGAGAAAGGAAGAAAGAGAATCTTAAATGGCGGGAGAGTGGGGAAGGGGCAGGGAAGGTATGGTGGGTTTATCTCATTCGGTGGGTAAAGATTGGAATTTTGTGGGAGGGGAGGGAACAGAGGAAGGTGAAGGAGGGAAGTGTAGAAGAACAGTGCTTGAATGGGTTCTTAAATTTACGGGGGGTGACTGGACCCCACACATAGGTTCTTTGCCTTTTTTCTGACCCTTGTCGTTCGCTGCTGGCAAATGCCAAAAAGTTATTTGATTTACTTTTATGTCCTTGATCCTTGAGAAAGTTTTCAACTTGGCAAAGGTGATAAATACTACCACTAGATAATACACTGCATTACTCTTCAACTTGGGCAACTTTGCAAATGCTGCCTGCGGGGTTTTCTTTTAAAAAAAAAAAAGAACTTTGCAAATGCGATCCTTGGATCTAAAGTTGTAAACGAGCTGAATCATGTCTGAGTCGAGCTTTGAACTCAAGCTTACGTTAGAACGAGCTGAGCTGAGTTGAGCCAATTACGATCCAAATCGAGCCAGTTTATTCGTGTTGTGAACTGTGTGTATAGACAAAAAAAAAAAAATCGCCAATTAATTGTTGTGAATCATGCATGACTACAAGCTGAGAACAGGTTTCATTTTATTATTGCCAATTAATTTTTTTTTTTTTATATCAATGCTACTAGAACTACTCTTGTTCAATTATCCGGATTTTTATTAGATGCTCTAAAGAGATACTAAGTTATTCAATTCAATATCATAATTATATGCGGTCACCCATGTGTCCGTTTCGTTTGATTCTCAACCTTACAATACATACAAAATATCATTCAATTGACTAATAACTATCATTAAGTGACTGATTAAAACATTACGGACAATTTTGTATTTTCATTAATTTATAAACAACCATGGATAATTAATCGATGAAAAGACGATGTCGCTGATCTAATAAGCAATATCTATGTTGTACCATTGTATAGGCGCTAAAAACTATGTATAGTAGCGCATATAATTTGATTTTACAAAGATAAAATAAGTATACAAATAAGTATCATCGACGACACTAAAAATTCATATTCACTATATTGTAAAGTTGATTCAAACAAAAAAAAAAACATATCTTACAATCGTAATTTATAAAGCCGCAAATCATCAAAATTGTAGGTCATGTATAAAAAAAAAGTAGGATTAAAATGTACCATTAGTTTTGTACACTAATTATATCCCACATCTCTATTTTTGTTTTTAAAATTTAAATAGTCGATTCGAACCACTCAACATAGTATTTCTATTAAAATGTGTCTAGAGACCAAATTTTATAATTATTGAAAATTTTTTACTATTTTTTAGATAGGTACAAAATCACTGTTTTTGGATGGTCCAGAAGCAGTGATTTTGGAACTATCTAAAAAAATAGTAAAAAAAATCCAAAAAATGTAAAATTTTGTTTCTAAGCACATTTTAATATGTAGATCATGTTGATCGGTTCAGATCGACTGTTTGAACTTCGAGATCAGAAATAAAGATGTGAGGTATGGTTGGGACATAAAACCAACAGAGTATACTTACATAGTAATGAATAAAGGTTCCAGATAATAGCCTAACTAGAGCTTTATGAAGGAATTTACCATTTTAAAAATTAAATTAACAGTTTATCTATTACATTGACCTTGTTAAATTTTGAATTAGAACTCATGACTTCTCACATAAGAAATATGTATCTTTGCTACTAGATAAAATGCTGGTTTTTAAGTTAATTATTTCTTATATAAAAATATTCGTCGGTTTATTGGTTCCCTCCAATTAGATTATAAATAAGAAGTGTCAATTGGTATGGTACGGATCGAGTAGACGTGTTTTTGTATCCGTACATGTCTAACATTAGTCTTATATGTAACTCTATGATTGCCAGTTAAACATTAACCTTATTTGTACCTTACGTTCATTCGTAAAAACTGAAAGATAAAGGATTAACAAGGGACAAGTATTAAATAAATTAATATAGCAAAAAAAAAAGATATATTACCTTAAACTTGAACAGATATACGAAATATCATAAAATATAAAAATATAAAAAATCCGTCTCATTGTTTTAAAAACATATAAATTATTAATTAACTACAACCTATAAAATATTGTATGAATCAATCTAATTACAATAATAAATATTGTATAATTATAAGTATGAATAAAAAATATCATACGTAATTTATATAATTATAATAAAATAAAAGCGTGTTTGATAATTATAATAATAGTGTGAGTAAGAGCTATTTTGTACTTATTAAATACATTATCAAAATATTATCAAACACACTCTTTTATCTACAAAGATTAAAAAAATATTTAGTTTACAAAAATAAATTTCAGTTGTAAGTTGAACCACTGTAAGTGCTCTATTATAATGTTAGTATATTACAAGAATAAATTTCCCTTCTAACAATCAACTCCCCATGCAATTTTAGCAAATTTAATGACCTTTGGTCTTCTTATTTATTACGATTTGTTGTCTTCCACTCAAAAAAAATTCTCATTTAATGAATGAGTAAATAATTAAAGCATAAGTGCAGTTTAAACAAATTTCATGGAGAACTAGTACAACCTATAATTTATCGTCTTTGAAAAAAAATAGTTGTTATAACTTGTAAGCAACACAATTTCTTTCAATAGCTAGGACCATTGACAAATTATTAGATTTGGTAATTTCTCAAAATGACTAAAACCGTCTATTTTCAAAAGTGTTTACATGTGTATTAAAATTAAAATTTAATTTTTTAATTACAAAATTATACCATATATCTTAAAGAAGTCATCTCATCAAAAGTTCGCCACATATTCATTTATGTGTCCAAATTTTAACATTTGAATTCAACATCAATATTCTCATATTCTGCTAGTAAATTGTTCATTTTTTTGTTATGGAGTGTAGACCGAGTCTATTTATACTCATCGTATTAGTCGAGTTATAGAATGGCAAGAGAGAAGGTTTTTTTTTCGGCGGAGATGGTTAGAATAATTAATCAAATTAGAAGGGTTCAAATGTTTTCATTTTTTGTGTCTCTATTATATCTTTATTTTGAAAAAAATTTAATAACTCAAAGTTTAAAACTTAAACGTCAAAATAAATATGTTAGATGCAATTTATGTTATTTTCTCTATGTGCTCATAAAAAAATATTACATTTTAATTTTGCTTTTATGTGAATCAATAAGTTAAAAAATTAACGTTTAGAAATTATCCACATTAGTATACATTTTTACAAACTCAAGATGACAACTAAAACAAAGTTGAAATGTCATAATTTTTTACACGTGCATAGATAAAATGATATAGTTCATATCTAACGGTTTTATTTTGAATTTTAAGTTTTAAATTTTGACCGGATAAAACCAAGCCGTCTTGAGCAACCTTTTCCGAGACTGCGGGTGCTAATTATGACCCATAACGGATTAGGTGAGAACATTATTATATGTAGAGCTGTGATCTTGCTTATATATTTATTGGCTAGGTGCAAATATAAATAACTCGTAATATTATAAACTTCTAACGGCTTATTCGGCGGACCATGAAAAATAAAGAGAATTGGATAAGTGCAGAATAATAGATGGAATTGGAATATGAAAGAGTTCTATAAATAGTAAGGGACTAAAAGTGCTACTATGATGGATTTGACCCCAAATTAAGGGAAAATTGATTATTTGCCACTCCAAAACTTTCAAATTGTAAAATGCCATCCCGAAATTTGAAATTGTAAAAATGCCACTCTAAACTTCATTAATTCCTAATTTTGTCATTTATACTCTATTCTTATACTATTTTTATTAAAAATTAACTGAAAAATTCATACCCTCCGGAAATACAGGGTACAAGAATACAGTATACGTATTTCTTTGGATCGATACCTTTGTTATTTTTAATAAAAATAGTACAAGAATAGAGTATAAATGACAAAATTAGAAATTAATGAAGTTTAGAGTGGCATTTTTACAATTTTAAATTTTGGAATGACATTTTTACAATTTGAAGGTTTTGGGGTGGCAAATAACTAATTTTCCCAAAAATTTATCTTAATTTCACTTTTCCAATTTTTTAAAATTGTGTTTAATTTTGAATCTGTTCGGCACCCATTTCAACATTATTCTAACACAATTTTTTTATTCTCCTCTACTGAACAACGCCCTCAAGTTTCAGCTGTTTTGACATTGTATTTGTATCTTATATTTGTTAGCAGGAAGATAACAAATTTTCATATAAAACTGATGTTAGTTTTGAATTATTTTTAAAATCTTTTAACACATAATTGATAATAAATTTATGAATTTTCTGTCTGGCAGAAAATAAAACACTCGCACAAACTTTCATGTTAGTTTTTTTAGTTGTATTTAGACATTAGTAAGGATTTAGGACACTACTTCTAAACAAAGGGTCAAAAACTGAAAGAATATCTATGAAAATGGGTGTTACCGATTGTAATTGAGAGTAGTCAGCAAAGATACAATCAGAGAAAGCGTTTTTGGCAAATTGGATATTTTATTTTTCAAAGCTACATTGCAAAGATGTAATGTTATTACATTTATGTTTTTTTTTTTTTTTTAAATTTAGATATTCGATTTAATATCCAAAACCTAAATATAACCTTTGAATCCGCATCTGGTCGGAGGTACTATTTTTTTTATTTGAGACAAAATATTGGAGATACAAGCAGGAGATCCTTAACAAGAACATATCGTCCTCTAATAGTGCGTCAAGTCGATCAATTAGCTTGTAAATTATTTTTTGTGGACGCCAGTTATGGTTTAAGTGTTTAACCGAATTGCATAATTTGTTACGAAAAACATTAGTTAGGAAGTCTTTATCGATCTTAATGCAATTTCAGCGAGATGCTTCCCTCCTTTCACAGGCATCACTTGACACGTTCAGACGCCCATCACGGCCTATTTCTTTTTCCTTATCAATGTAGATCGGATTATGCTTTGAATGATCTGATTTGAGATAATTTTTGGATTTAGGTCATCGTTCGAAGCTTGTAATTATCTCAGATTGAATCAGGTCAGATTCAAATCAGTTTAATTTAAAAAAAATATGAAATTAATTAAATCAGACAAAATTTTCAAATCTCATCAAACTTTGTTACTAGACAATACATTTCAAGTCGAATCGAATGAATTATTCGGATCAAATTTAAGTTTTGCCACCTCTATAATTAGTCCACATGCTTTCTATCTCCCCCCTTCAGTAACGCATTACCTAAGCAAGACTTGTACAACCGGGCAATTAAAAGAGACGTGTACATGCGTGCAACACAGATTTCTTTTTTGCAACAACAAAGTTTTTTCGTCAAAGCAAAGTAACGAGTATGAAGTTGGTAACATATTCTTTGATTCTAGTGTGGAGGTATATATGTATGTATAAATTAAGGAAAGCTATTATTTGCTGATAATTAATCATTGTAAATATATTTTACTAAATACCTAGTTTGTAATATGTTCTGTTTTGATACTGGTACCAGGAGACTCACTTCTTTTGAAAAAATAAAATAAATAATCATTGAAGAATTTAGTCTGTCGTCCTCTAATTATTGAAGAAAGAATTTGTTGTAGAAACACACAATGATTACTCTGAACTAGGCTGCATGTTGTCCATGGAATCTGGGCGGTCTGATGGGTATTAAGGACCATTCAATCCGCATCAAAATTTGTACGAACAACTTTAAAGTTTGTGCGGAGCAAGTGCACTCAAATTTTGATATGAATAAAACGACTTTGACCGAACCTATAATCAAATTTGATTTAATGCCCATTGAACCGTTCCCACCAGGGGCAAACCCACATGGTCCCACGGGGGGCAGCTGCCTCCTCCTGAATTCTGAGTTTTAATAGAGATTTATCAATTCTGACTGACTTTGCTCTTCTGAAATTTTTTTTATCCTCCTTTGGATGTTTGATTTGTAATTTGGATTAAATTTAGAGTTAAAATTGAAATAAATTTGTTAAATTTTGATTGATAATTAGAAATTATAAGTTAGAGCATCAGAAATTACAAATCAAAGTATTGGAAAGTATAAGTTAAAACATTATTTTTTTATCGAGTACCCAATTAGTTAATGAATTTAAACCCAATTAGCTATTTAAATCCGATTTAATATTTTTTTTTTCCGACGAAAATCTTGAATCCGCTCCTGTTTCCCACTTTGTTTTCCATCCCAATTTCCATGATCTGATATCAAGGGAAAGGCAAAAACATATCCACATTATTGTTTTTGTGGCCCAAAACTGAAATACTATGTCTGATATCAAGGAAAAGGAATAACTATTATTTGCTGATAATTGTAAATATGATAATTTTAGTTTGTCGTCCTCTAATTATTGATGAAAGAATTTATTGTAGAAACACGCAATGATTACTATTAACTAGGATGCACGTTCTCCATCCCGGTTTCCATGGTCTGATACCAAGGGAAAGGCAAAAACATATCCACATTAATTTGTTTTGGGGCCCAAAACTGAAAGTTTATATCAAATTTTGGGTCGGTTGCTAAGCAGAAGGGTCCCTCCCCCAAACCACTGCTAATTCATATCAACTAAGATATCTGACCTTTTGAATCCGATACGGTTGTTATATATTAGCAAAATTTTTAAAGAGGCCCGTGTATTATAGGTTTAGACTGAATTGACTTGAATTCTGATCGGACAGTTCGGATTTAAACTCAAATGGTAAGATAATGTAGAGGATCCAGACTCAACCACGACACGAGTATCCTCTCCGGTATGTGTAAAAGATTCCCTTCACTTTACAGATTGAGATTTACTCTTAGGCGGTGCCTATTCGGGATGGGGCAGGATCGGAGCAGTATTATTTGTGCTTTGAGATTCATGCGAAGTTAAAAAAAATAATCTGGATCCACTAATCTAAAAGATTTCCTTTTACGGTTCCGGAGAGGATCCGAATTCCACAATCACTACCTATGTTGGAAAGGAACATAGCACAAATTTTAAAGAGATCCTGCATATTACAGATTTGGACCAATTGATCCGAAATCTGATCGGACTAACTGAATTTAAACTCAAAGATGTGAAATAATGCAAAGGATCCGGACTCAACCACTAGAATTTTTTTTAAAAACCATAATTACAAAAAAAAAAATTAGCAAAGCAACATGATTAAGGAGGAATTTACAAAAACCATAAGAACCGAGATGCCAATTCGGGTCCAGGGTTTTTTTTCCCTGGACCCGAATTGGCTATTCGGGTCCAACCCCATTTTTCACAAATTCCACACTGGATGCTGTGGCCCTTCGTGTGGAGCCTTGGACCCGAGATCTAGATTCGGGTTTTAGGCCAATATTTGGACCCGAAATGGCCATTCGGGTTTAACAACCTTTTTTATTGTAGACCCGAAATGGGAACTCGGGTTTAACCCTTTTTTATTGTAGACCCGAAAGGGGATTTCGGGTTTAGGCCCATTTTTCGGTTTCCCTACATTTCCCCTTTCTTCTCTTCTGTCTCTCCGCAGACGCCAGACGCAATCTCCATTAATTTTTTTTAGCAGCTAGCTGAGAGCAGAGAATGTGAGAATTTTTTTTTTCTTCCAGTTGCAAAAGTCCAAAGTTTTAGTGTTAAAAACTTTATTATCTACAAATCGGATCAGACATTGTGTTTTTAGCTTTTATCTGAAGAACTGAGTAAGTATTTTTTTTTCAATTACGATTGTTTATTTTATTGTAAAATTAAAAATGATATCGAAGTTTGATTGTGAAATTTTGTGTTCAGGAAATGTCTGGAGTAATAATAAATGTGTACCACAGCGCAATTGCAGACGCACCGACCTGCACATTTCCTGTTACTAACTCAACCAGTCTTGATGAGCTAAGACGACAAATATATGTTGGCATTCGTTTACTTCCTGGCCAGTTCGATCTGACAATCAGAGCACGTTTGAACACGGCACCACCTGGCTCAACAGAAAAGTACCAGTTATTTAACATAGACCATGAAATGATATGGCAGATGGTGCTTGGACATGCCACTCCGGTAATGAATTTTAAACTTCTTGAGTTAGTGGTTGAGTCTGTACCAGTTGTTAGTCAGACCAATTATGACCCATACCCGGGTAGTGTACCTGGAAGTAGCAGATATTGTGATGACCCCCCCAATTATCGGATGATTTGTGTAATTCCTTTCGCTGTGTATTTCAACTGTCGGAATCTCTACAAGAAAAATGAAAATTAAATGAAGTACCAACAAGAAGTAAGTAAATAAAATGAAATGAGGTCCAAAATTAAAATGAATAAAATACTTACGGTACGAGCTTGGATCATGGCATCTGAGACATACCCGAGATTTCCTACGTCTCCTTCCGGTGCTGGCACTGACTGGCTCAGGATTTCTTCGTTGTTTTGAGCAAGATAAACTGTAGTCATGCCATTTTGAAAGAACCAATCCATATACCCGGGATAGCTGCAAATGAAATTTTACATTAATTAACTCTTTAATAAATAAATTAATTAGTCCTTCCAAATTCTAAATTACCTATCCAAGTCATAAGGTCCATGAACTTCAGCTGGAATGGGTGCTGCTGCGATATAATCGGCAAATTCCACGGTCCAGTCTGCGGAGAGATCGTCATCATGCTCTAAACCATTCCCACGGCTCCATTCGCGTAGGTTTTCAAGATATGAAAAGAGCACTGGAGCCGGCGGAGGAACTATCTGAAATAATCCGAACTGCCGCATAACCCTCTCAGAAAAGACAATCTCTACCTCCTAGAAATGGATGCACCACAATTGACACACAAACACATTCTGGTCTCTTATCCCGCGCCAAGGTAGTTGATGGAAGTAACTCGTATACGGCGTCCAGTTGACAACATCCACCGTCAAACGCTCAAATTGATTCCGATATTGCGGTGTGCCTAAGTTATAAAAACATGCAAGTTACATAATGAATCCTCAGTAAATGATATTGAATATATAATATTTAATAATAAGATTTACCTTTCACAGGGTTGCCAACATATTCGTGCGGAATAGTCCATTTTGCTCCAAACGGCAGTCTCTCCAGTATGACTTCGCCGCCGAATGGTAAATCATTTTTGGGTCTGGGCCGGCCTATAGGAAACCGAGTCCAAGACCACATCTGGAGTAGTAGCAATGGACCATTAATTGAAGCTGTTGGCAGTTTGCAAGCCCGGGACAACTCACGATACAGGCAGGCAAGCACAGCACCTCCCCAATTGTAGTCAACATCCCGAGGTCCCAAATTCTCTAAGAACTGCAAGTACATTATTGGGACAGAACTTGAACCCGTATCAGGAAACATTACAGACCCGAACAAGTCCATGCAATATGCTCGGGTGTATCGGTCGACTGTCTCCTGGTCAGTAAACTGTGTTAATTCCATACCAGCAAAGTGGTCTTTTAACCATTTAAGCCGCATATAGTATTTTGATCGGTGTGTTGTCTCGTTGGGTTCGCCTCTGTGCAGCACCTTTGTATAAAAAAATTCATCTTCACTATCTTCGTAACCATCGTATACTTCATGTCCCAGGCAGTCCAAGATCAATTGTGACCAATTGTCATCCGAATGTCCGGAAACGACCCGTCCTGTAAACATATAAGTTAGATAAACATATATTTGCATTAAATCTAAATTAATAACGGAAGTTGTAAATTAATAAAAAAAAAATATTTTACCAGTCACAGGTAAGCCCCACAGATAGCTGACATCTTGCAATGTCACTGTGCACTCTCCCACTGGAAGATGAAAAGTATTCGTCTCGGGCCTCCACCTCTCAACGAGAGCAGTGATCAATCCTTTATCAATATGACATTTGGTCACCTTGGTCATCTGATATAAACCTAAATTCACCAAACTTGGCTTTATCTGATGTTTGTACTTGACGCCCATTTGGCGAGGACCAGTACGCAGTGCATAATCAGGCTGCAACGATAATTGACATGCAAAAACAATTTAACCACAAAAATTAAACCTAACTTACAAGTTCATCCGTAATTTTAAATTCAAACGGGAACTAAACAAATACCGTCGTATTCGCCTTGTATAACTTGTGTTGTTCTTGAGGCAATTGCAGTAAGGCCTGGGAGGGTTGTTCGTCATCCATTTTGCACTACATTATCAATAAAATTACAAATTAAAACAAATTCATACAAAAAAAATACATATGCTCCTCTGCCTTGGCCGAATTGATCAGTTTTTGTACTTGGCCGGATTCTTAAATTTTGTGTACTTGGCCCAATTAAATTACACTAAAAAAACCTAAATTACAATAACAAAAAATTTAATTGTTCTAGATTTATTAAAATAAATTTTACGAACTAAATTACTCTACATGCAAACTTACTAAAATTACTAAAACTAAATTAATCTACATGTGTTAAATTACTATTGTACAATTACTAAAATTATACTAAAAATATTCATGACCTAATTTACTCTACATACAAAATAAATAAATTCTCCAATTAGTTAAATTACACTAAAAAACCTAAATTACACTAAAAAAAACTAAATTGTTCTACATTTATTAGAATCAATTTTACCAACTAAACTACTCTACATGCAAACTCAATTAGTTAACTTGTACATAAATAACTAAATTCTACAATTAGTTAAATAAAACTAAAAAAATGCCAAATTACACTAAAAAAAAGTAAATTATTCTACATGTATTAAAATAAATTTTATGAACCAAATTAATCTACATGCAAACTTGCTAAAATTACTAAAATTACTCCACATGTATTAAATTACCATTATACAATTAGTTAAATTTACCAAAACTAAATTACTCTACATGTATTAAACTTACTAAAATTACTAAAACTAAATTACTAAAACTAAATTACCAAAACTAAATTACTCTACATACAAAATAAATAAATTCTACAATTAATAAATTACACTAAAAAAAAGCTAAATTACACTAAAAAAAAACTAAATTGTTCTACATTTATTAAAATAAATTTTATGAACTCAATTTTATCTACATGCACCTCTAATTTCTTGAGAATTGCTAAAATTACACTAAATACACTACAATTACACTAAATACACTACAATTATACTAAATTTTCTGAAAATTACTAAAATTCGTATTATTTATTCAAAAAAAAAAAAAAAAAACCACATACCTCACGGAACTTGTAGATCTGAAGTTCTTCTTGTTCCTCTCTCAAAATTATACTTAAATATGTGATTAGAATTTAAGAAAATCAAATTTAAAGAGTTGAAAAAAAAAAAAAAACGAATTGAGTCGGGTGGGAAGAAAGAAGAGGAGGAAGGAAAAAAAAGAAGATGGAAGAATTCGGAGGAGTCAGAGAGGGGTCGGCACATAAAAAATTCCATAAACCTAACCCGAATTCCATACTCGGGTCAAGGAGGAAAAATATCCAACCCGAATTCCCTACTCGGGTCCAGGAGAAAACAGGTCCAACCCGAGATCCCAATTCGGGTTTAGGTCCATTTCGGATTTTCTATGGCAGATCCCGCGGAAAATTGTGAAAAGGGTGTTCGACCCGAATTGCCAATTCGGGTCCAGAGAAAAAAAACCCTGGACCCGAATTGGCATCTCGGTTCTTATGGTTTTTGTAAATTCCTCCTTAATCATGTTGCTTTGCTAATTTTTTTTTTTGTAATTATGGTTCTTAAAAAAAATTCCAACCACTATCCATATTGGGAAGGATCAGAGGTACAGATTGGGGCAGGTTGAAATTATAAAGGGCAGGAGAGATTGGCTTCCTTGACTTTTGTTTGTCGTCGTTATAGTGAGAAAAGATGCCCTGTTCAATTATTTAGACTGGAAAATTTTTTATATAACAATGATACATGCATTGACTATGGTTCTAGAAAATATTTAAATGAACTGGAAAGCATGTTTTTTCTTCGGTGCAACCTAAAGAGAACTTTCGAAAACTTTCAAGAAATATAATTTTTTTTAAAGATTACACGTGAGAAAAATGTTACAGGATAAGATCATCAACAAATGATTGTTGCCTACGGGCCCTTTTTCTGAAAAAAAAAGAACGATAGATATAATTAATTCCCCCTCAACTTCGCCGGAGAAATTTGATCAGCAACACATCAACACCAATCGCAACCAGGTTAATTATTTTTAAGCGTAATACTATACTGACAATCAGTTTGTAATTAATCTGTGTTTTTGAAACTCGGATGAGGAGTATTTTATTAATAATATAATTTAAAAAGTTAGGTTTTTCATCTTTCTTTAAAAAAAAAAATGTGAAACTACGTGCAGCTTGAGACTTTGAATTATGTAAAAAAAGAAAAGAAAATTGTTAACAATGTTTGAGTTGTATGCTTAAAGGGTGATGTGGTATTATACTATTATTGACCGAGCCAAACACTAAAATGTGTTAGGTGATTGTCAGAAGACTTCTTATAAGTAGGAGTATGATATTTTCAAAATTACCAGTACTATAAGCAAGTTATACTTAAAAAGATATATTCGATAAAAAAAATATATGACAGTTTTATAGAACAAAAAGGTAGGATATTTTTAAAATTCATCCTAACTAGCTGCAATCTGTCCATTTTATCTACATCAGGATATCAGGAAAATAATTTAATTTTTAATTTGACACAAATGCTATTAAATATATATAATTTGATGGATAATCATACACTGATGTAATTAATTTTGTACATTGAATTATGTATATCGCACATAATGATGAATAATTATTAAGGATGTATTTGGATAGAGTGGTGAGTTAGTGGGAATAGTGAGCTAATTGTAAATTAAAAATAATAGCTAATTCAACATTTTGTTGGATTAGTAGAATAGTGAGCTGACCCATAAAAGACAAACGAATGTTAGTTGATAGCTCTTCATTCAAATATATATTAGCTCAAAAAAATAATACTATTCTTGAGTTAGCTCTATTTTTGCTCCAACCAAATGCACTAAGTAAATAGCATCACCGATATGACAAAAAACATTTGTTAATAATTTACAAAATATAGAGGCTAGCTTATAGCAGGAACATGACATGTAACTGCCATCCTTTTGTCTGTCCAGATCAAACTTATCAACTAGCAATGGCTTATCCTACAAGATATATATCCATGTTATCTAGTCCTCTTGCATCTAGCAGTAGCCTGTAAATTAATCCCCCATTGGATGCATAAATAGACACAACTTGTCTGTTACCTGTACACTCCATTCCAAAACAGAAAGATTGAGATGGAGACCTAAATAGGAATGCTGTTATTTTTTCTTTCCATTTTTTTTTTCTGGTTAAAGTGTAAAGTAACGGTGTGGTGTGGTCAGATCTTGACAGTATAGCGACAAATGGATGTATATATAGATCTCTTGAAATTTGTAACAGTGACCCTATGATAAAATGTCTTGATTATTTTCTATTTATATAAAATGATTAACGCCTAAGTAAAACCCCGGAAAAATTATTTTACCACTAGTGTGAAAGCTCTTCACACTTGTGAAAAATGCCTGATTAGATGTCTTGATTAGTTTTTAAAATTATTAACGACATAGCAAAATTCTAAGAATACTTTTATATATAAGTAATTTGTTGTTAAATACTTAAATGCAATAAAATCCTAAGCGTACCATCTTGCTCATACAATTAAGTCTTTAAGGATGTACTTCACAAAAACTGCGGACTTAGTGTAATGGCACGAGTTTCATCTCTCTATAAAGATGTCGCATGTTCAATTTTTGAGAATAATATTTAAAAGATGTTGAGGTATACCGAATCTCTTTAATAAAAATAAAAAGAAAACAAGATGTGCTTCACAATCAGCTGAGCAAGTTAAAAAAAAAACGAGAAGAAAAAAGAAGAGACAGTGAGACACCCAATAAAGTTCACCTCTTCTATATTTTGATTCGAAGGTGATAAAAATGACTAAATTTCAATACAGATTTTATCTTTTCTCCTTTTCGCTTCCTTCCTCAAATTTTTTTATGCTGAAGCAAATAATCAACTGCGGTCAAAACCGATCACGTTCCCTCTAAAGTTAAAACTTCAATTTAATTAAATTTTGAGTTAGAATTGTTTTACCAGTAGCGTATAAACCGAGGATCAGGTGCACCAAATATCAGGCTGTATCTTTTCGCTAGAAACAATATATTCTCGGGTCTTCATGCGAAGCAAACAAAAAAGAGTGAGGCTATGGTGCTATGCACAGCACGGATGACTAGTGTATTACGGCTCAATATGGTACTTTTTAAAATCCTAACGGTCAATCCGAACCGTTCAATGTGATAACCATATGAATATGTACTTGCAAACTAAATTTTATATTTTTTCGAATTTTTTTACTATTTTTTTAGATAGGTAGAATTTGATGGTCCAGAATTTTCAGAAAACACTGATTTTTCTACCTATCTAAAAAAATAGTAAAAAAATTCGAAAAAATATAAAATTTAGTTTGCAAGTACATATTCATATGGATATCACATTGAACGGTTCGGATCGACCGTTAGGATTTTAAAAAGTACCATATTGAACCGTAGTACACTAGCCATCTGTGCTATGCATAGCACCATAGGCTCACTCAACAAAAAAAATAAAAAAATCAGAGAGAATATTCTCTGGTTACAGATCCTCAAGAAATGGGTCCACCCAGGAATCAATCGTAATATAACTCGCGCTCCAGCAGGAACACAATAAAATAGGTCTAAGATGCACTTTACAGCCCACTGTCAATGACAAATGCAGCCCAAGTTTGCATTAATCGGACCAACAAATATATACGGGCCTTATTTGTTGGGCTTACAACGCTAGGTATAGGGAGAAAAACTTTTTAGGCGTGATCGGGGAAAGGAAGCGCCTCCAGTTGTTTGATTATTAAATTAATTTTAGATAAATAGATTCGATTGAACAGATCTTTAGTTCAAACTGTTTCAATTATAAAATCAAACGGATGGGAAGCTTGTTTTAGGATTACAGATTTACAGTGGATGGATTTGCACAATCTGTTATTCTGATTTAAATTGCTTTGTTGAGATATGTTTAAGACTTAATTCCTTGAAAGGTCCAACATTCGGCCTGTTTAGAGGATACAGTTGTAAATACAGCAAGGAATCTTAGATGGGCCTCTGGCCCTTTATCCTTCTTTTCTTTGTTCCTTATTTATTTATTTTTGAAAGCTTGTCTAAGCTGATGATATATGCGTGCCGTGAGATTGTCCGTCCACATTGAGGAACCGTATTCTCCCGGGTACTCTACGGAACAGTAAATCACTATACGGTCCAAATTGACTATTCGGGAGATGGGAGGGGCAGTATTATTTTTGCTTTGAGATTCGTGCAAAGTTAAAAAGAACCGGCCGGATTCACTAATTAGGGAATCATTCTACCAGATTCCCTTTTGCGGTACCCCACTGGATATGAATTCCCACATTGAGGCATGCGAGAGAATACATCTCATTTCTATGGATAGGGCTGACAAAAAAAAAAAAAAAAAAAATCTAACTTGTGACACGTTCGAGGAAAAAAAACACATAATTAGCTCTTTTGATTATAGCTAGGCATGTCACTAACGAGTTTAAGTTTGACACAGTATAGCTCGTGCTGTCTCGACTCTTTTTTCAACCTGTTGTAAGAAGAAAATGAACATATTTGTCGACTCTTTTACTATTCATTTTTGTGTTCACCATGAGGAAATGAAGTTCGTTACACGAAAATTATAATTTTTTTTTTCCATCTCAGGACGTATGTGCCGTACACTACATCAAATTGACTAAAATCTTTAATCTGTACACGACTCATAGTATAAATGTTCAGTCGGCTCGTAAGCTCGGTTGGCACAAGTCGAGCTCAAGGTTTGTCTAACTTAACTCGTTTACAACCTTAACTATAAATTCAGTCATACTGAGTTAGAATTGAGAAAGGGAATGTCCTAATTTAGATTATAACCTTTGGTCCTTTGCTTACTGCGGTTTGAGGCTTCTAGATTACTAGATTAGTAATAAATAATCAGAAAAAGGAGTTACAAATTCTGTACCATTTATTTAGTATTGACCAACTTTTGCTTTTTCATCTTTATAATTGGGTCCCAGTAATTATTATTCTTCATCCATAATTATCAAATCCGGATTCTGTAAGAAAATACTAATATGTGCTTTGACTCAGTTAAAAGTAATTTTCTAAATTACTTTGTATGCTGTGGGCTTTTTAGGAAAATTGCATTTTGCATCTCTTTGGTTGAGGATTTTTGTGATGCATGTAGTGATGTAGTCTATTTGATAATAAACTGAGAAATGTAGTTTTACTTGAATATTTTTTTTACGCTATCAGGATTTAGGGACGCATCTACAGCTTTAGCAAGAGGTGCTTAGTTACTTTTGTAATTTTTAATTATTTTTAATTATGTATGTTAAATTTAATTGACTTTTTTTAAGTTTTATATGACTTGTTCCCTATATAAAATACTAAATATATGCTTCTAACTTGGTTAGAATTTACTTTGTAGTTGTAGATACTTAAGTTCAAATTATGCTGCTACACATTATGCATTTTACGTTTCAGCTTCCAATTTAAATTTTTTAATTTTGATTTTGCTGGAATGTGGTATGTAAGCTCTATTTGTAGTTTCTATATGACAAAATTGGTTTGTCCATTTTTTTAAACCTCGTGACAGATCAAAACCTAATTATCTATGTCAAATATGTAAATTAAAATTGAAGAGGCTTGTACTGGACATGCTAAATCGCACTTAAATGACAGTCAAAACAATAATTGAATTATTTCATGAAGTGCCACTTCATTAATTGATCATATACCTAAATACTATAGAGCATTCATGATATGTTAAACCAAAAAAACAAATTCAAGCGGAGGTCTCAATTTAAATTCGACGAGTATAAGTTTTTGTAGGGGTGTACAACTAACTCAGATCAACAAGATATCAACCTGATCCGACCAATTCAACCCGAATAATGAATTTAAAATTTATTTAATTAGTTACGAATTGAATTTTAACTAATCCGCCAAATTTGAAAAATATACCCATTAAAAACTTGATCCGATCGTATAATATAGTTTAAGTTGTATCTTCCTATATTTCTTGTAGAGCACTATATATAATTTTAAAATAAACTATGCTTATGCATTGTGGAACTTGTTTATCATTATTTTACTTAAAAAGTTATTTATTTATTATTATATTAATATATTGTCTAATGAATGATGTTTTATTGTTAGTTAAAGAGTAGAACTAGGGAAGCCTCGGGGCGTTTACTGATTAAAAAAAGAAGAAGAGTACAACTTGTGTTCTTAAGTGTACCAAAAGTTCTTTTGTAACTCTAAAATTTATCAAATTGGTTTCAAATGAGGAATCTGAACCATTGAATTCTATCTATCTTACGAATGATGTGTCTGCATGTGAAAATTTTAAACTTTCGAATTAATTTAGTATAAAGTCAAGTGGTCAAAATTAAAATGTTTATAAATTAATTTTAATGCATTTATTTTTTGAATATTTTTTGACCACTTGACTCTATACAAAATTAATTTTAAAATTAATTTTTTTATATGTGGATGCATCACTCGTAAAGTAGATGGGTATCAACGATTCAGATTTGTCATTTGAAGTCAATCCGATAGATTTTAGAATTGAGTTCACAAAGAGACTTGGTGAATTTAAGAACACCCTAGTTCTACTCGTTAGTTGAAATATGTTATCTTCAATTATATGAAATGCCATTGCAGAAATATTTATATTTTTAGCAAGGTTCTAAATAGCATTTATAGCGTTATAGCGGGAAGGCTACAAAAAAAGCTATAGCGAATAGCGTCGCTATAGTGGAATCCCGCTACAAAAAAAGCTATAGCGAATAGCGTCGCTATAGTGGAAGCTATTCCAAATAGCATTTTTTTTTTTTACATTCCGTATATTCAATATTTGTACTAAATATCAACATTATCTAAAGTCTCATAGAACAATAAATAACACCAAAGTAATTAAGAAATTATAATATTCATATTGAACCCGTATAAAGTCCAAATTGCGGTTCAAAATATCCATAGTAATATCATAAACTATCGATTTTTCCTATTAAAAATATCTTAAGCATCATAATTCATGACATAATCTATTTTTTTTTCTATTCAAATTTTAATTTCGGTTTGAACTTTTTTTCTATTCAAATTTCAATTTATTCCCAATTTCAAATTGATTTATCCGTAGCAAGTAGCAACAAATTCAATTTCGGTTTGAGCTTTTTTGGGTCTTCATTTAAAACCCATATAAATTGCTTAAAAAAAAAACCCATATTGTATAGCGCAAATAGCGGACCGCTATAGCGGTATAGCAGCCGTAGCGCATTTTGATGTCATAGCGTAGCGTTTGGGGTCCAAAAACGCTATAGCGGCGCTATTTAGAACACTGATTTTTAGATTCTTATTAAAAACTTTGTTTATGTTATTATTCTATTGGGTTATATTTAATTGAAAATAACTACTTATGCTGTTTTATATAATATTTTTTTATCAATAAAACTCACAAAACGTAAAATTCGGCTGTCTAAGAAAATATACAAGTTCTTTAAATTATAAATTATAGTGAACAATTATGGACTAAGAGTGTTCCAACTCAATCACAATGGGTTGAATTGAACATATAAACAAAATACGACCAACTTGACCTATATACATCCTGAAGATTTCGACCCGGAGTATGTATGGAGCTAGCTCCGAATTTTTTATTAATATCCAAAAAATAAATTAAATTACAAAAAATAACCATGTCAGGGCTGAAATTCGAAATTTACCCAAACCGGAAAATTTTTTTCCGAACTAAACGTCTAAGTTCGGAAAATTTTTTTCCGGAAACTCAACGTCTAAGTTCGGAAATTTTTTTTCCGAACTTAACATTTTTTTTTTTTTTTTTTTTTTTTTTACAAATTTCGGAAAATTTTTTTCCGAACTTAAATTTTTTTTTTTTTTTTTTTTTTTTACAAATTTCGGAAATTTTTTTTCCGAACTTAAATTTTTTTTTTTTTTTTTTTTTTTACAGATTTCGGAAATTTTGTTTTCCGAATTTAAAATTTTTTTTTTTTTTTTTTAACAGATTCCGGATAATTTTTTTTTCAAAACTTAACAAATTTTTTTTTTTTTTTTTTTACAGATTCCAGAAAAATTTTTTTCCGATCTTGACAAAGTTTTTTTTTTAAGAAAAAATAGCTAAAATACTGAAATCTAACACTAAAAAATCGAATTATTTTTTAAAAATTTCAAAATAGTGTAGAATAATTTAGAAATTATCAAAATAGCTAAAATACTGAAATCTAACACTAAAAAATAGAATTGTTTTTTTAAATATTTGTTAAATTAATTTAAAAAATTTCAAAATGGTGTAGAATAATTTAGAAATTATCAAAATAGCTAACATGCTGAAATCTAACACTAAAAAATCGAATTATTTTTTTACTACGAATAGGGCCGATTTTTGTGCTGAAATACGGTAAATTTACTAAAATGCTGAAATTACAATAATTATGTAGAATTATGCTAAAATACGATAAATTACGCTAAATTACGTATGAATGGGGCCTATTTTATGGTATCTTTCATAAATCATAAAAAATAAAATAAAAATTCCAAAAATAATAAAAATTGATATTCTAAACGTACGAATAGGGATGATATCTTTCCTGAGAAGGCGAAAAACGACGACGAAACTTCAAACGGCCATAAAACGGCGCTCGAGTGTCCGATTTCAGCAAATGACCATTTTCGGAAAGCTTGCAAAAATGCGCATGCGTTCGGACTGTCTTCGCCAATTTTCTGAATTAAGAATCGCCAAAAAACAAAGGGAAGAGCCTCAAAACTTCAGTTGAAGTTTCTGATTAAGATTTTCATTTATATTATTCAATCTACGTAGCTCAGTAAGTTATTTACCGAATTTTTTATTTATACCCAAAAAATAATAGAAATTTCAAAAAATATCCATGTTAGCTTGAAAATTCGAAAAATACCCAAACCGGAAAATTTTTTTCCGGATTTGGCCTCTAAATCCGGAAAATTTTTTTTCCGGAAATTGAACTCCAAATCCGGAAAAAATTTTTCCGGTTTTAACATTTTTTTTTTTTTTTTTTTTTTTTTTTTTAGAGTTTCCGGAAAAATTTTTTCCGGATTTAATTTTTTTTTTTTTTTTTTTTTTTTTTTTTTGTTTCCGGAAATTTTTTTTCCGGATTTAACAATTTTTTTTTTTTTTTTTTTTTTTTTTTTTTTTTTTTTTTAGAGATTCCGGATAAAAAATTTAACTTAACAAATTTTTTTTTTTTTTTTTTTTTTAAGAGAAAAATAGCTAAAATACTAAAATCTAACGCTAAAAAATCGAATTGTTTTTTTAAATATTTGTTTCATTAATTTAAAAAATTTCAAAATGGTGTAGAAATACTAAAAAATCGAATTGTTTTTTTACTACGAATAGGGCCGATTTTGTGCTAAAATACGGTAAATTTACTAAAATACGATAAATTACGCTAAATTACGTATAAATGGGACTTATTTTGTGGCATCTTTCATAAATCATAAAAATAGTAAAAAAAATTCCAAAAATAATAAAATTTGGTGTTCTAAAAGTTAATTACATAACTAATTTACTGAGCTACGTAGATTGAATAATAGAAATGAAAATCTTAATCGGAAACTTCAACTGAAGTTTTGAGGCTCTTCTATTTGTTTTTTGGCGATTCTGAATTTGGAAAACTGGCGACGCAGTCCGGACGCATGCGCATTTTCGCAAGCTTTCCGAAAAGTGGTCATTTGCTGAAATCGGACACTCGAGCGCTGTTTTATGGCCGTTTGAAGTTTCGTCGTCGTTTTTTCGCCTTCTGAGTGAAGATATTATCCCTATTCGTACGTAATTTAGCGTACTTTACCGTATTCTAGCATAATTCTACATAATTATTGTAATTTAGTGTAATTCAGCATAAATCAAGTAATTTGGCTTGTTTTAGTATAAATATGCTAATTATATATAAAAAAATGTAATCTAGCAAATATTTAAAAAAACAATTCGATTTTTTAGTGTTAGATTTCAGTATTTTAGCTATTTTGATAATTTCTAAATTATTCTACATCATTTTGAATTTTTTTAAATTAATGAAACAAATATTTAAAAAAACAATTCGATTTTTTAGCGTTAGATTTTAGTATTTTAGCTATTTTTCTCTTACAAAAAAAAAAAAAAAAATTTGTTAAGTTAAATTTTTTTATCCGGAATCTCTAAAAAAAAAAAAAAAAAAAAAAAAAAAAATTGTTAAATCCGGAAAATTTTTTTCCGGAAACACTAAAAAAAAAAAAAAAAAAAAAAAAAAAAGTTAAATCCGGAAATTTTTTTTCCGGAAACTCTAAAAAAAAAAAAAAAAAAAAAAAAAAATGTTAAAACCGGAAATTTTTTTTCCGGATTTGGAGTTCAATTTCCGGAAAATTTTTTTCCGGATTTAGAGGCCAAATCCGGAAAAAATTTTTCCGGTTTGGGTATTTTTCGAATTTTCAAGCTAACATGGATATTTTTTGAAATTTCTATTATTTTTTGGGTATAAATAAAAAATTCGGAGTTATTTATGTAATGAACTTTTAGAATATCAATTTTTATTATTTTTGGAATTTTTATTTTATTTTTTATGATTATGAAAGATACCATAAAATAGGCCCCATTCATACGTAATTTAGCGTAATTTATCGTATTTTAGCATAATTCTACATAATTATTGTAATTTCAGCATTTTAGTAAATTTACCGTATTTCAGCACAAAAATCGGCCCTATTCGTAGTAAAAAAATAATTCAATTTTTTAGTGTTAGATTTCAGCATGTTAGCTATTTTGATAATTTCTAAATTATTCTACACCATTTTGAAATTTTTTAAATTAATTTAACAAATATTTAAAAAAACAATTCTATTTTTTAGTGTTAGATTTCAGTATTTTAGCTATTTTTATAATTTCTAAATTATTCTACACTATTTTGAAATTTTTAAAAAATAATTCGATTTTTTAGTGTTAGATTTCAGTATTTTAGCTATTTTTTCTTAAAAAAAAAAACTTTGTCAAGATCGGAAAAAAAAATTTCTGGAATTTGTAAAAAAAAATTGTTAAGTTTTGAAAAAAAAAATTATCCGGAATCTGTTAAAAAAAAAAAATTTAAAAAATTTTAAATTCGGAAAAAAAATTTCCGAAATCTGTAAAAAAAAAAAAAAAATTTAAGTTCGGAAATTTTTTTTCCGAAATTTGTCAAAAAAAAAAAAAAAAAAAAAAAATTTAAGTTCGGAAAAAAATTTTCCGAAATTTGTAAAAAAAAAAAAAAAAAAAAAAAAATGTTAAGTTCGGAAAAAAATTTTCCGAACTTAGACATTGAGTTTCCGGAAAATTTTTTTCCGAACTTAGACGTTTAGTTCGGAAAAAAATTTTCCGGTTTGGGTAAATTTCGAATTTCAGCCCTGACATGGTTATTTTTTTTAATTTAATTTATTTTTTGGATATTAATAAAAAATTCGGGAGCTAGCTTGTCATTTGGGTTGATTAATACAAATTTTTTTCTAACTAGTAACATATACTATGGCAGCTCCTGCCATGGAATTAAAAAAAAAAATACACACACACACTAACAAATTTTCAAAATATCATATGTTTTATAAAAGTTGAAACAAAGTATTTTTCCGTCTAAAATTTTAAACAAAATGTTCTTGGAAGTCCTCATGAACTTAAATTTCACATTCCCTTTCCTTCATTTTCATATATTCAAGTATGTTATATATCACAAATAAAATTATTATTTTCACAATTCAATAACTTCGCATCTAATTTTGAAACTATGAATTTTGTTCATTTCAAAAATTAAAAACTAGATTTTTTTGGTCTTTATATAAGAATTTGAATATAACATATAGAATTTTCATCGAAGTGCAAAACTAATAATCATATTAAGTCATATTTATGTAAATTAAAATTATTAATATTGGTACTTTTAATTCAAACAATATTCCCACTTTTTATTTCTAAGTTCTAACTATTGATTTTAAATTCAACATTTACAATTATCTATTTCCACAAAACTAAATTTAAAATACTTTTTGTTCAAAATTCAAACTAACAAAATTTGGCATCTCAAATTTAAAACTTGAAGCAATTACAAAATTTTAAAAATTTGAGAGGAACGAATTTAATGTTTTGTGCTTGTAACTTTAAAGTGTCATCCAGTTAAATTTGTATTTTATTGAAATATAATACTTTGTAAATATTATTCTAAAATATGAAGCTAAATTTTCAGAAGTATATAATGTTGAATATTATAATATTTTTATTATGAAAATTGATAAACTAAAAATATAACCATATGAAAAACAAGGTCATGAAACTCACTGCACATTTTGTTGAAAATTTTAGAGGAAAATATATTTTGTAAATTTTTCAAAAGATACATTTAATAACTGAATTAAATACACTACCTGCTAAAACGCCTATATGTTGTGCTTCCGTATTCAATTTTTTCTCAACTGACGTATAAATATTAAGGGTAATGCCAGTGTAGTTTTAATTTTTTATAGTACATTTATTTAGTGTCTTCAAAATATTGTTCAAACTAAAAATAAAATTGTAGGCGTAATCTTTAATATTTAAATAGAGTGTATATTTAATTTGAATCAATTAAGAAATTGTTTACCTTTTTATTAATAATTTAAAAGTTTAATTTGGTTAAATTTTAGTGGGTTCTTATGAATAACCAATTAAATTTTAACACATACATCAACAATTTTACCTTTTGAATTTAAATAATATTTTTCATTATATCATATGAAAGCATGATAAAATTAGATGTATGGTAGAATTATTCAAACATCTTATACTTATATTGGACTCTAATTTAACTGATATCACAAACCCGGCCAACACTTGTTCTCTTGGTCAAGGATTTTGAATTATTTTGAAACTTTTGCTACAAAAGTTCCAACGGACAGCAGCAAGGCACTATGTATTAATATTCACAGTTAAAGCGAGGAAACTTCCATTGGACATACTACTATAAGATAATATTTTACCTTTAATTATTTTCTCCATTCAGTGATATATTTTGCACTTAAATATTTTCTCCATTTACAAAAATATAGCGTACAAATTTGTATTTAAATGAAGAGTGAAATTAACGGGTTATTAAATTACTTCCATTAAATGTCATTTCATCAAGTGCAAAATTAATGTTTTTGAATAATCCAGGTTCAAAAATAATAATTTTATACCTATAAAAAATATAAAATTTGGTTTTCGATCATATATTTAAAATGAAGATCGTGTTGAGTGGTTCAATCGGATCAACTGTTTGAACTTTCAAAACAGAGATAATGATATGAGGTATAATTGAAATACAAAAACAATGAGACATTTTAACTCTACCAAAGGCGGACCTATACTTAGCTCGGGGGTGCTTAGCCACCTCATGGTTTAAAAAAAAAATCATGTATATTGAAATTTAATTAAATTTTTTTCCTTAAATTTTTTATATAGTTCAGCTCTTATCATAAAATATAAATGTGTACTTATAGTTTATGGTTATAGAGACTTAAATTCTAATTCTAATGACTCCAAATTATGTATTTTGTGTTTCAGCATCCCTATCTAAATTTTCTAATTACGCTCCTGAACCTTACTCAAAAGAAAACTAATTAGATGCATGTATATATTACGAGTAAACCGTGCGGTAAGATTCGCTCATCCTCTCCGAACTTGTAAATTTCTGTCTTATAATTGGACTCCTAAAAGGGGCACGTACACAACTGAAAACTTGTCGGATTCGGGTCCGTTCAAATGTTAATTTGCTCCATTAAGAGCAACGATCCAACGGACAGCACCAGGGCACTATGTGCATATTTAATTGTTCTAAATCTCTTCAGAAGTGACAAAATTTGCTTTGGACATATTAACGTGTAGAAAGTAAATGAAGTAACGGAATCCTTAATTACACCCGTAATAGGCCATTTCATTTAAAGCATATCACCAGGGAAGATAGCAATGATCCATTGTGACGCTAGATTATGCGGTAAAGCTTGTGAACGTTGAACACATGCACTTAGCTCAGAAGGGTCCAATAGTCAAATAAGGAATAAAGCAAATTATCATCCTTATTTTCATTATCTGCAATAAATATAATTGAGTGATTAATTACTTGATAATGCTCATTTGACAATCTTGATATATTTTTTTAAATCAATTAAAATAAGATTAGAAATGTAAGGGAAAAAGAAATCTAATTATGTTAATTGTTACATTATTAAAAGATTCAAATCACTTGATTAATTATAAAACATGTACAAAATTTTATCAAGTTTGATGGACATAATTAATACATACAATATATAGACCATGTCTGTAATATTGATTATCAAATTTAAACTTTATATCTAATAATTTTCAGCATTGTCATGAATAAATATCGTCAAGTGATTTCTTCATAAAAATAATTAATATCCTCAAATATTTGATATTTTTATAGAAGGAACAAATTAAGAAATGGAGAAAAAGGGCAACACGACAATTGTATTTATTCGTCCATTTTGTTGTATTAAAATGGTCTCCGAGTCGACGACAAATTAATAAAGTCATAATTAATTAAAGCGTTGATTTTTAGTTGTGTTATCAGAATATTGATATTACATTAATAACGCATGTTCATTAAAATCACAACAACAAATTAACGACAAAAGTTCGGTGACATATTGATGAAATCATAAATAATTAAAGCTTTCATTTTTAGCTGCATGTGCTATCGAAATATCAACGTTATATTGATAATGTGTGTTAATTAAAATCACGACAACAAACGACAAAACCTCCGTACAATCTCTGTACATACAGAAATATTTAGCAGTCAGTACGGTACTTGTATGTGCATGTAGCTCTTTTAACTATAATCTAAATTATCTAATGAAGATCTAAATATATATGTATACATAAGTCACTAATATGAACATTAGACTCATAACTACCATCAAGTTACAATCTATTGAAGAAAGTTTCAAATGGCACCAGTAATTAAGTACGTGAGCTACAGGATCCTTTTGCCACAAAAATTCACTCGTAAGCTCTTGCCTTTTGAATTAGCCACGTAGTTTGACATACTTACTCTCCATTTTGAACCATGGTCAAAGTGTTTGACATACTTATTCTCCATTTTAATGAAACGGGAACATCCATTAATTCCTTGCTAACCTTTATTTTATGCACAAACAGACAGAACTCAACTGAAATTGATACTGGAGAGTATATGTATAGCAGGGAATAAAAGCAGCTTCAAATCCCATGTTGCTTTTTTCTCGAGTCATTTCATGTATCAACTCATTAAAATTTACCTTAATAACTCGTTACATACTAGATTATGCAGAATTAATACCAGAATATCACGCTCAAAACACCTGGTAATACGCCCATAAAAGCACCGGAGGCTCTTTCGAAGCCTCTCTCACTGAGCAAATCCTTTCCCTTTCTCCCCCTTCTCCATTTGCACCACTATTCTCTCAAGCTCACAATGCTGAGAAAAATACTCCCAGCTTTCCTCTTCCCAAAAGACAAACCTGACGAAGAACCTCAGGAGTCTATTGCCTTCAATAGAAAATATGGGTACAACACCAGCTTTGGCCATGTTATGGTAACCTGGTCTCGCCCCAGCTTCA
The DNA here is from genome assembly GCA_025461125.1 of Carex kokanica. NCBI lineage: Eukaryota > Viridiplantae > Streptophyta > Magnoliopsida > Poales > Cyperaceae > Carex > Carex kokanica. The sequence goes on from JAJGRX010001461.1 coordinate 841,245, forward strand.
GAGAGCCTTCGATCTGCACTGTAGTTGGGTTTGCTTCGGTAGACACCACAAGAGCTTCAGCATCATCAATGCCGGTAGATATCACCCGAGAGGTTCTATTTCAACCCTTTTCTTTTGAGGTGAACCCCACACACCCCAACCAAATGCGGGGGGTGAAGCAGCTTGTGGTATTGAAGCCTGGTCGGACAGTGGAGCCGCTCTGTAGTGCATGCTTTGCCTGGGATTTCTCTCATGCCCGCAGCCGCATACCTGGCTCTGTGGAGCCCTCCTCCTGTTACTACTTTGCGGTTGTGGTGGATAGCGAGATGCTCATCCTTTTCGGGGACATGCCTGAGCGGGCCTATGAGGTGACTCATGTCCGAGCGGGCCCTAGCGCTGTCCTCACAAGACGTGAGGACAGGGTCAAGCTGAAGGGAACCAGCTACAACACAAGTGTAATTTTTGGGGCCGTGGAGAGGGAGATCTCGATCAATCTCACCCGTGGCATGCTGGCAATATTGAATGTGGAAATAGCTGGGAGGACGGCGGTATGCGTGCAAAGCCTGTTTAAGACGTTTCGTGGCACCATCAAGTTTGATCTGTCAGAAGGGAACTTGATCCAGATCACATGGGATCTCCATGACTGGCTTTTTGGCCATGCCGACTACAGTGACAACTCTGAGGAGGAGGAGGAGCCGGCGGTGCAATCTGAGAAAGAGGACGGCGTCTTGACGTTCAGTTTCATCGAGCAAGGGGTGAATACTGCACACAAAACCTGCCCCGGTAACTATGTTGACGTGATGCGTAAGGAGCACGGGCTGTCGTGGGGGATGCTGATGGAGGAGTGGGTCAGCTCCGAAGAAGAGAGAATGCACAAGGGAGAGATATTCTGTTTTATGGTTTACCTATGGAAGTGTTGAACTGTTGATCATGGTACTGGCTGGTGCATGGTAAATTGGTAATTGTACCTTTCTAATATTCTCAGGCAGGATAATTAATTTAATTAATTATTCCACCATAGCTAGGAGATTATGATGGAAAGCAATTAATTTTAGTAGACTTTATTTGGAATAACTTAGTGAGTGACTAAGAAAGTAGCAGTCTTAGTAATCTTTGTGTTAGCAGTGTAACTGTCCTGTTTCAGGCCAAGTACCTCTGTTCTTTAAGCAAGTAACTGAGGTTTGGCCTAATTATCTCATTTATCTTTAATTTGGCAATTTCTATTTCTGTAATGATATTTTTTAATCTGTTTAATTGCTTTAAATTTATATTTATACATTAATATATTATAAAAGGTTGTAATTTTGTTGAGGGTGGATCTGAAGGCTAGGGACATGGAGTAGAGTAATTACTACCTCCCTATAATTAATTATCGGTAAAATATGTGTAAACTGAGCTTAAAAAGAGAGGTTAATTAAGTTCATATTCTGTTATATCAACTTTCATAACTCAAAACATGCTTCCAAAAAATTACATTTTCCTCACTTGTAATTTTGTTCAACACTTGTCATGCACTACAAATATGTATTATGTATACATATATAGAATTCAAAATTTGAGCATTACGTCATATTTCTTCATCATTATTATATTTGAATGGAACCAGGAAAGTTGGAGTAGGGGTGTCATCTGTTAAATTTCATTTGTTAGCTTCTGATTTAATATATATCCCTGGAACTGCAACCAAATTAAATTCCCTCCAGCAATTTATGAAGGATGTCGATTTATAGGTTCAAATTTTCTCTCTTTAATTTGGGTTCTATTAATTGAAATATTGAATTAATTTGAAACCTGTAGTGTATGCCGAATATCATTATCATATGTAGCAAACTACAAAGAGATAAGAAGCAACAACTTATTGCATGTATGATGCATCATGTATACACGCGCATATAAGAAATTTTCAAGTTGGTCAAATATATATGCATCTTCACTACTCTTGCAAGACAGCAAGTGATCCAAAATTCCAGCTTTCAAATCTAGCTAGAACTTTGCTGGAAACTTGGAATATAATTAAGATAATTTGCAGGAAGCACTATATCTTCAGTGCTTTTCTAGGAACTGAAAGGTACGTACGATATGATGTTCTCTGTCTTTGAGACTAGAACAAATATTGACATCATAACATAGATTTTTATTTTATTTTAGCTAAGTAGAGCCAATTAAGCTGTAAGCTATATATAAAAAGATAGACTATATATATATATATATATATCCTAGCTAAGGTTGTTCCAAATATGAGCTTTCCTTACGAAGACGATATCAATGTTCGCATTCGTTTTAGAATTAGAGAGTTGAAAATGTGACGATTTCTTTCTTTGTACGTAGACCTCAACTCGCTCATTTAAAAAAAAAACTGCACCCTCAAGGAAGTGAATTAACAACATTATTTTTGTTAATTATCGACACAATAATTTCTTGACTTCTAAAGTTATAGACAGTTTTACCCTTCTTTTAATAATCTCCTTCTAAAGCTATTTTTCCTCATTTTAGAAGATAATTAATGAAGATGTACCAATTATATAGTTTGGTGGTTTAGTGGAACGATGCTTGATCAGTGTTTGGGGTTTTGGTCAAAGGTTGCTGAGAATTTTTTTTTTTGGCTTTTTATACATTAATTTTAGTTAGGGTTAAAAAACAATAGTAGCTGGTATGTATGTGTAGGTTAACTATTGTTTGCTAACGCAAATGGGCATATAATGCCTCTTTTTCAAAAAATAAAAAAGATGTACCAATTGATATTTATGGAAATTATGCATTTAATGAATAAAAAATTGAGACATGGACAAGAAAGTATGCATTAAACAAAAAAAGTTACAATTGGGCATTTTAGAAGATAAAGAGGTACTGATTATGAAAATTAAGACAAGAAATGATAAACAATTATGAATTAAACAAAAACGTTACAAGAGGACAATTAATTAGGAGGGATTAAATGTCTATATATAAAATAATACTTTTTTAATGTACTGTGTTAATAAACAATTTTGTAGTGTTAATGTCAGCATCCATCAATCTACCCTTGTTGTTTTAACAGCGGGCTGTTCATTTGACCGAATTTCAGTCGCAAATACTATATTTTTTTCCGTAGTAAAATTACTCGTGTAATCAATAATGAGTTTTCTAGCTATAGTGAAATTTTAAAAATTGAATAGCCATTTGATATTGGATATCAAGTGGATTATACAATAAGCTCTTATATCATATATATCTTAATTAATTACGACAATATATATTTGGTTCACTCTAGAGACCTCACAATTTGACTATTGCTAAAATCCTGTTTTTTGCACAAGGTACGTATAATCATTCAATCTGTAGTTATATATAATTTAACAAGTGATTCATATTCATCACTAGTTGACTTTATTGGCACATCTTCACGCGGTCAATTCAATTTATCATCGATCACTAAAAGGTCCAATTGCCTCGTAGTGAAAATTTAACATGATCAGTATGCACCAGGAACAAAAAATGCCAACTAATAATTAAATTACTTGTACTACTTTAATTACATACAGTTGAGAAACCTAAATATATGAACCTTACTTGAACATCCATACACAAGAAATTTCCTACAGTTAATTACACAATAATATGTCAGCGAGTGCATGTTGCATATACATACATACATATATGAGGAGGGTTCAAATGCCTCCATTTTTTGTGCCTCCATCATGCCTCCATTTTTAAAAACTTTAATAACTCAAAATTTAAAACTTAAAAATCAAAATAAAACCGTTGGATATGATCTACATCATTTTATCTATGTGCTCATAAAAAATTATCACATTTTGATTTTTTTTTTATGTGAATCAATAAGTTGAAAAATCAACGTCTATAAATTATCCACATTAGTACATTTTTTATAAGCTCTTGATGACAACCAAAACAAAATTAAAATGTCATAATTTTTTATACGTGCATAGATAAGATGATGTAGATCATATCCAACGGTTTTATTTTGACTTTTAAGTTTTAAATTTTGAGTTATTAAAGTTTTTAAAAATGGAGGCATGAAAAATGGAGGCATTTGAACCCTCCTCTATATATATATACTAGTATCGTAGCCCGTGCGTTGCAACGGGATATATTATAAGATTTAACATAGAGAGACAAATAATAAATAATAATAAAAGAAACAACAACAAATAACTGTTTTAATACAACAACATTCTTTGCATGTCAGTGCATGCACAATTTTTGTGTTATAATTCAATTAAATTAAATATGGAAATCTCAAAGTAGTCAAGGACCATGATTCATCTCTCAAAGAACAGCAAGTAAAAGTGGTTGTTAAGCGCAAGCCATATATGCATGCTTGATTCCCAATTTCAAGCGTGCTAAATGTCAAAGTCTATCTACGTGCATGGGGGAACTACATCACTTAAACCAGTAAATACTTTTGTTTGGGGACATCTGACTGTTATTAATAGTCTTTTTTTTTTGAAGTAGGAATTGGATTTTGTTCAAATTGTTTTTGACAAATTTTATTCAAGATAAAGGGGAGGTAGCACAGTTGGTTAGAAAAAAAAAGTCTTAATATTGTTGATTACTCAAAGGTCAAGAATTTGATTTTTCCTCACGACTTCGCAGCTTCTGCAAAGATTTTCAAAAAAAAAAAAATTATTCAAGTCGGATTTAAATTGTATGATTTGCGTTGAAAGATTCATGCAAACGGATTTAGAACACAATAAATTTAAATGATCTCGCAAACTTAAATTGTTCGTACGAACTTTCGCATGGATCAGATAGTTTAGGTCCGACTTTGAATAAGACTTTGTCCAAAGTTTTTTGACAAAAGACCTTACTGTTATTTAGGGTTAACATTTAGGAAATATTATTTTTTACTCCAACCAACTATTTAATATATATATATATATAGGGTCTGTCTAATTTGCTGCCGGCAGCAGTTCGGCCAAGTGCTGCCGGGGCTATATTTAGCCGTGTGATGTCCAAACAACAAATCCAAACCGTTAGATGTTTAATCTATACTATAATCTACTTGGAGACCAAATTTTACATTTTTTGGAATTTTTTTACTATATATTAAGCTGGTTTGAAAACCGCTGTTTTTAGTAAATTTCTGCAACGTTAAAAACAGCGGTTTTCAAACCATCTTAATATATAGTAAAAAAATTCCAAAAAATGTAAAATTTGGTCTCCAAGTAGATTATAATATAGATTAAACATCTAACGGTTTGGATTTGTTGTTTGAACATCACACGGCTAAATAATGCCCCGGCAGCACCTCGGCCGAACTACTGCCAGCAGCAAATTAGCCACAGCCTATATATATATATAGAGAGCTGGGCTATGGTGAGTTGCGAAGTAAGATGTCATTTTTACTTCACGCTCATATTTTTATTTTGAAAATCTAAACGCCCGATCCAAACCGCTCAACATGTTCTCCATATTGAAATGTGCTTGGAGACCAAATTTTATAATTTTTGGAATTTTTTTACTATTTATTAAGCCACTTTGAAAATCGCTGATCGAATGGTACATAATTTTTTACTGTTTTTTACTGTTTACCCGGATCTGGGATTTTCAAAGTGGCTTAATAAATAGTAAAAAAATTCCAAAAAATATAAAATTTGGTCTCCAAGCACATTTCAATATGGAGAACATGTTGAGCGGTTCGGATCGGGCGTTTAGATTTTCAAAATAGAGTATGAGCGTGAAGTAAAACGACGTTTTACTTCACAACTCACCATAGTCAATCTCTCTCTATATATATATATAGAGGTTGGCTACTCTACTCTACTTACATAAGCATATGAGGGTATATGCTTATAAGTTATTTTTACATTTTCAAAGTCTAAATAGTCAATTTGAAGCGCTCAATATGTTCTCCATATTAGAATGTGCTTGGAGACCAAATTTTACATTTTTTGAAATTTTTTGACTATTTAAAAAAAAAAAATTCAAAACAGTGTTTTTTAGAATTTTTTGTCATATTAAAACACTATTTTAAAAAATTGTAAAAAAATAGTAAAATTTTCCAAAAAGTGACTTATAAACATATACCCTCATATGCTTATGTAAGTAAAGTAGCCAACCCCTCTCTCTCTCTCTCTCTCTCTCTATATATATATATATATATGAGGAGGGCTCAAATGCCTCATTGCTTCATGCCCCAACCGTATCCCAACATTCTTATTTTCAATTTCAAAGCTCAAACAAAAGATCTGAACCGCTCAACATGATGTCCACGTTAAAATGTGCTTAGAGATCAAATTTTATATTTTTTTGAAATTTTTTTACTATTTTTTAAGATAGGTACAAAATCATTATTTTTAGATGGTCAACAATTTCCTGAAAATAGTGATTTTGTTCCTATCTTAAAAAATAATAAAAAAATTCAAAAAATATAAAATTTGGTCTCCAAGTAAATTTTAACGTGGATATCATGTTGAGCAATTTAGATTTTTTTTCTTGGACTTTGAAATTGAATGCTTGATAGAGGCTAAATATTTAATATTTATAAGGAATCATTCGTCTGAATTTCAAACTCACGACTTTCCATACGGAGAGCATTGTCTTTTATAAAAATTGTGGCTCTCCGTAGTCCTTTTAAATGTCGTACCTAATTTAAATGTATATTATCAGTTTTTATTAACATAAATATATATTAAAAGCTAAATCTCAAATCAAAAGCTAGCTAGTCCGCTTTACAGAAATAATTTTATCATCATTTCATGGTCAATCAAGCTACAATATAGCATACGTTCGCTAGGGGCCATTTTTCATTTCACCAGATTGTGGGCATCGTTGCAACCACTAAGAATATTTGGACTTAATAGGAACTTCTGTAGTTTCCAAAAAAAAGAAAAGAAAAGAAAAGGTCGTCCTGGTTCTAGTTCCGGTTAAGTTATAATTGGGCTGATTAAAATGGATGGCCTCAAGCTTTTCAAATCATTTAATATTTGCTTTATAGCCCAATATAGCCCAAATGTACTTGTTGTTCAGTACTAAAATCTTGCCTTTTGGGTTTGCAACAACAGTCACATCTATTCAAAAAGTTCGGGCAAAAATATGAACAGATCTAATTAGACTTCATGCGCATCAGTCATATATTTTTGTACACCGTTAATTCAAATAACTTATATGATACTTTTTACCCAAAAGTTTGAAGTACAAGAAGGAGGTTAGGGGAGTTTCTACATAATTTAGAGGCAATCAGGTAACAATAACAGGTTAGGGGGCTAGGGGCCGCTCTTCGCTGCGGGGAAGCACTGAACTAAAATATTGTATTGGATGTAAATTTTTATAAAATACTTATAATTTTTTGTTTGAGATTGCAACCATTTGCTACCAATGAAAATTACTTCAAAATATTTACTTTCATTCACAATTGTGTAAAACTTTGTACGGATGAAGAGTGACGGGAAAAAATATATATTTAGACTTAGCGATTATATCATGAGCGGGGATATTAATAATATATGAGGTTCAATTGACTTTTATTTTTTTCTCAATTTTTTTGTATTTATATGTAATTTTTTATATAGTTTATAATAAAATTATATAGGTACTATTAAATTGATTTCCAATCGCAACATAAAAATTTTATATGATTGATTTTCATTTACGTTTGACTCTCATAATTTTAAGTTTCGGCTTCGCCCCTGAATTAGATGATAAAATATAAAGATTACCTTTGGATGGCTTTTTGTTGGGTCCCAGTTTAATAAAAGGCTTATCACAAATTATGTTAATTTTGTAATATAGATACTTTATTTGAACCTCTTTGTAATTTGTGTAGATCAAATAAAATCTATGTAATTTACTTTTGATGTGAGAGTAAATAAAAAATTGAGGAGGGTTCAAATGCCTCCATTTTTTGTGCCTCCATCATGCCTCCATTTTTAAAAACTTTAATAACTCAAAGTTTAAAACTTAAACGTCAAAATAAAACTGTTAGATGCGATCTATGTTATTTTCTCTATGTGCTCATATAAAATTATCACATTTCAATTTTGCTTTTATGAGAATCAATAAGTTGAAAAATCAACGTCTAGAAATTATCCACATTAATATACATTTTTACAAGCTCAAGATGACAACCAAAACAAAGTTGAAATGCCATAATTTTTTACACGTGCATATATAAAATAATGTAGTTCATATCCAACGGTTTTATTTTGAATTTTAAGTTTTAAATTTTGAGTTATTAAAATTTGAAAGAATGGAGGCATGATGGAGGCACAAAAAATGGAGGCATTTGAACCCTCTAAAAAATTTGCCCCAACTGTGTTATTCCTCTTCACGTTGTATGTGTTGTGGTGCTCAAACCCTAACATTTTTTGATCGTATTGTTAAAATATAAAGAAACACTAAGAGCATTTTCATTTTAACAACTCAAATAAGTTTCTAAATAACTATTAATCACTTTTTAGAAATTAAAGTCTCTAAAATTTCTAAATTTTCACATCCCTGAAATCAATTTTAGAGTTTATATTAAGCTACGTCAACAGTACATTAAAAAAGAGAAATAATTTGAGCAAATTATTTGGCCGAGTTTATAAATAGTTTTTTAGTAAGAAACTTTCTTGCATAATTTCTAAATAAGAAACTCTCTCACAACTCTAAAATCGAAATAGAAACTGTCACCTCGTATTAGAAACTCTAATAATACCAAAGACAGAGATACTCTAAGAATCATTATTTTTAGTATGCATTAGTAATCTAATACCGCTCCATTAGTATTTTTTTGAAATAGTAATATTCTTTTGGTGCATTTTTTGTTTCTTCAATAGAAAAAAAGAAAGAACAGAACGTGTAGATTGTATTTTTTTTTTCTAATTATCCAAACAAAGTGAAACAATTTATACGAATACAGGATGGTACAAAATTACCTTCAAATAAATACTGCATTGGACCTTTTGGTCTAGATCTGCCAAAAGTAGGAAATTTTTATTGGTAGAAATTAATAGAAAAGAAGAGAGAGAAATAGGAAGAGTACATCAGTTCTTATATTAGTAGAAAGATCGGTAAAATTCTTACCGATTCAAAACCAGTTTGTTTTTTTTTTTTTCATTTTTTACTAGTAAATTTTTTTTTTCAAAAATAGATAGAGTATCTTAAAATTTAGATATAATAGAAACATTCTATCTAGTTTTTTGAAAAACTTCTCATATTTTACTAGAAATATAATATAAGAATTTCTTCCATCTATACATCAGATTAAAAAAAAGAAAAATTAAGTTTGGATCGGTATAATTCGTACCGATCCAACCTTTTTTATTTTTAGAATCGGTAGAAATCTTACCGATCTTTCTATTAATATAAGAACTGATGTACTTTTTCTATTTCTCTCTCTTCTTTTCTATTAATTTCTGCCAATAAAAAATTTCCCCAAAAGTATGGCAACCGACAGATCACTGAGACGCTGACTGATTCGGTGACTCACGATAAAATGGACGCCTCCTGCTCATTACATCTGAGAAATTATTGGTGTGCTTCTACACGAAGCGATCAGTAAAGACGGATCCATCAGCTTAATTAAAATGCAGAAACACCAAAGGACACACAAAAAGGGGAACAGAAAATGTAGATGCTAGGCATTCTCTGAAGAATTCAGATTCTCTGTGTTACTCGAGAAAATAAAGTGAGTCTCAGCCAGTGGATTTAAATTTACACGAATCTCAAAGCACAAATAATACTGCCCCCTCCAATCACCCGAATATCCACCGGCTAAGAGCTCATTTTATTTTCTCGAGTAACACAGAAGATACTGGTTCTTCTCTGAATCTCTTTTCTATTTTTTGTATTTAATATGTCTACGGTCTAGCCTTTATGCTTTTGCAAACAATGAGAATTAAATCATGTTAGCAACTAAAAAAGTTACTGTTTGAGATACTATTAAATAGCATCTAATCATTTTGTGTTCCGTCATTTTGAATGCATATGTTAATTTATAATATTTGTGGTTATAAACAACAATAATTTTTCAATATGACAAATTATAAAAAAATATATTCGTATTTTATTTCAAGCATGAGCAAAAATAATCAAATTGATAATTTAATTTTTAATTAATTTTTCAGTGATTGAATAATAAGTTTACGAGCAAAATTATCGTTATGAAATAATTAATAAATTTTACTAAGTTATGTCTAATACAATTTATTTAATTATATTAATAGTTATTAGAAAGAATAATTGTATTGACTTTACTATTTTAGAGAGAATAATAAGTTTTTTCACAACTATTTTCACAGTACAACCGAACACTTATTTCAGTATAGTTTCATAATCATTTCTATACATATCATGGTATGAATTCTCACAAATTAATTTTGAGCTTTTTGTACCCGTTAAACTCCATGTATAATCTTGTAAGAATCGAAACCCTTAAGGGAAAATAATAAGTGAAATTAATCTTGTATATCTTATATACACTTTAAAAATGTTTACATTTAATTTACAAGTTGTTTATATTTTTATTTATAAATACTTATATCTAATATTTAAAGTGCTCGCTACTTTTTTCTAAACTAAATGGTAATGTTTGATTGTGGACTGAACAATAGAATAAAGACTTTAGGTTTCAGTTATTTTGCTAAATGTGGTTTAATTAAGCTGGATTGAAATAAGTGAACCTTTAAGTTGGCTTAAACTGACCTAAACTAACCTAAAAATAGATGTCTTAAGTTTAATATATAGTTGGGATCCCCTATCAGTCTATCAAGAGGAGAATGTTAATTAATTCTTGCTTCTCTTGCTTGTCTCATTTTTATTTTCTTTGTACTGACTAAGCTTAAGTATTGTCGGTATCAATGATATTATATGATGGGTTAAATGTTTATTAATGTATATCAAATAGATGAAGCAACTGTAAAGATAAAATTTAAATTTTGTAATTTTTTGCTTTGTGTAAACAACAAAAATTCTAAATATATATATATATATATAGAGTCCGACTAATGTCATAACATTATAATTTCAAATTAAGTTATAACGAGTCATTTTTTGCCATTTCAAAGTCCAAACAGTCGATCCAAACCGCTCAACATGATCTTCATATTAAAATGGGCTTGTAGACCAAATTTTATATTTTTTGGAATTTATTTGCTATTTTTTTTTAGATAGGTACAAAATCACTTTTTTGAATGGTCAAGAATTATCTGAAAATAGTGATTTTGTACCTATCTAAAAAAATAGTAAAAAAATATAAAATTTGGTTTTTAAGCCCATTCTAATATGGAGATCATGTTGAGCGGTTCAGATCGACTGTTTGGACTTTGAAATCGCAAAAACTAATGTTATAACTTAGGCTAAAATTATAACGTTATGACATTAGCCGTACTCTGTGTGTGTGTGTGTGAGAGAGAGAGAGAGGGGTTGGCTGATATTAAAACGTTTGTTCCGGAGCCATGGAGCAATCAATTGGTTTTTCGATTTTCAAAGTTCAAACGGTCTATCCAAACTATTAGCTGTGATCTCTATATCAAAATGTGCTTGGAGACCAAATTTTACATTTTTGGAATTTTTTTACTATTTATTAAGTCAGTTTTAAAATTGCTGATTTTAATAAACAGTGAATTTTTTTTGGATTATTGAAATAGCGATTTTAAAACTGACTTAATAAATAGTAAAAAAATTCCAAAAAATATGTAAAGTTTGGTCTCTAAGCACATTTTGATATATATTGATTGTTGAGCAGTTTGGATCGACTGTTTGAACTTTGAAAATGTAAAAACTGAAGCGTTTGTTCCACGGTCTAAGAATAAACATTTTGATATTAGCCAATATCTCTCTCTCTCTCTCTCTCTCTCTATATATATATATATATATGAGATGGGCTATGGTGAGTTGCGAAGTAAGATTCTTGTTTTACTTCACACTTATATCTCTATTTTTAAAGTCTAAATAACTGATCCAAACTGCTCAATGTGATCTCAGTATTAAAATGTGCTTGGAGATCAAATTTTATATTTTTTGGGATTTTTTTACTATTTTTTTAGATGGGTAGAAAATTATTGTTTTTGGATGGATTATGGACCATAAAAAAACTGTGATTTAAAAAATTCTAAACAAATAGTAATAAATTTTCAAAAGATGTGAAATTTGGTCTCCTAACACATTTCAATATGTAGATCATGTTGAGCGGTTCGGATCAACTTCTTAAACTTTCCAGAGTAGAAAATATGAACGTAAAGTAAAACAAGATTCTTACTTCGCAACTCACCATAACCCAACTCTATATATATATATATTGTTGCTTCTCTTAGAAGTATATTTTCCACACACAATCTGACTTTAATTTGTTCCTTCTCATAATTTTGATCATCTTTAAATTGATTTTGTAAAAGGGCAGTATAAATTAATTAAAAATTCAATTACATAAAATTATTTTTCTATTACAGTTATCAAAATATGATTCAGTTACCCAAATATATCTTTAAGTCATCAAACTCCTATCAAATAAGGAATAACTTAAGTCGTAGTATAACTCTAAGCATCAATCAAACATGAATAATTTCGACCAACCTAAGTTGGAATAACCAACTTAAGTCTCCTTAGTTTTAGTTCACAATCAAACACCACCAATTTTTTATTTGTAGTAAAGCAAGAAGTAAGCATCTCGTTAAGTACAAACACTTCTGAAAAACAAAAATTAGATCGCAAATAAGAGATATGATAAGGTATCCAATTATTATTGTAATAATTGAAATTATAACTTGAATATAATCGTCAACATATAGGAAGGTGGCCTTAAATTATTGGTGTGGACTAATCTCGAATGATAACTGTTAAAACCTCCATTCTAATAAAATAACGAAAACCAACATAAGCAAAGCACGCAAAAATGGCTTATTCATTGTTTAAAACTAACTATGACCTTTCATTGAACTAAAAAAATAACACTCATTTATTGGTCATCGATGAATTACACTGATGTGATATGATAAGTAAGACAAACCTAATTTTGTAGAAAAGTAATCCAAGAAATTTAGAAATTCACTTACTCAATTTTTTTTTTATAAATTCAGTAGATTTTTTGTTCGTTTCTTCCATGTGGTTTGTATTAAAATTATCAAATGCTTTAAGTATTGAAATACGAATTAAGTAAGAATGATCCATCTGTATGGATATTCACAAGATAAATAAAAAATCAATAACTTGCCAGAAACAAATTATTAAGATATCATATCCTTAAAGTATAAGAAACCTTGGGGAAATTTTAAATTAAGCGGTCATTGGCAACTGGCAAGACAAGTTGTTTAGTTGACCAATCCACCAAATAGAAAAAAGCATAATTAATGCACATTGAATCGGAAAGCACATTACTATTGCCTTATTGGGTTAGATTACATATAGATATCCGAATAATATTTTGCACATGCTTTCTTTGATCCTTTCACATTGCTATCAGCCAACCACTTTCTGTTCTTTTCTAAAAAGGATGTAGCACTTGGTTTCCTTTCTCATCCCTTTTAAACATAAAAGAGAGGTCACTAATAATCGAAGTCTAAAATATATTTTTATGTAAAGCAAGTTAATACATTAAATCTACAGAATTTTTATTTACAGAAATTATATAAAAATATATAGGATGGTAGATAGATTGTATGAATTTTTTTATCTCATAGAAGGAACCCAAAAAATTCGGTTTCTTTAGACACTTTTAAAAGGACCAAAGAAAAATTTAGGTTCCTTTATGATCCAGCGTATCCTCCACCCGATGCCATAGAAAAAAAAAAGGGAACCTTTTTCGATTCCTTCTATGAAATCAAAATCTCAAAATAATCCATCTATTATCATATATTATTTCAACTAATTTCTGTAGACAAAAAATTCTGTTAAATCTAAATGCCATAGAAGGTGTGAGGTTTTCAAGTTTTTAAGCATGTCTCGTCACTTGTTTTTTTTAACAGTATGGTTTTCATCTTCTTATTAATTTGTTCTGATATAATGACTATTGATTCCTTTAATTTTTGCATTAATAATGGTTGTTACAGTGAAGGTGATGATATTAATAAACATATCTAAGCTATATGTATCCGAAAATTAGATACAAATATCCGATATCCGAATATCCGTGCGAATACAGATACGGATATGGTTTTAAATTTTAATTATCCGTATCCGAATAGTAGATATATAATATATAGTTTAATATATATTATGAAAAAAATTATATTATTCACTATTATAAAAAACAGATATCCATATCCGTATTCGTTTAATATCTGATTCGTATACATATCCGTCTAATATTTGATCCGTATCCATATCCGAAAAATAAAAGCAGATACAGATATAGTTTTACCACTATCCGATCCGTATCCGAAAAATAAAAACAGATACAAATATAGTTTTACCACTATCCGATCCGTTTGCACCTCTAGGTTCTATGCCATTAGCAATGCTTGTTCAGTTGTCCATAAAAAAATATATAACTTTAATGATTGCTTGGTATAATGGTATAGCATCAAAATATGAAAAAAGAAAAGCAATAGAATTAATTAATTATAATCAATCATTGTTGGCATCAAAATATGAAAAAAAGAAAAGCAATAGAATTAATTAATTATAATCAATCATTGTTGGACCTGTACTAATAAACAAACTCAATATTTTATAAATTGTGAATCACGTGCGGTGATCAGAATGGTTGCTCAACGGCAATGCATTATATTTCTCATCTAAAAATTGATATTTGAATCATTAACGCAAGAAAAAAAAAATTGGATTAATTAGTGCCAGAGGCAAAACTTGCCAATCAAATGAGCATTAAGCGTGAGAAAAATAACATATCTACATGTTGACCTTCTTAATTTTGTCACATATGTAAATTATCAATATACAAAATGCAAACACGAAATAGATACAAAACTATACTCAATACAATACAGCACAGATACAAATTAACCTACCAACTGAGAAATAGTTTATTGGGCAATACTTTAGAAGTGTTGTTTTTAAAGTCAAAACTCATTGTTTCTAATATCATAGTTTGCCTGAGGTTGCTAATTAAAATTATAGTGTTGCAATTTAAGGATGTATCTAGTTTTTCATGCTCTTTCTACAATCAAATGATCTTTTTTTTTTAAGAATTTAATCTCCGGTTTCGGATTGCCTAGAACTGGAATTTTTTTTTTTGCAAAAAGTTTGTATAAAACCGGAAATTTAATCTCCGGTTTGGACAGATTTTGAAATTCCTATACATGAGGTGTAGAATTTGAAATTTAATATTTTTTTGAATATTAATAAAAATTTCGGCGTAATTTCGGTTCATGTAAGATTTTTTATTGTGGTCAACGAGTGATAAAATATGTTGCGGCCATGTAAAACATTCTGAAATTGTTCAGCTGATATTAATAAATAAAATTTAATGAAAATAACGTCTCTTACACAAACTTATTTGTATACTGTTTGAGATATTTTTTGAGGCAGAGCTAAAAAAACTGAAATAGGAAGCTGAAAAATCATAATGTAATTTTATAAGGGAAGCTGAAAAATATTAAAACAATAAAAAAACACATAAAATTTGATGGACAAACTTTTATTTATGGGGTGGGGGGGATGGGGTCTGTGATTTTTTCAATACTTAAAAGTTTGTGTGTGGTGTGAAAACAGCCAATTCGAATCATTTTCAAAATTTATTACATACAAAAGTTACTATTTTGCAATAAATAGAATATCAAAGCCCTCTTCATTTTCCTTAATTCTTGAGGTCTCTTAAATAAAAAAATTTACATGGACGAGATTTTATAAATTTTACAAAATGAGATAAACAGAGGCGACTAGAATAGCGCCAGTGAGAGAAGAGAGATGGTGAAAGAAGATGGAGGAGGGAGTGATTTTTCCTGAAGAGGAAGAAGATAGAAAGAGCGAAGAAGACGGTAGAAATTTTATGAGAAAAATTTGATAACAGAAAAAACGATTAACCTGATAATGAGTCCCGCTTGTCAGTCTCGTTGTAGGTTTTACCGTTGGTGTACTGTCGCAGCCCCAACAAGATTGTGTGTGTATAGAGGTTGGTCCGACATTTTTAAAATTACTCTAAGTTAAATAAAAATTATTAAAAATACCAACGGTCTCAAATTTTTATTAAAAATACTCATACCGGCCAATTATTGGCCGGTTCCGTGATTTTTTTTTTTTTTTAGAGAAAAATTGCTAAAATGCTGAAATGAAATCTAACACAAAAAAATTGAATTGTTTTTTTAAATATTTGTTAGATTATTTTTTTGATAGCATATTTATACTAAAATACGCTAAATTACTTGAAATTATGTTAATTTATACTGATTGACACTAGATTACTTTAAATTATGTTAACTTTTTTTAAGAGACATTAGCTAAAATGCTGAAATATAACACTAAAAAATAGAATTTATTTTTAAATATTTGCTAGATTACATTTTTTATATATAATTAGCATATTTATACTAAAACATGCTAAATTACTTGATTTATGCTGAATTACAGTAAATTACAATACTTATGTAGAATTATGCTAGAATACGGTAAAGTACGCTAAATTACGTACGAATATGGATGATATCTTCACTGAAAAGGGAAAAAACGACGACGAAACTTCAAACGGCCATAAAACGGCGCTCGAGTGTCCGATTTCAGCAAATGACCACTTTTCGAAAAGCTTGCGAAAATGTGCCTCATTTGTGCCTATGATGCTGGATTGCCAAATTCAGAATCGTCAAAAAACAAAGAGAATGGCCTCAAAACTTCAGTTGAAGTTTTCGATTGAGATTTTCACTTTTATTATTCAATCTACGTAGCTCAGTAAATTAGTTATATAATGAACTTGTAGAATACCAATTTTTATTATTTTTTGGAATTTTTTTACTATTTTTTATGATTTATGAAAGATGGCACAAAATCGGCCCTATTCATACGTAATTTAGCGTAATTTACCGTATTTTAGCATAATTCTACATTATTATTGTAATTTCAGCATTTTAGTAAATTTACCGTATTTTAGCATAATTATTGTAATTTACCGTATTTTAGCACAAAATCGGCCCTATTCGTAGCGTATTTTCTAACAAATATTTAAAAAAACAATTTAATTTTTTTGTGTTAGATTTCATTTCAGCATTTTAGCAATTTTTCTCTAAAAAAAAAAAAAAAAAATCACGGAACCGGCCAATAATTGGCCGGTCGGGAATTTTAATCAGGACCGGCCAATAATTTGCCGGTATGGGTATTTTTAATAAAAATTTCAGACCACGAGTATTTTTAATAATTTTTATTTAACTTAGGGTATTTTTAAAAATGTCGGAGGTTGGTTAATATCAAAAAGTTTGTTGCTAGGCCGTGCAAGGGCGGCAGATTCAGGATTTTCGTCGGGGGAGTGGGGGGGGCAAAAAAATATCGAATCGGGTTTAAATCCATTAATCAATTGGGTATTTGATAAAAAACAATGCTTTAACTTGTACTTTCCGATTCTTTGACTTGTAATTTATGATACTTTGACTTATAATTCTAATTACCAATCTAAATTCAACAAATTTATTTCAATTTTAACTCTAAATTTAACCCGAATTACGAATCAAACGTCCAGAGGGGTGCAAAAAAAATTCCGGGAGGAACAAAGTCAGTCGGAACCGATAAATCTCCATTAAAACTCAAAATCCAGGGGGGGCAGCTGCCCCCCCCCCAGAACTACCTGGGTCCGCCCTTGAGGCCGTGGAACAAACATTTTGATTTTTATATTTTCAAAAATCAAACAGTCAATCTAAACGTTCAATATTCAATCTATATTAAAATTTGTTTAGAGACCAAATTTACATTTTTTTTATTTTTTTACTATTTATTAAGTCATTTTTAAAATTATTGTTTTCAATGATCCAGAAAATTTTCACTTTTATTAAAATTAGCAATTTTAAAACTGATTTAATAAATAGTAAAAAAATTTCACAAAAATGTAAAATTTGGTCTCCAAGCACATTTTAATATAGAAATCACATCTAACGGTGTGAATCGACCGTTTAGACTTTGAAAATTAGAAAACCAATTGGTTGCACTACGACTTCGGAACAAATGTTGATATTAGCCAACCTATATATATATATATATAATAGATGATTTGTTCGTAAAATTTTGTTTAACATTTTGATTTGATTGTATTGTATGTGTTACAAAAAAAAGGTACAAGTGGTTTTCAAAGTTGCAGATTTTAGAAAAAATATTGAGGACCATATCATAAAAAATATCTTTCAAAAGTACATTGATTGTATATATTATATCTTTTTATAAAATGAGGAGGGCTCATCATTGATTTCGTGTCTCAATTATGCTCCATATTTGTATCTTCGTTTTTAAATTTCAAACGTTGATTCAAACCGCTCCACATGATCTTCATATTGAAATGTGTTTGAGACCAAATTTTATATATTTTTTTAGAGAGGTACAAAATCATTGTTGTTCAGAAGATTATGAACCATAAAAAAAAAAGTACTTTTGTATTTATTTTAAAAAAAAAAATTATTTGAAAAAAATATATATTCAATTTGGTATCTAAGGACATTTTAATAGAGAGATTATTTTAAGCGGTTGGTATCGCTTGTTTGAATTTTGCAAATGACGATAATAATGTGAAACGTGATAAAGGCATTTAAGCTTCCTCTTAATTTAAGCCTTCCTCTTATAAATTATACGGTCATAAATTGACTTCGTAAATTAAATCAAAACAACACACGACATCGAAAAAGTAAACAGTACTCTTATAAATTTGTTTGACGATTTGATTTTAGTTAAACTATCTAGAAAAGTAAGGCTTTCATATAAATAAAAAGAATTTATAACAGCTAGATGTGGTCACAATGTTAAAAAAAAGCAAAGTTTTCATAAATTTAGGTTAAAAGATAATAAAACATACAAATTATAAAATATATAAAGACAAAATAAATAAATAAACTAAATTTCAACCGAGCTGTTCGGTAACAAGAGATTAAGAGTGAAGGATTAAGAGTTTAAGGAGCGTTAAGGAACCGATGTTCGGTTGTCTTAATTTGTGGATGAAAGCTAAGAAAGTTAAAGAAAGAGGTAGAGATCCCTTAAGGTCCGGGCAGAGAATTAAAATCCAAGTAAAAAGAAGCTGAAGAAGGTGATCTTAATCCGTGCTAAAAAACCAGTGTTCCGTAGAATTAAGCGGCTAAAGAAGTTAAATGAAGCAAATTAAGCTTAATCCCTTATTGTCAAATAGCCCAACAAAAAAAATGTTCTCACCTGATGTGATGTTACCTATTTGGAGAATTTTTCATTCATAAAAAATATTATAAAATAAGAAATAAAAATAGTAAGAGTACTTCTTCTATTCTCTGATGAACAGATACGTAAAAATATTACTGATCCAAACTATTAGATCGGTAATTGTTTACCGGTCCAAACTATCTTTTATTTTTATTTCAACTACTCACAGCTACGAGGGCTTTAATGTTTTGACCGATCCAATTTTTTTTAATAAAAAGTTCTTCTAAGTTTTGACAGGTGGATTCAAAGTTTTGAAGAAGTAAATTTGATGGGAGCTCTACCTGTTAAAAAAATAAACAATAGTTTGAATCGGTAAAAACGTTACCGAATCTTTCCATGCATCAAATAATGGATAAACTCTTTCTATTTTTCTTTCTTATTTTATAATATTTTCTACGAATGAAAGTTTCTCCCTATTTGCTCACATCATCCTTTTCGGATTGATGTTACCTATTTCCCCAAAATAAACAAAAATAAAGTGCTACTATTTCAAATCAGACTGTCTAATTAAATTAACGAATCAGATTCACATAATTTTTTTTCTTTCTGAATTTAAACTATATTGATCATGTTCGTTCGTATTAGTGGGAATTTCATGTATCTCTGCAAAATGTTCAATATTACGTATTAGGGAGCATGGAAGTATAGCATTAATTTATTTTAATTCTTATAAGAATAAAATGGGAATTATAAATTTAGAAGGGTGACAAATTTTAATTAACGAAAAAGTTGATAAATTGAATAAATATGAGAGTTTTTACAATTTTGAAGGACAAATACGATAATGTAAATTTTTGAGGGGAATATACGTAACATTACATGAAAAATATTTGTTTTTTGAGGAAAATTACATGAAAAATATTTTGAAGTCCCCCCTTGAAATATTAAGAGATTTTTTTTTTAGAACTTGACCGACACGGAAATCCACCGACCTCATGGAACCCATGGCGCATTTTCTAGTATTTTCCAGAACTTGCCCTTTTTTTCCTTCGAGTGCCAAAATTCCAATTCCTCCTGATACTCGGTGCCAGCTGTTAATTCTTAACATTAAATATGAAGAGAAGAAATCCAACCGGACGAAGTCTTTCCTTACAAACATTTAATTTAAACTAAAACCAATACGTTCGGAAGCTAATTTTAAAGGAAGCACAGTTTCTTTTCTTTTCTTTTTTTTAAAAAAGGCTGAAAGTCCATTCCATTGCATTATAGTTTTTTTAATCTAATTAATTATTCAATTGCTACCAATTATACAAATTAGTTCAAATCTAAGCTGTCAAGGAGCTTGCCGGGACGACTTGGCAAGCAAGCTACCTGGTATATAGCAGCCAGTTATTTTTCATCTTTCTTTTTAAAATAAAATAAAAGGAACTAAAGTTGGTTACTCTTTTTTCAAGTAAAATAATATTAATTTTTAGAGTAAAGTCAGCGTGGACTGTGCTCACCACTTCAAAATCTATAGGATTTTCAAATTCATTTAGTACAAATCGGTAAACAAAAATAAGATTTATGAGTTATTTTAATACAATTATTTTTCATTATTTTTTGTACCACTTGACTTTATACTAAATAAATTTGAAAATTTGAAAATTTTTCATGTACACACATCACTAGTAGATTGGTTTCAACGATTTGAATTCGTCATTTGAAATCAATCCGATAGATTTTGGAGCTATGCTCACCAAGACTTCTTGGCGAGCATAATGCACGCTAGCTTTACTCTAATTTTTAATATAATTATCTTTTTTTATTTCATATTTATTTATAAAGGCATCAATACATTTTAGATATATTTTTTTTCTATTTATCCATAAAATTAAATTGACAAATCAACTATAATTTAAAAACTTCAAACCTATTATTTATGTGCAATTTAATTTTTTTTTCTTTCTAAAATCGTTTATTTTCTTCTAAAAAAAGAATTTAAAAACTTCAAACCTATTATTTTAAAATCATTTATCTTAAAAACTTCAAACTTATTATTTAGTGTATTTGTAATAGTTTGACTGTTGTTAACAATAAACCGATATTTAATCAGTTATTAAGATCGTTTTTTACCACACTGACCGTAATTAGTAATTTCAGTTTTCGAACATTGAAGTACTAATCTCAGTCATATTATAAAACAAATAAATTTGTTAAATTACTAATTAGTTTATAATTTATAATCCGCGTATGATTCATACAAACACGCATAACTGAGAAAAGACACACGTCAGATGCAAATCAGAACTGTTGATCGATATGACCTGGTAATTTTGGCAATGCCAAAAAAAAAAAATACAATTTTTTGGTCATTAAAACAAATTTAGCGTCGAAAGTGACAGGTGTCGCAGCCAGAACCAAAATTCACTGGTGCACCTTCACACGCGTGTACAGCTACTGCCCCTCTGCTTTTTCTCACGAATAATAAAACAAGAACTATAAAATGCCTCACCTGCTCATCCCATTCCCAGTTCCCACCTCCTTAAATTAAAAAAAAAAATCTTTAGTTCTTTACAAAAAAGAAATCTCCGCTCTTTAGTTTCCATTTCCCCTTTTCTTTTCTAAATCCCCTACGCTTCTCTTCTTCTCTCTTGTAATTCCCTTCAAATATTCCCGGAATCTTCTCTCCCATACAATCACCGTGTCAATACCCTTCCTCTTAGTTTCATTCCCTAGTAAAGAGGTTGTACTGCGAGGTGCGAACGCCATGTGTCTAGACGATTTGGAGAAGGCCACAGAGAGGGTTGAAAGGCTCGACTTTTGCGAGACTCAAGCTGAGAAACCACCTGAATTTGCCAAATCAAGTGTAAAGTTCTCTTCTTTCGCATCGTAAATACTGAATTATTCCAATTATGTTTTAGTTTTGGTTGCGTCGGTCTTTTTTGACCTGTTCAAAGGACTTCTGTTGGGTTTACCTTTTTTAGTTTGGGAAGGTGATTCTGTTAGCAATTTTGTATTGCCAATCCAAGTGGAATTTCGCATCTATTGTTGCAATATTACTTTGCTTGGATTGGAGAAACTGTTAGCGAAACTCAGTTTGATTGCATATAAGAAACAGTTGAAGCTGCCTGTCTGGTTATGTGAGAAAGAATAGGGGAATTTAGGTGCTTTTCACACTGTTAGGTTACCAAGTCTCTTTAAAAACTTTTGATGTCCTTATATCTTTTCCTTATCTTCTCTTTCTATCTATCTTTCTTTCAAAAAATTAATGTTCTCACCTATTTCTTTTGACTAATGCTATTCTTCAGAATTCACAGATGGAGAAAGTGTCCGAGGACACCGCCATGACAGATTTCAGACAAAATAGCCAAATTACAAGTTTTGAACCAAGAATTAGATCAGGCGAGTGGTCAGATATCGGCAGCCGCCAGTACATGGAAGATACACATGTGTGCATCTCTGACCTAGCGAAGAACTATGGCTACAACTCGATTATGGAGGAAACCATTTCCTTTTATGGGGTAACCTTCTGCTTTCCATACCACATTCCCAATTTTGCACAAATTTAAACCTTCTTTATGCTAATTGTGGGTAGCATTGACTTTTACATACTAGCTACTATCACTAACTGTTGACATTGAAGTTGAGTCGATCAAATTTACTCAATTGAACCACAGTTCATGACTGTAGATCAATTAATTACTCATCTCACTGATACTCAGAACTTACTATAAAAAAAATACTTTACTAATTTTTTTATACTATTTTTGTAAACCTGGGCTTGGAAATGATGAAGCTCATTAAATGAAAGAGCAAAAATTGTTTTGAATTTATGGAAGAACCACTTCCATAAATGATAAGTAATTAATTTTCTAAATTATTATTAGGTGTTTGATGGACATGGAGGAAAAGATGCAGCCCTTTTTGTTCGTGACAACTTGCCAAGGGTAATAGTGGAAGATGCTGATTTTCCTCTTGAGCTGGAGAAGGTTGTAACCAGATCATTTGTGCAAATTGACAACCAATTTGCCGAAACATGTTCTCTTCAATCAGCGCTTTCTTCTGGCACAACTGCACTCACTGCAATGATTTTTGGAAGGTCTGTAATTACCCTCCTATTCTGGAGCAACACCAAATTCATAATGTCAAATATTGTATATTGACCTGAATACCTTGCATTTCAAAACTGTCAAATATTGTAAATGTGAAATGTCATTCATTTCGAAACTGGCATTATTTTTAAGCGGATCAAACGCCCCCTTTGCAATGCTTTTATTTTTAAGATGGTGTTTCCCAAAGGAACCAATAGACAATGAGAATGCATGATTTTTATGCTTGGAGGTTCATATGACATTTTGTTATATAGGTCATACATGATGCTTATGCATTTCTTATGGCTAGGATTGAATTCCCTAGGAACCTATTGACTAATTCAATAATAATTTGTACTGATTTTGCACGCCTCAGATCCCATCCTTTATTTGATATATATTTAATACATTTTTCTTTCTTTCTTTTCAGATCTCTTCTCGTAGCTAATGCTGGCGACTGTCGGGCTGTACTCTCCCGATATGGCTCCGCAGTTGAGATGTCACGAGACCACCGCCCATGTTGCACCCGTGAGCGCAAGCGTGTCGAGTCCCTCGGTGGCTACGTTGATGACGGGTACCTCAATGGGCAATTGGCTATAACCCGTGCTCTCGGCGACTGGCACTTGGAAGGCATGAAAAACCAAAACCAAGCCGACTCTTCTGTTGGGCCCAGTCCAGGCCCTTTAAGCGCTGAACCCGAGCTCAAATTAATAACCCTTACAAAAGAAGACGAGTTCTTAATAATTGCATGTGATGGGATTTGGGATGTCTTCTCAAATCAAAATGCTGTGGATTTCATCAGGCGAAGGTTGCAAGAGCATAATGACGTGAAGCTCTGTTGTAAGGAGTTTGTGGAGGAGGCAATCAGGCTGGGTGCGACTGATAATCTCACCGCAGTTTTGGTCTGCTTTCACTTGGAATCGCCGCCGGTTTTGCGGGTGTGTAGGAGTGGTCGGGTTATGAGGAGCATCTCGGCTGAGGGTTTGCACAGTCTCCGACTACTCTTGGAAGGAAAATGAAAGGTTCCGAGTCTTTCAGATCGAGCGGTTATTGTAAGTAGATGTGAGGTGCTGTTTTGAAGCTATGCTGTGATTTTGTCATATTTTGTTACACAATAAAATAAGGCTGGTAGCCAAATAGAATTAATTGGGGTTCCTCTCTGGAGGAATACTTGTAAATAATCAGTTGAAGATGTAAAAGAGAGGGTACTAGTACTAGGTTGTCCAGCCAGGTGCTTTTTGAGCTTAGTGCTGTGATTTCACATTTTTAACACTGTACTAAATAAAAAAAAATGTCCCTTTGCCTGTCTTATAATGCAAGAGTCATTTTTGAACTCTTTAAATTTACTATGTTTTAATTTACAGTGTGGTAAATAAAAATCTTGTCCGCTTGGGAGAATTGCTTTGCTCGCTCCAGCTCTCTCCGTCCCCTGTGCAAGGTGCAATAAAACCTCCACCTCTGGTTGTCTTGCTAGACAGATATTTGGCATCCACCCTCTTATTTATCTTGTGTTGGAGTGGATAGATTTGAATCCTGTGTTGGATAGTATGGATGCATCTGGTTCTAATCCTCCTTTTTCCTCTTATCCGTAACAGCACATATTCTGGTACCATATAGATTTGGAATTCAGCTGCAGTACAATACCTGACCACATAGAATGGGATCTGAGTTGTCCATTTTTATCTGGCATGAATCTGAACCCTTGTATTGCAAATAGGCACCGAATTGAATTGATATGGTCTGGATGTCTGGCTGTGAGTATTCTATACGGTTAGGGATCTTAGGGTGATATTCATAGATTTGGGTGGTTTTGGGGACGCACCCGCACCAATTGGATTGAAAAGATAGATTCCAAAATCGAAAGAGCAATTGGTGTAGCAAAAAAAACCAATTGGATTGAAAATGGGAAGGGAGGTTTTTTTTTGTTTTCCCTATTAATAGGGTTTAATATAGCTGGCTTTCTCGTTTCTTTTCCGGAGTATCTAGCTACCTAGTAATCTAGTATGTATACATAATAGATAAAAAACACTTGACACACGTTTTTAGTTTTAATCATATGTTGACAGTTTGGCTTCATAAGAATTCGAATTAAGACCTCATAGATTTACTTCTTTACTCCAATGATTCAGTTCTGTAATAAATTTACTTCTTTACTCCAATGATTCAGTTGTACAATCTTTGTTCGAAATTTGATTGAGATATTTTTATTGATATTTAAATTTGAAAAGCTTGATCTTTTATCTTTATTTCAGATGAAAACTTGTATTATATTGCCATATTTTCCATACCTTTTGGGCCACAGAGATAATTTGCTTAGTGCGTAAGCTATTCATGTTAAAACGGAAATAAATCCACTGTTATTCCGAATTTCCGATCTTGGGATCGTTCAAATTTTTCTATGCACGAGTTTCAATGAATTTTTTTTCATTCACGAATCTCAACAAAGATCAACTGTTGAAATAGGAATAACAGGTTGCTGTTATTCCTTTGAAATAACAACAGATTTATTTTCTTTAAAACATGTGGGCTAAACAGATTTATTTCCTTTAAAACATGTGGGCTATATTTCTAATTACATGTACTGCGGCGACGAGGCATCTGGGTCGGATAATTAAGAACGTTGGAATCTGATCAAACAACCCATTTCTTGTTGATATGGACCTTCGGATTACTAAGATGATATTGATCTACACTTCGTTTTTTGTTATTAATTGGAAATTACTTAGTTTATGTTCATCGACATAAAACAAGTAAATGGCTCATGCCTTATAGTATCATGCAACATGTCCATATACACGGAGTTGCGTCCGAAGGGCATTGAACATTATCAGTTCGATGTCAGGTAGGAGTTGTTCGATTTGCATTAAGATTCGTACGTAATGCTTCAAGATTGATCCGCGTAAATTTATATAAACAAGAACTACGTCCAGTCTAGTATTTAATATAGAGTCTTATATAAGATGTTGTATGTCTGAAACTCAATATTCGCACTAAAATTGAGTTAAATTTTTTAACTATCATCTTATGCTCAAAAGAAAATCATACATACACTATTCTTTTCCATGATTTCTGCGAAGGATAATACCTACGTGTTAAGTACTAATATTATGTAACTATACTTATTCTAAATAAAACAAAGGTGTGGCTGACTAGGTGCTATGTTTAGAGTAGAACTAGAGTATTTTTAAGTTTATCAAGTATATTTGTGAACTCAACTTTAAAATTTATCGGATTCACTTTAAAAGACGAATTCAAACCATTGAAACCTTATGAGTGATGCGTCTATATATAAATTTTTTAAACTTTCAAATTCATTTAGTATAAAGTAAAGCAGTCGAAATTAGAAGGTTCATAAATTAATTTTAATACATTTATTTTTTGAACGTGTTTTTGACCACTTGACTCTATACAAAATTAATTCGAAAATTAATTTTTTGTTTGTATGTAGACGCATCACACATAAGATAGACAAATTTAAACAATTTGAATTTGTAATTTGAAATCAATCCAATAGATTTTAGAGTTCAGTTCACAAAGAGACTTGATGAACTTAATAACACCCTAGTTCTACTCGCTATGTTTAACATCATATTGGTTGGTATTACCATCAATTTAATTTTAAAATTTTAACATTTGATTCAAACCGCCAAATGTAATTTGCACGCACAATTTTTGTAGTGTGCGAATTAAAAAATTTGTATAGATTCTTTCATTATTTATTGGATTGAGAAATGATCGGATTCTTAGCTTGGTAAAGCAATTTTGGTACTGAGATGGTATGGGTAGATACGAGGTTTGTACCAAGTGACCTAAGATCGATGTTAGTTCCGGTATATCAAAGGTTAATGTATGACTTAGGTTTTAAGAATGATCAATGGTTCCAGAAAGGAACCTGAGAAGTGAGAACCTCAAATGACCTCGGTAATTTTGTCAGTAACTGGTTTTTTGTCGGAGCTCAGGGGTAAGTTCCCTAAAGCGTACGGAAGTGATCTTTGGGCTAAAACCAATTTATGGGCCAAGCCATTTATCATTAATAAAATAGAAGCAGCGCCAAGCCCTATCAGAAAATAATGGTGTAAATACACGGTCCAGTATATTTATAGTCGATGAAGTTTTGTCCTTTATAAAATCATAATAAAAAATCTGAAAACGAAAAAAAAAATGATTTCCTTTGAGTTATTGATATATAAATTATATTGAGCAGTTTGCATCAGCCAAATAGAACACCAAAATAGACATCTAAAGTTATTATACCGATTAACCGGAGCAGTAAAGGTTGGAGGTCAAGCCACCTAACTATTTATATATTTTTCTTAAATAAAGGTTGGAAGTCAAGGCACCCAAATATTTAATATTTACAAGAGATTCTTCATCTGAGTTTCGAACCTGCAACCTCCCACACGGAGGGCATTGCCTTTACTATTAGACCAAAGCTGGTTCTCAATCAATGCTATATTGCTATATATAATGCTCAAGAACTAACCTTTGGTCTAGTGACAAAGACACACTGTCTCCATGTAGGAGGTCATAGGTTCGAAATCCGGATGGGGGAATTCCTTTATTATAATTACAAGAGTATTAAATAGTTGGGTGGTTTAACCTCAGACAAAATTATAGGTATTATTAGGGAAGAAAATACGTGACATGCCGTGACGTGACGTGACAAACACGCTGTGATTTAGTCACGTGACGTGTCGTGATCAATTTTTTTTTCACGTAACATGACGTGATCAAAATAGTGGCAGACGGTCACATCACGCGAATGGTCACGTCACGTGTAGTCACGCCGTGACTACACGTGACGTGATATGACATGACATAAATTAATCACGTGA
Organism: Carex kokanica; assembly: GCA_025461125.1. Lineage (NCBI taxonomy): Eukaryota > Viridiplantae > Streptophyta > Magnoliopsida > Poales > Cyperaceae > Carex > Carex kokanica. The sequence goes on from JAJGRX010001461.1 coordinate 869,305, forward strand.
AACTTTTTTTAAAATTTTAATTTAAATTGTTGAAATTTAGAAAAAAAAAATATCAAAAAATATGAAAATTATAAAAATTGTAAAATAAGTAAATAATGTTGCAATTTTTTTTTTTGAGGAAAGGCGGTTGGATATCTAACATTACTTTAAAAATATAAATTACAAATATTCATTGGACTAAATTAGAGAAAATAAAAACTAGTACTACATGAGTACCGGTATCACTAAACTTACACCATAAGAGAAACATGGATACTCTATGCGTACAAAAAAAAAAAAACTGAAAATTAATTAGAAAAAATTGGGTAATCTATGTTTCATACCGTGACGTGACGTAACGTGTAATAATCATGTCACGCAACACGTGAATCATGTCACGTAATCAACTCACGTGACGTGACTGATTACGGCATGAGGATATTATAGTCACAATCTTCCGATCCAAACCATTACTGATCATCGTCGGTTAGCTTACACAATATACGATTTGTAGCTGATCGACCATAATCGGAGGGCTAAAATCTGAAGCATAAATATTATTTGTAGTGGACATTATTTATCGAGCTTTTGTGATCAGATCTAAACCGATGGAAAACCTAATCCCAAGTACAGTCCAGAGCAGAACTAGCAGGGGTGACCCACGTTCATTCTAATTTTCAAATTTTTTGACATTTGCCCCTCCCCCTCCGGAAAGAATTCATATCCTCTGCATTAACTCAAAAGAGAATCTTTTGAGTTAATGAATCTCGACTATCTGATTTGTTTTAAGATTCGTGCGAACTAGATCTGCACTAATATTAAAGGACCCCCTATGTTATAGACACGAGCCGGATTAGCTCCGTTTAAAATCAGACGGTTCAAATTCATTAACTCATAAGATTCCCTTTTGAGTTAATGTAGAGGATACGGATCCCTCCGGAAATGGATTTGGCCTTCTTTGCCTCTCTGACAGAAATTTTGCATCCGCTTCTAAAAATTAGAATATATTGATGGGAGGCTAAAATGCAAAATACACAATTTTGAACTCAAATTCATACTATCACAAAGTAGAATTCTAATTACTAAATTATAACTAAACATTTAACTTTTAATACTTTTAATGAGGCAGACTAAATCATATAAAAACTTTTAAACAATAATTAAATTTTAATATACATAATTTTTTTTTTTTAAATATCATAGAGATGGTTAACCATGAGAATGCAATCGGAGGCTAGTCGATGTATATATATAGTCATGACCAAGGTTCTAAATAGCGTTTATAGCGTCATAGCGGGAAGGCTACAAAAAAAGCTATAGCGAATAGCGTTGCTACAGCGGAAGCTATGCCACATAGCTTTTTTTCTTTTACATTCTGTATATTCAATATTTGTACTAAATATCAACATTATCTAAAGTCTCATAGAACAATAAATAACACCAAAGTAATTAAGAAAGTATAATATTCATATTGAACCCGTACAAAGTCCAAATTGCGGTTCAAAATATCCATAGTAATATTATAAACTATCAATTTTTTCTATTCAAAATATCTTAAGCATCATGATTCATGACATAATCTATTTTTTTTTCTATTCAAATTTCAATTTCGGTTTGGGCTTTTTTTCTATTCAAATTTCAATTTATATTTCCAATTTCAAATTGATTTATCTGTAGCAAGTAGCAACAAATTCAATTTCGGTTTGGACTTTTTTAGGTCTTTATTTAAAGTCTATATAAATTGCTTAAAAAAATTCATATTGTATAGCACGCACTATTTGCGCTACGCGCTATAGCGGCCGTAGCTCAATTAGCGCATTTTGATGTCATAGCTTAATGTTTGAGGTCCAAAAACACTATAGCGCGCTATTTAGAACACTGGTCATGACCCTTGATTGTCATGCATGAAATAATAGCAGATTTATATGGATACAATGAATGTCAAATGACAAGAAGTATTATTGATCTCCCATTTCTGCATGCATTCGCGAGCAACTTAATAATACACCACTCAAAAGCCACATCCTCGCAACTACTAATTAAGATGCTAGCAAGTTCAATTCTTGTTTTTCCTTTTTTCTTTTTCATTTTATTGGGAGTACCTTGCGAGTTTAATTCTAGAATTATGAATTTGAAATCCTAGTTCCCATGCATGAGCTACACATCATTTTGATTTAACAAGTCAACCATATATTAATGCTATACAAAGGTGGTCACCCGATTATGCTATCAATAGTTTCCTAATAATAGCATTAATCAGACTGTCGTGCGCAGATTGAGAAATTATGCTATGTACGAATCAAATGGTCCCACAGATCAGACGCTTGCATTAGTTTTGACTTGGTGATTGATGTATTTCGCCTTGAAACATTGCTAAAAGGCATATCAACTTTTAGCAAACAAGTAGGGGCCCACTATCCAGTATCTCATGCACTTACATCTCAAACAGGACAAAATAACATAAATTTTAAATGAGGCCTGTCATCAGCCGAATTTATATAGTACCATTATCATCGAATAGTTAATTAGTGGGAGAAATAAAGGTAAACAGTTTCCAAATTTTGGGGTCATATCTTTCCCATGGTACTGACAGTTAACTTATAAAAATAGACTATAAGTTGTAATATTTAAATGTTCTAATCCGACACTAAATTTTTTTAAAATGTGTTGGCAGAGTTCTTGCCACTAGACTTTGACACATCAATCCTTTTAACATGGTCTAGAAAACAGTTCCATTGCAAATATAAATAGATAGATTTTACATGATTTCATTCAACCCCACATTTTTTCTTCATCAATCGCACTTGAAGAGAAGAGAAGAGCACGAAAACGAAAGCATCAATATCGACTCAGCAAATTCTGACTAAAAGCACCTATATATGATGAGATCAATAGCAGCTCAAGTGATCTTTCTACTCCTGTTGTCTCAGTTAGTCGTTGATGTTGTTCATGGTATTAGATTAGATAAAGAGAGCCTCGTTGCCTTAACGAAGCAGATTCATCCAGTAAGTATTTAATTCATCATTTCATGGTCTAAATTTCTCACAAATTGGAAATAGGATGAATTCTATAACATTCTTTTTGAAGTTGTAATAGTGCTCATCGATCACTGTGTTTTGCTTGATATCAGGAAAAAATGGAAAACCAAGAAGGAAAATCTGCAAATGAGAAAGATTTATTGCATAAATGTGGCGAAAAATGCAGAGGTGCAACAAAGGAGAGTGCAGTGAGAAAATCTAAAGGACATGATCATATGATACCGACTTTCCATGAAGATTACTATGGACCAAGAGATCACAAGCCCAAGCACCACTAATGAATTCAATGTATATTTAGGCAAATTCTTTCTTCTTTTATTCTTCTAGCTTTTTTGATACATATTGCTTTGTTAATTTTTGGAGGTAACACCTTGAAATTTTGAGCAATATTCAGATCCTAATTAACCTGAGAACGAAAACAAATTCTTGTTTTCACATGTTACTGTCTCCTTTAATATTTGACTAAATTAAATAGGATTTTTTTTAAGAACTTCAATTAAGAATTGGTTAGCATATATATACATTAATGATCCATCTAATCCTGTAATAACCATCTATACTTTCCCCAATGTTGCCTTATTATGAACTACTAGGATTTAATTTTTTTATCAACGTGGATAAAAAAATGAGTCAATGCCATGGGTAAGTCCATGGAGAGAGTTATCCCGAGGCAATGACTATTCTGACGGAATTATTACTGTGAAGACGGACGCTGTTAAGCAATTATATCCACATTGATAAAAAATATGCTGGTTAAGTTCTGCTCGAACATAAAAATTAATCCAAGCCATGCTGATCTTTCAATCAAATTAATGCCCCATTTTTTTCATGTATTTTTCGGGTATTCTTTTTATATTATTGTATGAGGTTCATGAGTTAGTAAATTGGAGCCAAAGATGAGTGAAACATTTGTACCATTGAGCTGGTAAAGACTCGATGCCAATGGCCAATTGTTAGGGTACAAGCAATTTCTTTTGGAAGTTTTGAGAAGTCAATTATTAATTAGGATAATTTAAATTTACATTCAACTTTTAAGGTACATTCTATACCTTAATGTGCGTTCTAAATTATAGCTATCGATTTAAAAAGAGCAACTTTTTTTTTTAATAGTATCATATATTAATATTAAGTATCTTTTTTGATAAAAAAAAACTTGTTCCTTCAGAAAATTTTCTCATCTCCTATATTTAATGTTGAATATTTCTCATATCTCATAATCAGTAAACTGTCGTAAAACCTTTTGCTGAATGAAAAAATTATTATACATCTCAAATCTAAATTTTAATCGTTATAAATGTAAAGTAAGGTACCATGATGATTAAATTTGGATGTATGCAAGAATCTTTCTATTAATCATACACACCCCAACGATACAAAATTACATACATTTTTTTTTTTCCGTGAGGTAGTATATATTATGCCTTAATGCCATGCAGCCAATAAATTAATCATTTTCCCATAGCGACCGAATTAGTTACCATTAGTTACATTGACAATCATTAAGAAAATGTTCTGAAATTTAAAAATGAAAATGAGATGGACAACGTGCTTGTAATTGGAGTTGTTGAGGACAGCACTCCAGGAAATACTGCTCATTTCCATGGCCAGCAGTGTCACCTTTTGGGTATACGATGGTGGGATATGATCCAATTATCCGTATATATCTTAAATATCTATACACATTATGTATTAGATATCAAGATAAGGTATATGATGTGAAAAAAGTATTATTTTTTTAGTTGAAGATTGGATCAAGTTTTTTCTGATTTTAAATATTTATAATTTTTTTAAGGTTAGTCGGCTTGCCGCTAACAATATATTGATAAAAAAAATTATATACAAGATTTCTAAAAAACAAAGAAACACTCTATTGCATGAAATATTATTGTATCGAGTTTTAAACCTGTGATCTTGTAAATAGACACTAAATTAAAATAAATTTTAAAAAGAGAGTACAATTTTTGGATGAGGTGGATACTAAAAAATCCGAAAAAAATTTAGTATAATTTTTAGTACAATTTTTAATTTATTGTTGATGTGGCTTATTAGAACTCTAAAATTAGTTTCAGGGATGTGAACATTTAGAAACTCCAGAGCCTATAATTTCTAAAAAGTAGTTAACAGTTATTTAGAAACTCTAATAGTTTCAGGGATGTAGATGCTCTTATAATTCAATAAACACATCTAATCTGGCTTCGACAGTGTGTACAATTGCTTTTGGATTTAGGCACCTCTAATGTCACTGACGTCTACTGGATTGGATTTAGGTATCTCTAATGTCACCGGCGTCTACTGGTATATAATGTTTATTTTGTTAAATATGATATTATTTTTTTAAGGACTAAATGTAAGTTAATAACTTTCAGGTTATAAGTTGTAACTGTTTTAAAAAATTAACGGTTGAACTGGTTGATCTACTGATCCGATCAGTAAACTGTTGACTCAAAACTTTACCAAGTTGTTAACCGGTCCAGTTCTGAATTTCTGATGACATTGAATGTGCATATTTGAAAATATTTCCTATATTATAAACTTCTCTTCTTGAAAACAAAATCCGGGCCACAGATATACACATATATATCATTAATTTAGTCACCATTAAAAAAAAGTATTTGGGATAAATGTTGATTCTTTTGTTATGATAACTTCTTTTATGTTTTCAAAACTCATTTTAAAACTTTTAATTAGAGCACAATAACTAGATTGCATCAGATTAATCTTTAAATTTAAAATTTGGAGCAAAAAGATCGAATGGTAAAGTCAGAAAATTTCTTTATACTAAGAAGCACAGAATTTTTCAAAAAAAAAAAATACAATGTGATGTGAGACGTACTGAATTTTTTATTTTTTACAAAAATAATGTTGCATAAAGATAATGCATTATGAATTTATGATAGACGAAACCGTTGAAAACAACAGCGAGAAAAGTGTTATAACTGATTCTATTGCATATCGATTACATGTTCATTTGAATGAGTTATGGTAGGGAGTTTTCTAGATTCTGATTGGATTTTAGCTTTCAAATTTGCTATGTAGTTACATGATAAAATTAAGTGATATATAGACTTGAAGTACCTACATGTTGGTGAAAACTCGTTATTGAGTAACCTTAAACTTAATCTTTCAATGTTCAAGTGCATATTTCAATTGATCTTGCATTATCCCATTTTCAAAATAAACACTTGGAAGAAAATGTGAGATCCTCAAAAGTAGCATTCCTTACATTTTACAATAATATCGCTAAATGGGCTCACTTAATTGAAGCACTGGTTACACTAGCTTAGTCAATGTGAACAACATCATAGTTGATTTTCTTTTTTACAATATATATATTTTGCTTCAATCATGCCCGTAGGCCATTTCATTTTCACTGGAGTGTAAAAATCCCGGAATTTTTAAATATAGCACAGTTTTAAAAAATATATACCAAAACGGCACCGTTTGGTAGGAATTTCAAATTTAGCACGGCCGCAGATTAGCTGAGTAGCCCCATTTACTGGGGACCGCAGATCAGCTGAGCGGCCCCATTTTTTTTTTTTTTTTTTTTTTTAGATTTGAGAGATAAAAATTCGAATTTTACAAAACTTTAAACGGCCATAAAACGGCGCTCGAGTGTCCGATTTCAGCAAATGACCACTTTTCGGAAAGCTTGTGAAAATGCGCATGCGTCCGAACTAGCTTTGCTAGATTTCCAAATTCAGAATCGCAAAAAAACAAAGGGAAGAGCCTCAAAACTTCAGTTGAAGTTTCCGATTAAAATTTTCATTTCTATTCTCAAATCTACGTAGCTCAGTAAATTAGTTATCTAATGAACTTGTAGAATACTAATTTACTGAGCTACGTAGATTTGAGAATAAAAATGAAAATCTTAATCGGAAACTTCAACTGAAGTTTTGAGGCTCTTCCCTTTGTTTTTTTGCGATTCTGAATTTGGAAATCTAGCAAAGCTAGTTCGGACGCATGCGCATTTTCACAAGCTTTCCGAAAAGTGGTCATTTGCTGAAATCGGACACTCGAGCGCCGTTTTATGGCCGTTTAAAGTTTCGTAAAATTCGAATTTTTATTTCTCAGATCTAAAAAAAAAAAATGGGGCCGCTCAGCTGATCTGCGGCCCCCAGGTCTAAAAAAAAAAAAAGGGGCCGCTCAGCTGATCTGCGGTCCCCAGTAAATGGGGCCGCTCAGCTGATCTGCGGCCGTGCTAAATTTGAAATTCCTGCCAAACGGTGCCGTTTTGGTATATTTTTTTTTGAACTGTGCTATATTTAAAAATTTCGGGTAAAAATCATTCATCTTAAAATGCTCAAATCAATGCAAGTTATCATGATCAGTAACAGAATTCAATTAATAAAATTGATTATAATAATTGTATGATTTTCTTTTTTATACCCCCACATTTCGTTCGTATTCTTTTTATATTCACCAAATAATTCAATACATAGCAAATACAATTTCTCCTCTTCTTCTTTTTTTTTTAAATCCTTCAGGATTTAAAATCTTTTATTTTTGTATTCAACCATGTCTAATTAGAAAATCATATATCAGTACTCTTTTAAGAATTAATCTTCCGTAGCATAAGATTACCAGCATTTACTGTGTTAATCATTTAGTTTAGCATGTCTCTGATCGAAGTTAGAATTCCAATGAGGTTTGTATTGCCTTTGTTTCCATTTTAATATTTTTTTAATTTGGCAAATTCTCAAATAAAATGTTCGAATCATTAAGGAGTAATCAAGATGCTTAATAAAATGATAATTAACGAGATAATAAACGCTTATAATAGCATGCATTCAATTTTTTTTTCCTCAATAGTTATTACTCTCCAATTTTTTTTTCCGGATCATTAAGAGAATAATCAAGGTGGTTATAATTGATTCATAATTACAAAGAAAATTAATTATAAGAGCATTTATAATTTTTAGTCATTCAGTTTTCTTGATTATAATAATTATTTATTTCTTCGGTTATAAAATATAAGAGTTAATGATTATGACAAGAGTCAAGATCAATGCTTATGTTATTCATTTCTATTACTTTATTCCAGTGTTCTAAATAGCGCGCTACAGTGGCGCTATAGCGTTTTTGGACCCCAAACGCTACGCTATGACATCAAAATGCGCTATTTGCGCTATACAATATGGGGTTTTTTTTTTTAAGCAATTTATATGAGTTTTAAATAAAGGTAAAAAAAATCTCAAACTGAAATTGAATTTGTTGCTACTTGCTACAGATAAATCAATTTGAAATTGGGAATATAAATTGAAATTTGAATAGAAAAAAAGTCCAAACCGAAATTAAAATTTGAATAGAAAAAAAAATAGATTATGTCATGAATCATGATGCTTAAGATATTTTTAATAGGAAAAATCGATAGTTTATGATATTACTATGGATATTTTGAACTCCAATTTGGACTTTGTACGGGTTCAATATGAATATTATAATTTCTTAATTACTTTGGTGTTATTTATTGTTCTATGAGACTTTAGATAATGTTGATATTTAGTACAAATATTGAATATACGAAATGTAAAAAAAAAAACGCTATTTGGAATAGCTTCCGCTATAGCGACGCTATTCGCTATAGCTTTTTTTTTAGCCTTCCCGCTACGACGCTATAAACGCTATTTAGAACCTTGCTTTATTCTATGGTTATTATAAACCGAAGACCCTAAAATGTTATTTTCAGATAACCCTAAATTTATTTTTATTACATACAAGTCCAATTATTAATATTTACCGATAATTTTTTATTTCTTCTTTTCCAGATAAATAAACTGAAAAATTAATTGCTTCATTTAATATTAATAGAACGAGATTTTGAATGTCATACTCAATCGAAATTAGATTTAGTAAGAAATCTAGAATGTCCAAGTAAAAAATCATATTTTGATTTCGATTATGATTAGGATCAAAATAATAGAAGCAAATTCAGAGAGTTTTAATTTTTCTTTCTTTCTTGCAATACCAAACGGAGAGCAGAGGCCAAATAAGTCAACTTAATTAATTTTGAGTGAGGCTATGGTGCTATGCATAGCACGGATGGCTAGTGTACTACGGCTCAATATGGTACTTTTTAAAATCCTAACGGTCGATCCGACCGTTCAATGTGATAACCATATGAATATGTACTTGCAAACTAAATTTTATATTTTTTCGAATTTTTTTACTATTTTTTCAGATAGGTGGAATTTTGATGGTCCAGAATTTTCAAAAAACACTGATTTTTCTACCTATCTGAAAAAATAGTAAAAAAATTCAAAAAAAATATAAAATTTAGTTTGCAAGTACATATTCATATGGATATCACATTGAACGGTCGGATCGACCGTTGCATAGCACGGATGGCTAGTGTACTACGGCTCAATATGGTACTTTTTAAAATTCTAACGGTCGATCCGACCGTTCAATGTGATAACCATATGAATATGTACTTGCAAACTAAATTTTATATTTTTTCGAATTTTTTTACTATTTTTTCAGATAGGTAGAATTTTGATGGTCCAGAATTTTCAAAAAACACTGATTTTTCTACCTATCTGAAAAAATAGTAAAAAAATTCGAAAAAATATAAAATTTAGTTTGCAAGTACATATTCATATGGATATCACATTGAACGGTCGGATCGACCATTATGATTTTAAAAAGTATCATATTGAGCCGTAGTACACTAGCCATTGGTGCTATGCATAGCACCATAGCCTCACTCGTAAGTAAACATGTCCTCCGAAATTTATTTCGAATAAAACCAAAGAAAATTTTCCTTTAGAAGCTCAGAAACTAATTCGGTAAAAATAGTAAGAAATAATATATATGTATAATGTTTCCTTACATATCCAATTATGTATTAAATTTAGATAATTTATATGATCGACATATCTATAAAATTATAAGTCGTTCTTGATTCTACATAATAGAATTTCTCAACTACTCTGACTACAAGTTAATCAAATTAATGACTAAATCTATCACAAAATCTAATTTCAATAAATCCTATCCGAATTACAGAATTACGCTTAACATTGTTGGAATAAATTTTCAAGATATTCAGATAGTTATAAATTAACTAAAATAAATCAAATTGAAATAGAGTTACCTGAATTGTGCGAAGTACTGTCCTTAAGCGTATTCCATCTCATCGTGCAAAATGGAACCGCAACTAATTAGATAATCTAGGGTTATTGCTCCTTAGGCACGCTATGGAAACAACTGACGATAAGTCGACAATATCCAGCAAAGATAAGAATTTGATAATTGAGATAAATAGAAAAGATTACATGGAAGAGTAAAAAAGGAAATTTATATTTTCCTTTTTCTTTTCTCGGATACAATCAGAGAGAAATGGAGATCCAATTAGATCGTGAAATCAATACATCCAAAATAAACTGAGTCAGTCAGTTTTATAGAGAGAGAGAGAGTATGTAATTAAAAGAAAGATTAATGAGGATTGAATTAGAAAACAAACGCATCTTTTTTACTTATTTCCTGTCCGAAAGAGTGCCTACCGTTTCCAAACAATAAAAGAGTTTTTAAGGAATTAATGAACGTCATTAATTAGAAAATAAATGGAATGATTTAATACAAAGAGAGAACAGAGAGTGCCCAGGCGGCCAGGCGCCTCTATAATTTTTAATTTAATTTGATATGGATATATTCGGTTTAGTCCTCAAGATTACAAAACATTACAAACGGAAATTTTAACAATTTTTAGTTTTTAGAACTCAAGTTCCAACAGATACTAAGACAGAAAAAAAGAAATACAATTTGGATTAACAGATCTTTCCAACCCGACCCGATAAGATAACTAATTCCTAACTAAAATCTGAATTAGGTCGTGACAGGTGAAGTGCAAAACACATCACTGGTTGGGAAAACAAACTCAAGACAGAATCAAAATAAATATCAAATTCCAATATTTTAATGAGGAAATATCAAAATTTAGAACATTGAACGGGGACATTAATAAATCTATCTAACTATATTTAGAGTAACCAATTTGTTAAATAAAGGAGGTTATTTATTTAACAGATCCGAAAATAAAATGACCTTCTAAAAAGCTGGTTCTCCCCTCCAACCCTCCTACATTGCAAGGCCATTATCCCTTGGCAATCCGTAGAGCAAATCCCATGGATCCAGTTCACCGAGAAACAGAAAGCGATCATGAAAAGAGAGATTGGTCGGATTTGAGTTCTGATTTGCTTCGCCTCATCTCCAGAAAAATCTCCGACCTTTTTGACTTTGTTAGATTTCGCACTATTTGCAAGCACTGGCGCTATGCAGCCCCTGCCTCCGATCATCACCCTCTACTCCCCTGTCTGTTCGGTCGTAATTCTGACTACTTCTTACTCTACTCGCTTCCTTCTGCTGAAACACACAAGATCAATTTCCCCAATCCACAAGGTAAGATCAATTTGCCCAATCCACAAGAAAAGCTTAATTTCCCTGAGGCACGCGATTGGATATTTACCGGACCCATAGAGCACCACATCCTTGTTGCAACTGTCCGTTCTGTCTCCTTGTCTCTCATCAATCCTCTTACTAAGAACGAGGTGACTCTTCCTCCCATTAATCATAATTATTCCCCGCACAATTGGGCTTGTGTAAACCATACTAGAACCTGGGAACATGTGGTCGTAAATGGTTACGTGGGAAATAATTATAGTACTGAGTATTTGGCATCGTATCGGCACAGTGAGGGCAATTGGGTCACAATTGAGAAGGACTTGCCTGGCAGGTATCCCATTGTATACTACAAAGGAATGTACTACTGCGTTATTAACCAAACTGGAGCCACAGAGGTCATGGACGCAACTACAGGTGAAATCATGTCAACAATACCTCCTCCCCGAACTTCAAATGATTATTATACTTCAACTTATAAACATTATTTTGTCGAGTCGTCAGGAGACTTGTTACTAATTTGTAAGTTTCTGGCTAACACGTCTTCTTCTTGGTCTGTGAATTATTACTTCGATATATATCGATTAAATCAAGAGAATGATGATCCCCTGTGGGTGAAGATGAGCAATATGGCTGACCGGGCGTTGTTCTTGGGGGCTACTCAAGGCTTTTCTGTCAAATCTACTGATTTTGATCGATTCAAGGGTAACTGTATCTACTATATTGAATATGCTTTCAAGGCAGTAGAAGATTCATATCCACGTCTGGTCAATCACCTGTTGAGGTATGATATTGAGGATCGTTGCTGGGAAGACCTACCTTATCCTTTCCAGGAAGCAGTAACTTGGATCATGCCTAGTCTTCAGTAACTCTTGCATCTCTTTTGGACTGATAATTAAGTTATATTTATAAATTCCGTTTTTTCTTTTCTTTTGTTGAAATGGTCGTGTCAACTTCAGTGCAATAAATTCTCAGTTTACTTTTTCTTGTTAGCAACAAAATTATCAAATGGTGTAAGTTAAGAGAAAAGGAATTAAATTAGTCTCTGTTGCAAAAGAATCCAAGAAATATGCACAGATAAAGGAATAACGAAGCTGTAAGCGATTTGATGAAAATAAATATAAAATTTCCAGGTTAAAAAAAAATAATCTATATAACTCAATACAAAATTTGGCAGACAAATCAGAATATTAATCATGAAATTTCCAGGCTAAACTGTCGTAAAACCTTTTGCTGAATGAAAAATATTAAATTTCTCAAATCTAAATATTAATCATGAAATGTGAACTATGGTACCTTTATCATTAAATTTGGATGTGTGCAAGAATCTTCCTATTAATTATACACACCCCAATAATACAAAATTACATTTTTTTTCCCGTGAAGATGTATATCCAGTTTTATGTCTTACTGCTATGGATCCGACTCTGCTGCTTTTCCGATCTCAACCATTCAAAATTTAATTTTTCATTCGCGTGTCTCGATAAAAAAAAATTTTCATGCACAAATCTCAACAAATTTGAATGGTTAGAATTAGAAAAACAGAAAGGTGTTTTTCTCAGAGAAAAGCACCTGAGTCAGATTCTACTGCTATAGGCCTATAGCCAAAAAATTAATCATTTTTCCATAGCGACTGAATTAGTTACCATTAGTTACATTGATAATCATTAAGAAAAATGTTCTGAAATTTAATAATGAAAATGAGATGAACAACGTGCTTGTAATTGGAGTTGTTGAGGACAGCACTCCAGGAAATAATACTGGTCATTTCCATGGCCAAGTGCCACCTTTTGAGTATATGATGGTGGGATATGATCCAATTAACCTCTCAAGTGCCACCTTTTGCTATATCAACAGAGCCCGTATCAGCTCTAGATAAATACGACTCGAACTTTCAAAAGATTAATTAGTAATTAGTCTACCGGTTTACCCTATCAATAGCCTTTTTTTTTTGTCACTACGAGTATCATGAGGTACAGGTACAGCAGATGTACTGAATTTATTATTTTTTATAATTAATGTTGCATAAAGAATAATGCATTATGATAGATTAAACCGTTGAAAACAACAACGAGAAAAGTGTTATAACTGATTCTATTGCATATCAATTACATGTTCATTTGAATGAGTTATGGTAGGGATTTTTCTACATTATGATTGGATTTTAGCTTTCAAATTTGCTATGTAGTTACACACTAAAATTAAGTGATAGTTAGACTTGAACTACCTACATGCTGGTGAAAACTTGTTATTGAATAACCTTAAACGTAATCTTTCAATGTTCCAGTGCTTATTTTAATTGATCTTGCATTATCCCATTTTCAAAATATATAAACACTTAAAAGAAATTGTGAGATCCTCAAAAGTAGCATTCGTTTACATTTTATAATAATATTGCTCACCGAGCTCACTTAATTGAAGCACCGGTTACACACTAGCTAATCAAATGTGAATAACATCATAGTTGGGCTCAAGGCTGAGCTTGCTTGAAGCCCAGCAGTCATGAATCAAGCCTGTATCCGCTCTATATATATATACCTACGGAAACAGTATCTAACAATCTATGTGGTACTGCAGGGATATAATATTTTCAGCCGAATTAAAATCAATTTAGCGTCTATTTGAAATATAGAGGATATATACGTTTTTTGATTCGTGTCATACTAAAATGGACGACTCAGATTTTCATTCTACATGGTTAGATATTGTAAGAATTACGTTCCCCTTCCAATAGTTAAATCACCTATTAATGATACAGTGTTAATTTGTTGGACATCTGTGATATCTCGGTGGCTTTGTAGGGAAATTCATGATATTTTCCATTCTCAGAGTCATATATATATGTGTGTGTGTGTGTGTGTGTGTGTGTACTGAAATTTTGAAATTTTGCATGGGTACTACATTATGAAATTGGCTTTAATTTTAAGACAATGTTGCAAGTGGCAGCTATAAAATAGGTGCTTGGCCTTGCACATTGGATTGGTGTATAACTGTATATTAATATTTGAGAGCACATTGATCTTATCCACTTGAGTATTGATCTTCATAGTTCTTAATTCATGTCTCATATTCATTTTGTGCTTTTATTTTTTTAATAATTCAAAATCTGGAACTATATCAATAAAAAAAAAATATTTTGATTGATTTCAAGGAATTATGAAAAGCCACCATAAAATATTGCCACCATTTTTTTCTTCTTATTCTAGCTATATGGGAATGTGTTTGTATATATACTTTTTTTTTAAGGTAAGTGAGCAATGGCTCACCAACATTTTGTATTAATTAATGAAAAAATATTTCAAACAACAGCTAGGTCTAGTCCAAACTCAACAATTACATCACCACTATTTATCTATTTTAACTGTTGACTTATGTATCCTTAAAATAATAAAGAGTGAGGCTATGGTACTATGCATAGCACGGTTGGGTCTGTGCTACGGCTCAAAATTTGAGTTTTAAAATCATAACGGTCCATCCAAACCGTTCAACATGATTATAAAATGAATATGTACTTGCAAATCAAATTTTACATTTTTTTGAATTTTTTTAGATAGGTAGAAAATCACTTGATTTGAAAATTCTGGACCATCCAAAAACAGTGATTTTCTACCTATCTAAAAAAATAGTAAAAAAATTTGAAAAAATGTAAAATTTGGTTTGCAAGTACATATTCATTTTATAATCATGTTGAACGGTTTGGATGGACCGTTAGGATTTTGAAAACTCAAATTTTGAGCCGTAGCACGGACTCATCCGTGCTATGCATAGTACCATAGCCTCACTCAATAATAAATACATCTTTCCAAAGGGGAAAAAAATGAAAAGGTTTTTAATTACTGGTCGGTTCAATGATTAACGTTTAGCATTCATTCATTTGAGAGGAAAGTTGAAACTAATTGAAAGCCGAACTTAAAAAACCTTTTTCAGACTTTAGGTTACAAGGATTGTATAATTTTTAAAAATACGCATTGTATAATTTTTAAAAATATTTATACTTAATGAAAAATTATCTAGACTTTAGGTTACAAGAATAAAAAATTATAAAAGTTATATTTTTATTTAATCGACAAAGTATTTAATTTGAATTTTGCTAAATATATATAATTTCAAAATATGGATAAAATATATGAAATCAAGAGAGACAATTTTTTTTTTTTTTTAAAGTACTGAATCTCGTGCAGTCTGCACAACAGTTGTTTACAATTTACCAGCTCATATGGTAATTAACCCCACCAAAGATCACTATGGCTGCATTCGGATCATGTAATGATATATTCTTTTTATTTTATTTTATAGCAAAGTGGTCTTAAAGACAGAACAAAGATTTAAAAAATGAGAGATTAAACATCATTTCTAAACTTGTTCAAAGGCAAAAGTAGATTCGACATGATGAGCCAAGAGTAATGCACGAATTGTATATTCAAGTCTGATTTATTACATGAATTTAATTGTTTCAAGAAACCACAATGGAGAGCACAAGTTGTAGGATTGAAATGATAATTGTATAATCTTAAGGACCATTAGGTAACTTACTCGAATTGATGTATATAAGAAACTGATGAGAACATAACTAAGAAAAGAGATACTTGCTCTGATTCTCCAAGTCACAGCCATGGCATCAAACCAACCCAATAATTCTTCGAGCCACAGTGCACTTTTTGATGAACTCCGGTGGGTTATCCATATCCGGCAAACCCTCGAAGAAGAGGTGGAGGATGATACGGGTATACCAGTTTCAGTATTCAATGTACCAAAACCGTTGCTACTTATCAAGCCAGAGGCGTATGTGCCCCAATTCATAGCCATTGGCCCATACCACCACTGGCGGCCTGAGTTGTTTGAGATGGAGCGGTATAAACTCGCTTCAGCGAAAAGAACTCAGAAGCAACTTCACGGATTAAAGTTGCAGCAACTTGTTGAGCAGTTTGTGAAGCTTGAACAGACGATACGGGCATATTATCATAGGTACAGTTTATTACTCTTTATTTTTCAGATCACCCTTGTCAGTATAAGTTGGTACATTAATTCGACTTTTTCTATTGAAGTATTGGTTCAAATTCTATCAATTTCACAAACTAATAATCTTTAACCGCTATACATATAATGTGTTGATATTTGATTGTGTAATAATGACACTTATCCTTTCATTTGCACGAATCTCAAAGCAGATCGGACCATTTGGACCCGAGTTTTGATAAAATTTGTCCAAAGCCCTTCGGACAAAACCCAATTCCTTAATAAAATTACAAAAAAAAAAATAAAGAAAATTAATTACTAAAAGTGGCTCTTTCCTTGTTTAAGGTTCCTTGATTTCAATGGTGAGACGCTTGCATGGATGATGATTGTAGATGCGTCATTCCTGCTCGAATTCTTGCAAATCCACGCAATTGATGCCGAAGGAAAGCCTTTCAGAAGGTTATCTTCAAGAATGTCGCACTTGGTAGATTTTGCGGGGCGCAAAACTGCACATAATTCGATCTTGCGCGATTCTATGATGCTAGAAAACCAAATCCCTCTCTTCTTGCTTAAAAAAATCATAGACCCACAGTGCACCTCAAGCGATGAATCAGATAAGTTACTAATCAATATGCTAACTGGGTACATGATTGAACTATGCCCTTTTAAAATGATGGAGAATTTCCCCATAATAGACCCAACAAAGCATTGTCACTTGTTAGACCTCCTTTATTTCATTCTTGTACCCAAATCGCAAGATCCAACCGAGCAAAATGAAGAGATAACAGAAGAACAAAATGATCAGACCGCACCATCGGAACCAACACGCGGTAATTGTGATTATGCCAAACAATTGTTTAGTGCCATATGGAGCATGAATGGGCGATCGATTCAATACATTAAGCAACTCCTCCTGTCAAGGCCACTAAGGTTTCTGGTAAAATTACCATGGAAGATTCTGTCTAGTTTGCCGGGCTTGTCGGCCTTGAAACAG
Organism: Carex kokanica; assembly: GCA_025461125.1. Classification (NCBI taxonomy): domain Eukaryota; kingdom Viridiplantae; phylum Streptophyta; class Magnoliopsida; order Poales; family Cyperaceae; genus Carex; species Carex kokanica. Next base: position 886,669 of record JAJGRX010001461.1, read on the forward strand.
CCCATTGAAAACCTATTCACTTCCGCAATTGGAGGTTCAAAGAAAGAAGATCAAGGTTCTAGCACTAACATAGACAAACCTCCTCTTGTTGAAGAGATAATGATTCCTTCGGTGGAAGAACTAATCGACATTGGAGTTAAGTTTTCACCTACAAATGGTGATTTAACCACTATCTCCTTTGATGTAAAAACCACAACTTTTTACCTCCCAACCATATGCCTAGACCTAAATACTGACGTATTACTGAGAAATCTTGTCGCATACGAGGCATCAGCTGCGTCAGGTCCGTTAGTTTTCACCCGATACACCGAACTAATGAATGGTATTATAGATACCGAGGAGGATGCCATACTTTTGCGAAAACAAGGGATCATAATGAACCATTTGAAAAGTGACCGAGAGGTGGCGAACCTGTGGAATAGCATGAACAAGTCTATAAGGCTAACAAAAGTTCCATTTTTGGATAAGTTGATAGAAGATGTGAACAAGTACTACAACAGCAGGTGGAGAGTTAAAACTAAGAAATTCATGAAGAAGTATGTGTTTGGGTCATGGCAATTTCTTACTTTTTTAGCAGCAATTCTGTTGCTGCTGCTTACTACTTTACAGGCATTCTGTTCTGTCTACACTTGCTCGCGTTGGTTTGGTGTTGTTGCTGCTGCTGGGCAACAGTAAATTTTCAATATTTTATCTGTTAATCCTTTTTTTTTTTTTTTTTGTAACTGTTTGTTCCTCGGCTCATGTGATTGGTGGCTTGCTTTGCTTGCGTGTTGTTTTGTTTTAGGGGCTGTCAAAACTTTGTTTGACCATGAATTGTGAAGTATTTATTGATTTTGTGTAGTATTATAATTAAAGTTTCGTCTTATTTCGATCCATTTGTTAGCAATATATATTTATGTTTAAGAACTTTGAAAATAACATTCTGTTTAATAATGAAGTACTTTTAATTTAATAAAAAAAAATTTAGATATTTTAGTTAAAGAGTAAAATAAGGCCTAAAGCAACAAAATATATATAAAAAAGAGTACCATCATTCTGAGAATATATTAATTTTGTACTCTCTTTTTTTTAAAACAGTTTAACTAATCTCAAAGGTCCAAGAATAAATATGCTATTTGTCGAGTAGAACTAGGTGTTCTTAAGCTCATCAAGCTTGAGCTTAGTTTCAAAACTTATCAAATTGACTTCAAATCACGAATTCAAATTGTTGAAACCGGTCTACTTCACGAGTGATGAGTTCACATGCAATTTTTTTATTTTTTTTAAATTAATTTAATATAAAGTCAAGCCGTAAAAAAATATTCAAAAAAATAAATACATTAAGAGTGAGGCTATGGTGCTATGCATAGCACGGATGGCTAGTGTACTACGGCTCAATATGGTACTTTTTAAAATCCTAACGGTCGATCCGACCGTTCAATGTGATAACCATATGAATATGTACTTGCAAACTAAATTTTATATTTTTTCGAATTTTTTTGCTATTTTTTCAGATAGGTAGAATTTTGATGGTCCAGAATTGTCAAAAAACACTGATTTTTCTACCTATCTAAAAAAATAGTAAAAAAATTCGAAAAAATATAAAATTTAGTTTGCAAGTACATATTCATATGGATATCACATTGAACGGTCGGATCGACCGTTAGGATTTTAAAAAGTACCATATTGAGCCGTAGTACACTAGCCATCCGTGCTATGCATAGCACCATAGCCTCACTCATACATTAATATTAATTTATAAACCTTATAATTTTGATTGCTTTACTTTCTACTAAATTAATTTGAAAATTTAAAAAAATTGCATGTAAATGCATAACTCGTGAATTAGGTCAGTTTTAACGTTTGAATTTGTAGTTTGAAATCAATTCGATAATTTTTGGAGCTAAGTTTACCAAGATATTTGGTCAGCTTAAGAACACCCTAGTTCTACTCCTATTTGTCTTTATGATGATTTCAAAGTCTTTAGTAGTATGATAATAAGATCAAATATAGCATGTGTTGTGCTCACCGAAAAAATTAGGTGAGCACAACTAAAAAAATCTATCGAATTGGTTTCAAATGATAAATCGAAATTGATCTACTTCATGAGTGATGCATGTGCATGCAAAATTTTGAAATTTCCGAATTCATTTAGTACATAGTCAAGCGATAAAAAAAATGATGAAAAATGAATGCATGAAATAACTTATGAAGGTTCTTTTTTTTATCATTTGACTTTGTACTATACGAATTCAAAAATTTTAGAATTTTGTATGTAAATACATCACTGATGAAGTAGATGGGTTTAACATTTGAATTCGTCATTTGAAGCCAATTAAAAAGATTTTTTGAGTTGTGCTCATCAAAATAATACATACCTCATTTGAGTTATCCTTTCAGTGCCATATGTAGTTAGTAGCTAGGAAACTTTAAGAAAGATGAATTGTTTCATTTCAAAATATAAGGAAAATTATTGTCCAAATTGTTTTTCATGATTATGTGAATAATATAAAAAAAAACTTATAAAGTATATGACAACGAAAATTATTGTCCAATTTTCTTCCTATTTTCCTTGATATAAATTATATATTTTATTTGGACCAATTCGGTAAATAAAACATTTGATGGATATAAAAGGTTAAGATTATATCAGATATTAGACTCCTTATCCATAGAAAGCCATTTTGAAACATAATTCATCTCAAACTGAAGTTTCAAATGAAAAAAATATACATTTGAAAAATGGAGAGAGTTCAAATGCCTACAATTTTAATGACTCCACTTTAAAACTCTAATAACCTAAATTTTAAAATTAAATGTCAAAATAAAATCGTTAAATATGATTTATATTATATTTTTATGTACATATAAACAATTATGACATTTCAAATATATTTTGATTGTTATCAAGACCTTGCAAACAGATTATGATATAATGTAAAAATAAAATTTTATTTTGACATCTCACTATTTTATTTTTGACATATAAATTTTAGAATTTTATTATTACAAAATTAACAAATGGCGCATAATGGAGATACAATAAATGGAGGTCGTTTGAACCCTCTTGAAAATTAAAATACATTTATCTGGATAACATTTTGTAATTAAAAAATTGAGGGGCTTCCATATAAAAGTAACAATTAATTCCAAGAGGATGTGAAACAAACTATGAGACAGATTGTTTTGTTAACTGAAAACAACGATTCGAGAGCTTTAACACTGTTAGATGCATGGTGATGCACACATCTGATCCACGGAAGCCGATGGACTAATGGAAACAAGGAGTAGAACTAAGGTGCTTTTAAGCTCACCAAGCCCTTCGTGAGCTTAACTCAAAAACCTATCGGATTGATTTCAAACGACATTTCCAAACCGTTAGATGTTTAATCTATATTAAAATGTGCTTGGAAACCAAATTTTTCATTTTTTAGAATTTTTTTACTATTTATTAAGATGGTTTGAAAATCACTGTTTTTCAATGGTGCAGAATTTTAATAAAAGAAGTGGTTTTCAAACCAGCTTAATAAATAGTAAAAAAATGAAAAAAATGAAAAATTTGGTCTCCAAGTACATTTTAATATAGATTGAACATCTAACGGTTTGAAAATATCATTTGAAATCAATCCGATAGGTTTTTGAGTTAAGCTCACGAAGGACTTGGTGAGCTTAAGAGCACCTTAGTTCTACTCGGAAAGAAGCATATCCAGTTTGGCATCCTATATGGATTTGTTTGCCAAAACCTATTATTTGATTGTAAGTTGGATGCTTTGTATGCAGCACGTGGCACGTGGATTAATTATAATGTTAGTTACCAACCAAACAAAAAATATATCCTACTATGGGTTGGATTTCTCCTACTAGGGTTTCTTTTTATCGTATTAGTTTGGTGTGCTTTAGAGGGTGTGTGTGGGGTCCGTGGATTTGTAGGTTGCAGCAGAGTTCAGATCTCTTTAGCAGCATAGTTCCCTCATTCCCTGCATAGTCACGTACAACACAGCGAAGTTCGGATCTCTTAATCAGCCTTTTCTTTTTCGATAAATTTAGATATATACTCATCATAACTTTGTTCAATTAGATATTTCCCTATCAAATTTGAAAATTAGTTATTTTCCCATCTAAACATAACTAATTTATTAATATACCCATTCTTGATTTTCTCACTAAAAAATACATATTAATATTAACAAAATATCTAATTAGACAATTTTGCTCCTTACTTCAAAATATACTATTACTCATTTTAGGAGGTGTTGCACGAAGCCCAACAGTTTTGATCAAAATACTGAGTTGGGACCAAAGCCATGCTTAGAAATTTTCAACGAAGCTTAGTAGTTCTCTGATTATTGAGTTGGAACATCCAATTCAGATTAGAGAATTTTGCAAAGCTTAGTAAAGAGCGATAATGGTGGTGGCAAGGTAACAAGAGTAAAACTCAAAAATTGATTTATTTTTGTCATAATTGATTGTTACAGGATACTCCTCTTGTACGAGCGACGAGGATTACAACTACTTTCTCTTAAAATAACCCTTCAATTTTGTGGGTCTTGTACTTGAGATAGGAGTAGGTCCGATGGGCATCGGACCTACAGTTAGGTTCAATTAGCTCTATCACCATACGATTAGCATCAAGATCTATGCGCACGGAAACTGATAATACTTGCACGGATTTTGATGCACAGCACACGAAGCTTGATGCAAATCGGATGGTCATCACACCCATCGAACCAAGGTAGGTCCGATGGGCATCGGACCTACTCTCATTCCCTTACATGGTGTACCGTGTGCAGCACCTTTTGGTCCCAACTCAGTGTTTTAGTCAGAACTGCCAGGCTTCGTGGAAAATTTCTAAGCATGATTTTGGTCCTAACTCATTATTTTGATCAGAACTGCTGGGCTTCGTGCAACGCCTCCTAAAATGAGTAATAGCATAGTTTCAAGTAAGGGGTAAAAATAAAATTATCCAATTAGATATTTTGTTAATATTAATATGTATATTTTAGTGAAAAAAAAAATCTAGAATGGGCATATTAATAAATTAGTTATGTTTAGATGGAGAAATAACTAACTTTTAAGTTTGGGTGGGAAAATATCTAATTGAATAAGTTATAATGGGTGGGAAAATTTCTCTTCTTTTTATTTATATATTTATTCAAAAACCCGTCGGATATATATCCAAATTTGCATTTTAGAATGATCAAAATTCAAAGGGCTACTTTTAATTACGAGGCTTGATGAGCCTCTATACATGACTTTTTCTTATTAATCAAAAATCCTGTTGGCGGCACTTCGCCGCCAACCCTAAAAAAAAAAAAAAAAATTCAAAGGGCTACATTATTATTATAGGTAGTCTAATTCCTTAGTTCAAATTGTTTAGAGTAGAACAGGGGCACATTCAGGAATTTTGTTAAGGAAAATAAGAAAATAGCGAATCAAATTTAAATAATTAATTAGATATTAGATAAAAAACAATACTCTAATTTTCACTTGTCTGACTTCTAATTTCTAATTTATAACTTCTAATTCTAATTACCAATCAAAAATCAAGAAATTTATCCTAACTTTAACTTTAAATTTAACTCTAATTACAATTCAAAATTTTAGAGAGAGACAAATAAAATTCAAGATGGCAAACTTAATTCGGACCTATAGACCTCCATAAAAATTCAAAATCCACGCGCTGATATTTACTGGGTCCGCCCTGGAGCAGAATATATTCCACGTCAATATATAATGAGTGAGATTCAAGTGGATCGAAGCTAAAAATTTACAAAACTGTATTTGATAAAAAAAAAAACAATATACATTCAACAAGATATATTGTAAGAAACATATTTGTTATTTTAATTAAACCATTTTTTTATTAATAGAGAAGGCAAAATTGAAATTTTATTAAAATAGAAGAAATCTCAAATTGTTTAAACCACATGGGCTATCCCCAATTCATATTTAGGTCGATGAAAATTTTGAGTTTGGATCCGGATCGTCCGATGTGCTTTGGCACGAATATTAAAGTGGTCCCATACATTATACATTCCAAGTTGGACCGAATTGATCTGGACTTCACCTTCAAATTTGCGAATTACACCTGAATTATACCCGAATAATTCATTTTTTTGGTGATGCCGAACCGAACGCCGAATTATTCGGTTGACCGAACTTTAACCAAATTATTCCCGAATAATTCGCGACTTTTACGAACTTTTCCCGAATTTTACGAATTATTCGCGAATTTTTCCCAAATTTTTTCCAGAACATTTTTTTTTGATTTTTTTTTTTGCTTCCTTATAGGACTGAGATTTCTGATCCGGATTATTCCAAATCATTTCCGAATTATACCCAAATTATTTCCGAATCACGAATTTTTGACCTCGCCGAACCGAACCCGAATAATTCATTTGTCACTATGTTTACAAGTAATTTCTTTTTTTCTTTTTTTGAAAAAAGAAACGAGGATCATGCATACCCACACTTGATTCACGAGGACACCTTTTTTATCAGTGTAACCTAGCTATCAGTAACTTGGTGGTTGATAGATATATTATAACAGATAAGATAAAGAGAATACTGAAGTCAAATATGAATGATGGATCCAGATGTGTCATTCTTCGGTGTCACCTAGAGGTTGCCCCAGACCCCAGTACAAGGCTGGCTTCATGTATTTTTTTTTTGCAACTTCATGTCAATTTGCAATTAATTTAACATTCTAGAGATGAAATCTGCATAGAGATCTACAAATCTTTTTCCTTCACATAATTATTTGGTGTCCCAGGCCAGCAAACTACACGCAATGATGCAATTAAGATGTATTGTCACCTTACCAACCCACTATGGTCCCGCCCCACCAGTTAATTATTTATGACATGTGTTTTTTTTATCCTTCCTGTTTTAAAATAGCTTAATTTTTTTTCTTTGCAAAGATATATAACATCATATATAATATCTGAAATGGTAGAGTAGAACCATTTGAGTTGCAAGTTTACAGCACTAAAGTTGTAAAACTTTTATCAGTTTATAGAAATTGTCGTTTATTAATTGACTAATTAATGTTCAAAAACAAAATTAATTTATCAGTTTCCCAGCTACTAAGCCCAAGTCCAATCGTCTAAAGTCTTAACTTCTGGTTAGCAAACCCGTAAAGCTTGGTTCTTAATTCCTCAACTCTTTAAACTTTAAGAGACGTGGGCCATTGTGGGCTGGAAAGAGTGTGCCCCAGCAATTTTCGTTCCGTCCAAGCGAATAAAAATTTCTGGTCATAATTTCGGTAGTAGCAAGTAGAGTGGAAAAAATTTGTTGTGCCGTGACTAACACATCGTGACTTTGGTCTCATGTCGTGCCATGCTGTGATTAAGTTAATTTTTCATGTGTCGTGCTGTGTTGTGACCAAAATGTCAAGAGATGGTTACAGCATGTGGATAGTCACGCCGTGACCAAACGTGACTCGCGTGACTCACGTGACCATTTAATCATAATTTAAGTTAATTTATTCAAGATTCACCATTTGGTCAAGATCAAACGGTCCTAATTACACGTGCCGTGTAGTGCCAAGTTTTCAAAAGATGGTCATGGCACGAGATACGCGAGTCACGACAAGTAACCGATACGTGTGCCGTGCCGTTCCGTGACAGAGCCGACTCCATCGTGCCATTTTTCCCACTCTAGTACTAAGTCTGCAAGATAAGGCGAAATGGGTTATAATTGGAATGTCCCACGCAGTGACAACTTAATGATACGGAGAAAGATTTGACGGGATAAAAAATTTGTGATTTAGGAATAATTTAGATATAATTCGAAAATAATTTAGAATTATACATTGAGTCCAGACTAGAGATCTTAGCTTGGTTTGAATTCTGATCAGACAGTTTGTATCCAAACTCAAAATTTGAGTTACTTTAGGGATTGAAATTAGGTGAAGTATTAAATGGAATATGCAAACTCAAAATTTGAGTTACTTTAGGGATTGAAATTTGTACCCCCTAAAATACGAATCTTTATATGGCTGCTATCCAATAATAGAATTCTCATTAAAAAAAACCTCCAAAAAAGAGGCTGGCATGGTACTCTGCAGTGCCAATTTTGTGATAAAAATGAAACAACTAACCAATTTTTCCTTAAATGTAAAGTGGCCAGACATATGTGGTTCTGGTTCAGTCAATGTCAACAACAATTTATACATTGGCATTTACTAATATATTTGAATATGCATGCTCATTAGAAAAGGTTCACCAACAAGCCTTCCTAGTGGTATACAATGCTTTTTGTTGGACTCTATGGAAGCATAGAAATGAGGTTATTTTCAATAATTCAGCGGTTAAGTCTATACGATCTCTCATCATGCTTATTATCTCTGTTTTTGAATATTGGTCAGGGCATATGGATAAGCGCATCAAGATTGCAGCTGCTACCTGGTTACTAAATGATTTGGATGCTATTCCTTTGCGGGTCTGGGATCCGACAGACAACCAAGTGATCCCATACCAGGGAGCTACTACAGAAGGATCTCTAATAGGATTACTTGAATGGGAGGCTGGTACAGATCCAGCAGCATGAAGATGATGTCAGAACGACGAGCCTATGTGTTTTGTGAGCTCCAGTGGTTGACTTAGTATTAGTATTAACATACTTTTCCATTTCTATATTTTGGTGGCTATTAAAAAGATGGGCTTATGTGTTTTGTTCTGTTCTGGGTTATGTTTGTGCGGTGGACATAGTGGATACAAAGTAGTAATATGTAATTAAAACCTTCATGTTTCATATATGAAACGGGCACTTGGTTGCCTTTTATCAAAAAAAAAAATGGCATATGTTTTGGGTAAAAAGAAAACAACATATTGACAGTTCTTACTTTCTTTCAATGTATATAAAAAAACAAATTTCTCTCAAAAACCACGTGCTTCCAGTTCCTACTTTTCAGCCTTAAAGGTGTGAACTGGTTTTTTTTTTCGAAAATAAACGATAATTGGGTAAATGACATTAGGTGAAGTCTTATCTGGAAACCACGTGTCGTCTTAGTCAATGGGAGATTCCTCTGGCCTTACCACGTGCAGACACTTACTTTGAGGGGAAAAGAAATAACGGAGTGAAGAGCAACAAACTTTTCCGAATCAAACACAAATAATATGAAAATTTTGTAAAATTCGCGAATAATTCACGAACTAACCTTTTAATTTGCGAATTACCGTATTATACACTAATCGATCCGCCGTTGGTTCAAATCCGAATAATTCGCAAATAACAAACTGATATGCAACATTTTTCGTTATTGATGATGGCACAACAAATCATCCCAACAAATTTGCACATAAAAAACTCTACGGATGCGCATCCTACCCACTAAGGAGGCAACACGCCGACACCTCCCATCCAAATAGGAATTCGGATTCCATGAAGTAACCCAATTTTTGAGTTTTGATCCAGACCGTCCAAGATGTTCTAACACGAATCTTAAAAGGCCTAGACCCCTTCAAATAATACTGGCCCCTGCGCTATTCCCGAATAAGCATTGGACACGTCTAAACTCAAATTTGAGTTACTTTAGGGGATCCGTACCCTCCGAATGGAGGATATTGGTATTGTTTTTTGCGGTGCCACAGCAAACCTAAGAGCAGGAGCAGCATTGACGTAGCAGGCCCGCCAGCCCATTGGACGCGCCATCACTTGGGCTCTGCCGCATGGCATGCTATGGGTTGGATTTCTCCTACTAGGGTTTCTTTTTATCTTTTACCTCAAGAAATATATCTGACTATTTCTATCATTCCGATTCCTATACCAAAAAAAAAACTTTTCGTAGGTATTTGAACAAAAATATATAGCCCACATTTAACACCACAGAAGATGATTAATGCTATCAAATTTTTTTTCTCTGTTTAGACTTTAAAACATCTGTGATAGAGAAAAAAAAAACAAGATAATTGTCGGTACTCGCACACTGGATTGTAAAGCAGGAATATTGGCTTCATTATATTATCATCTTCTTTTTCAATGGTTTTTTTATTTGTATGGTCTAATTAAAAAAATTATTTTAATCAATACAATTCCATATTTGGGAGACTTAACACAGAGTTCTGTCTTTGCTCAAGAAGGAAAAAAAAAACTGAGGAGAAAGATTAAAGAAGGATGATCATCAATGCATATATAGGAAAATAGAAAAAAAAAAAAGTATCATTGTACGGTTTATTAATATTTTAAAAAAAACTTCTTTTTTTCACAACGGTAAGATTAAAAACTTATTTCATAGCAGAGGAGCAAGTATCTATTTCGAGAACTCTCGAACGAACTTACCTATTTCCAAATTTTTGCACAACTATTTTTTGTTGTACCCCACGATCCACAGATTATGTTGATAAACCTCCAGATCAATGAGAAAAGTATCATCATAAAAAATTTCCACTCGATCATCCATGAGTTCACTTTCAATCCATCTGAGAGTAGTTTCTAATTGTAGCACTTTATGGGGTTGAATTGCAATGTTTTCGATCTCAGTTGTACTCCTTTTCAACCTTCTTCTATTGTTTGCTTCACTTGAAGCAGTCACGAGCTGTCGTGAAATGCTATCCGAAACCGCATTTCTTTGTGCCTGTTTGCTTGAGGGGTTTGTTTCACTTGCCATGGCCATTTTCAGCCTCCTCCCCATTCCTGTCCCAAAAGAAATAGAATAAGTACACACATTAAGGTCATGACGTATTAGGTCTAATTTGTTTAACAGAAAGTAGCTATTAGAGACCAATAGCCAAATAACAATTAACATATATAACAGAAAGTCAGAATCCAATAATTACAAATTTACATATGAAGAATTCTGAGAAAGGGGGAGGGATTAATTATGCAATAGATGTGTTTATATATGTAGTAATATAAGAAAACTAAAATATATAGTATTGTCAGAATCTAACAATTTTTATACCAAAACTAATAAGAATAATGTATACAGTTGATGCATGCAACATTTCTACAGCCCGTGAACTATTGAGAGAGTAAAATGCAACAGGAAATACATATAGACACCCACACACATGTATTTATATATATATATAGAGAGAGAGAGGGATATAATAAAAAAATGGATTATCTCTGGAGAACTTTCATCAAATAAAACCCAAAAAAATACATTGACAAATTAACCTTTAGAGTAGTTCTTGATACCATACAGGAACTTCCATGACAGATACAGTGATCCATAGATGCATAGATAATATGAGAAGAAAAGATCAGGAGAACAGGTTGGAGGGATGGAATGAATTGATTTTAATAATATATTTACGTGAAACATTAAACATCATGAACACTTTAATTTGTACTCCATAAGAATTTGAAAATATAGATATCAGTAAATACTTCCATCTATACTGTTTATTGACCCAATCGGTCTCCCTACTTGTTGAATTCTATCAATTAACATGATGATCTTTTTATTTAAAAAATAAAATAATAACACGATGATCGATGAATTGGCAAGACGGTCAATGCATTTGTATTTTATTTATTTTTAAACTTCATTCATGTATTGTATTGCTGCAAAACTTCTATGGTGTTCTAGAGAAATTCTTAATTGCTATATAAATTCACTACAATGCAAGCAATGAATGCATGAATGAATTGTATACGACAACATGCATATATGACAGAGCCTTGGATTATATAAATACCATTAAGTGCTTTATTTTTTGGATAACCACTGTATCTTTTCTCGGTTGGTCGAAAGTTAAATTCATTCACGTTTAATTTACTTGCACTTTATGATCCACTAAAAAAAACGACAAATATGAAAGTAACGTAAACCACCAAACATTATCAACCCACAGATAGAAGAAAATCAATTTGTAATGTTCAACAAATTGATTAGTTGCTTCCTTCTAATAATTTAGAAATACAATATCTGGTAAAATTATATCGAAAGGTCGATCAGGTTCAATTTCCATGTCAAGAAGAAACTTGAGGTGTTCCTTTTCTATGAATACATGCACCACTATGAAATCCTTGCCATGACATAAAGAAAATACACTCAAAGAGATTTTGGAAATTATCATGAAGTAATTATCAGTATTTACTAATTATTCAGTAAAGTTGAATGCATACCTTGAGGATGGAACATGTTTAGTTCATCCAAAATGAAATGATTGCCGACCTTGCGCCCTCTTCCAACCACATGCCCTGTTGAGTCTTCTATTATACAACCCGAAGAAGAGAATATCAAACTTGCACCATAGTTGCAAAGCTGGCCCACAGAGAGGAGATTACATTTCAATTCGGGTACCAAAAAAGTGTTGGGAATAAACAACTTATTTGAGAAAGATCCAATGTCCCCTGTGTGAGTCGCTCTGAGCGGGGAGCCATTTGCAGCTTGAAAATTTGGTGAAAAAGGAATTGGTGTTAAATTTTGAAAAAGAGCAGGATTCCAGGTCATATGGTGGCCACAACCTGAGTCAATTAACCACACCGCCGCTGGACTCGCCATGGTACAGTAAGGAAATGGGAACTATTGTATTTTTTATGTGTTTTGTTGATCTGGCAGCATAATGGGCCCGAGTCACCTGTTTTAAAGGGACCGATGTGACAATCGATCAACCACTGCAGCACAAAAATTTTCCTAGCAGCTAAAAGGTTGATTGGAGACCAATTTGTTTTGCAAGAGAAGGGTATTTCCGGAAATTTTGTCGGATGGTGTTGATTGCAAGGCTCTGCCTTATGTAAGGACGGAGAAGGATCGATATAGTTGGTTTGAGATATATTCCTTGGTTGATCTGTAAACTTGTAATTAAGGAGGAAGAAACAGAATATGTTTACAGAGCTAGTCTAAGGAACGGGGATTTCCAGAAGAATATGGCCATGCATTAGCTTTCTCTGGCACTAATAACAAGAAAAATATGGAATTGAATTGTTGTACTGGGTAAGTAAAGGAGCGTTATAATATAATGAGGACTTATTGAGAGAAATTTCTTTCAATGATTGTTCATGATACAAGAATGGCTTAAAGTTATTGCTTTCATTGTACTAAATGTAACGTTAAAATCTATCCATTTCACCGAGCATCATCGCTTGTGACAATTTTGTTGAAGGGTATGGATTAAGTGAAACATGGAAAGATTTGGTGGTGACCCGTGGAAGCTAAAAGTGTTAATGTTTCCATATTTGCATGGTTTGTCATGACCCACGATAGGTAAACCTGGAAATCTGGCCCACAGAAATTCTTCTATTTGTTACAACTTTTGTCGTGATCTGGGAAAGACAAATTCAGCCTTCAGAAATTCAATTCCCAGATGCTACCGTGTAATCTGGTACAAATTGTCCTGAAGAGGGGAATGCCCAAACCAGTAAATTGTCATTCTATAATTAAGTTTAAAATGAACCTATTGCAGTAATGTGATGTTATCATATAAAAGATTATAAATTACACAGGTAACAAGGTATGTCTTTTCGGTTACCAGATCAATTGCATATACAGTATATATGACCTCCTGTCTTCTATCTGATAACAAATAACTTGTATTTCTGAGTGAAGGTTCATTTAGGTTCCAGATTGCATGCGCTCCTATATCATCCCAGTGTTGTGAATAAGAACTCTGTTTCGTACTTTCCTGATGCTTGCTTGCATATCTAAGATTAGGAGAATGTACGGTGTTAGTTTGTGTAAAGCTACATATGTTATTTTCTTTGGAATGGCATTGCACTGCTAATATTGATTACCAACTACCAAGCCTTAGATAAGATGTTCAGGAACATCATAATGTATCTGGCTGATTTTGATGGGAAAATCAGTGTCTCCTAAAATCACCAATTCATAACATTCGAATTCGATCAAATAGAGATAATGCAATATGTGATATCTATACTGTGCTAGAGCACTCCAATACTAGTCGAATTTAAGAACATATTGGAACATTCAAGCCCACAAATAATGCAATCCACTGTGCTACAATGCTCCAATACTAATTGAATGTACAATGAATGTGATATTAGGAAATTTTTGAATTTTCCAGACGTTGGAAATTTTGAATGTACAAGAAGAAAAGTTCGTGAACTTCTTTTTAAAAGGCCGAGTTTTAGCCCATAATGCTTCCAATTCATGCTTTGACGCAGCCTCGGCCTCCAGCCCAGGTTACTTAATGGGCCGTACGAGAAACTTTAATCACAGGCCCAGTAGAAGTTAGGGTTTTGCTCTTGTTCTATCTTTATATCAGAATTTAATATATTAGCCCCAAAGGAGGCGTGGCAGGCTGGCAGCTTTACCATTTCACATTTCACTGAGCAGGAAAAAAGCGTAAAAATAGCCGTTGCGCCTTGGGCACGCGTCGGTCGATGACCAACCTGCTTTTGAATCCTTCGCTTAGAGAAATCCAAAGAGGCGTAGACAGAATAAAGCAACGTCGGGCTCCCAACAAACATGGGTCCCACTGGCAACGCGGCCTCAGCAGGTGTTCAAAGCCCCATAATTCATTCATTCCATAATTGACAATTTAGACTTTGTCTAATGCTAGTTGTGCTAAGAGAGGTTACTACTGTGTCCCATAATTTCTCTTCAGGGGCATCTCCGACGAAAAATTGATTATGGCCTACCAATTTCTTTGACAAAAAAAAAAAGAATAATGAAAATTTGGTTATGTTCTTTGTCATGTTTTTTTTAATAAAACTATTCAAAATTACTTTTATATTAATATTCCGCAAAAATATCCAACTTGAAACTATTCAAAAAAAAAAAAAGAATAATGAAAATTTGGTTATGTTCTTTGTCATTTTTTTTAATAGAACAATTCAAAATTATCCGACTTGTGCAAAATTATCCGACTCGAGTCAATTATATGATACTACATTAATACCATTGGCAAACATGATTTAACATATTGATATATTGATGGGCCATAATTTAACTTATTAAACTTATTCATACACTTAATATATATAAAAAACACGATGGGCCGTGATTTTCAAAATGCGGTAAACGCTTTTTTATTTATATAAGAATATATAGAGCTTTTGTAAATATATAAGAAGCTAATATACATGTGCATGTGCATCAGATGCTAGCATATTTTATGGCGTTCATTTTAGCTTTAACATTTTTTTTCTAAAGGAAGTTCTGATGCCTTGTGCTAAAAAGAAGACTTTTTTTAAAGTGATGCACTTTAAGATCACTTAATTTTGTCTTCAATAATACACGAATAAATATCTTTACACTAAATAAATCATATCATTATCTTTCTTTATGATAATGGACAACTCTAAATTGAAAGCATGGGTCCGGAGATGCATAAGGTTCCTCTTTTTTCAGTGGCAGTGGATGCTTCAAGCTTCCACATGTCCCTAATTAATCATACTAATTTAAGGCCTAATTACACTTCATGATTGCGCGAGTCAAATTTACCTAAATGCCCTTCAATACGATTGATTAATTCCTTAAATTAAGAGACAACGGCGCATCCAAATTTTGTTTTTCTTAGGATTTCTTTAACATTGTAATATGTGTGTTAATTATTTGACTTGAATCATTATTTTTGAATTTTATTGGTTTCGATATTCATACTTATTTTTGTAAACTAGTTAAAAAATTTAACATTTTTTTCAATTCGAATAGAATAATTTTAAAAATAGAAAGGTAAAAACTTACATCAAATTCAATCATTTTTCATGTTTATAATATGTAAATTGATTTCTAATTGTTAAATTTTCAAATTATGGTTATCAAAATTGTCATATGAACTCGTTGTCGATGAATCCTCTTTACTTTTCTATTCGATCCATTATTAGTTTCTCATGAAGGAAATTCTTACCATCTAGTTTAAAATAGAGACTATTTTATTCATATGCATAGTGATAAGTTTGAAATTCAAAAACAATTTGACGAGATTAAAAGTTCATGATATAAGTACAATTTGGGATCTTTCTCTTGTAGTTCCTGAATAATTTTCATAAAATTCGTAAAAGTTAACAAAAAAAAGAAATGTTGATTGTTTGATGTATTAGTAGATCCATCCACTGTTTATGGAAACTATGACATAAATCTATCATAATATGTAGGTCAGCGTAAGATCAAAATTAAAATTAAATAAAAGATCATCTTCAGATTTTCTATTAACAATTAAATATAATACAAAAGGCTAAAAATTGATTCAATGACTCGCAATTCACAAGATTATGACACATTTATAAATTAATGTAGACTTTTTTATGTACGTGGCAGATAGAAGCAACTACAGTCTACAAGATTATGGCCACATATTAAAAAAAATCGTGAGGGTATTAGTGTCCATTTCCTCGACAAATCCGGGATATTATTTGGGAAGGGACGTTGCGACCCAAATTGAAGAATTACTTACTGTATATATTATCCCTGCGGTACTTTCCATAATAACTTCCCAGCCGACTGCCCGACTAAAAAATCATTTCGGTGTCTATTGCTTTATGAGTCGTGCCAGATTAAAACGGACGATACATCTCTCTCATTCTACACGGCAGGGTACTGCACTGGATTGAACTCACTCACATATCTCTCATTCTACCACCCTACCTGGTTTAGTGCCACTTTTGTTACTTCGCTTCTGTTTAGAGTAAAAGATACACCACCAGTACACGATTAACCAAATCTCTTAGAGAGAGATAGAGAGAGGATTTTCAAGAGATGGCATTGCCTCTTTCACTGACGCTATGTTCGTTTCTTCTCCTCATAGCTCCTCCAGTAATTCTGTCGCATGTTTCTCTCGAGCCGCAGGAGAAATTTCAATCAGGTTCCTCAAATACTCTTATTTCGTCAAAATTATTAACCTTAGATGTTTTAGTTTTAATTTGCTTGAGATACCTCTAGGAGCTTTGCGGCGAGTATCCATTTATTTCTTGAAATTTACGTGGGCTTTGGTTCTAATTTCAAATGGACTGAAATTTGCCCATACCCTTTTTCTTAAAGCCCCAAACCTTGTCTAGATTTTTTGGTATGTGAAAATGACGTTGTTGGTTCTAATTCTGAAGGGGAGAAGGTTTTTGGTGGGTTGGTGAACTGGAGAAGATCAGTTGCTGAAACGGCAACGGTCGGTGATGTACCTGTAGAAAACAGCTCTTTTGTACTTGCTGAGCAAAGGACGCACAGGAGAGACCCTCTTGATGGATATAAGAAATATAATGGCGGTTGGAATATTAGTGATAACCATTACTGGGCTGTAAGTTCTCCTAATATTTTTTCTTAATGTCGAACTTTTATCTTCAGAATGTATTGCTACAGCTATTAGCTTGATTAGTGTATTCTGATTTTTGAATTGCACAACCATTAATTTTGTGAGACAGTGTTCTGTTCAAAATTTGAGAGAACAAATTGTAAAATTCTTTCAAATTACAACCGGTTGGGACAAAACCCGCCCAAATACTACCTATTTATACGCAATGCTATATACTAAATCATATTACCTGACCTATATGACATCATTGAATTTTCTGTTTTCTTTTCTTGATTTCTTTTA
Organism: Carex kokanica; assembly: GCA_025461125.1. Classification (NCBI taxonomy): domain Eukaryota; kingdom Viridiplantae; phylum Streptophyta; class Magnoliopsida; order Poales; family Cyperaceae; genus Carex; species Carex kokanica. The sequence continues at coordinate 904,089 of JAJGRX010001461.1, forward strand.
TACAGTCAGTGGGATTTACTGCAGCTCCACTCTTTGCGATTGCACTAGCATGGTTCTTGGGATTTGGGTTGTCATTAATTACGATCTGTATATGCCATTGCTGTTGCCCCAGTAGGAGTTATTCCTATTCTCGCATAGCTTATGCACTCTCCTTGATCCTTCTCGTGCTATTCACTCTTGCCGCCATGTAAATATTTCTCTTCAAGCTAATTATGTCTCTTAATCATAGAAAACTAGTTAGATTTGGTTTGTGGTTAACCCAAAGGGGGCTTAGTTGAGTCAGTAAACATGACTAAATTTTTTATTTTTTAATGCTACTAGCTGTTTTTCAGCTTGATAGCTCACTGACATCTTGACTATTATAGTCAGTTCATCATTGTAGAATAATATAAATCTTAGAGCCAACTAAACCATTTACCTTATTCTTATCCAATAAAGAGACATTTTCTAGAGCAACCTGCAACAAGAATAAAATTGAAAATAAAAAGTATACCCCTTTAAAATATAAACCATGGTTTTCCTAATTAATGGTTAAAACTGCTCCTGCTCCCTCATTATTTTTTCTCAAAATGGGGGAGATAAGTAGTAGTTTGGAAATCCTTATAAGAAAATAAGAAAGAAGGGTCACAGGTGATATTCCATCTTGTAATGGTATGTAAGAAATTTAGTTTTAGAGGGGTGTACATGATATTTCGAACTATTATAAGGGTTGAAGACATTTTCCCTAAATAAGGTTTGGAACTGATTCTTTAGCATGAATTACTATACTAGACAATTACTACAGTTTATTATTCTTTGTTTTAAGGTTTCTAAAATGCTTCTTAATTTGATATGCTTCACACAACACCAGTAGTGACGCAGAATTCTTCAAATGTCTCTAATTGTTAAAAGATGAACAGAGATCTCAACGAAAGCAAAAGATCAAATCTAAAAGTGCAAAATAATTTAAATACAAAAACAATTATTGGGTTTTAATAACTGCAACACCAGCCCAATTCTGATATAATTGTTTTATGTTAATACAAATCTCACTTCCAAACTGGCACTCATTTTTACTTTTCCTGGACATATTTAATTGTCAATACATTTATTCCCGCTTTCTATACTAATTTGCCCCATTGGTTCCAGTTTTTTGTCTTGTAACACTTATATTGGACCAAAATTTGTTATAATACCCTTAATTTTGTTTTGAAGTAATTGAGCCTTTCCCCTTATTTCATGAATTTAAATGTGAACTAAGAGTAACTAAATATTAGTTAGTACAAAATATTACTAAAAAAATCAAGGTTAATAAATCACTTAAGTCCTGATAACAATGATCATTTCCCTTAGATCACTATTCAAGCATAATTAACATTTCCAATGCTATCAGAGTCGGATGTGTGGTGCTGTACACCGGCCAGGGAAAATTCCATCAAAGCACCACAACTACTCTAGATTATGTGGTGAGCCAGTCCAACTATACAGTGAAAAATTTGAGAAACTTCTCTGACAGCCTCGCGGCAGCCAAGAAAGTTGATGTCGATCAGGTTTTTCTTCCATCAGATGTCATGAACCAGATTGATACAGCTCAGACAAAATTGAACTCATCAGCCAACAACCTCGAGAGTCGTACGCTTGATAATTCCAGAAAAATCAAGAAAGTCCTCAGTGCTGTGTATGTTTTCAAATTTCTTTTATGTTGATCTCTTTGCAACGTTATCTTATGGAGTTATTCATTACATTGCCACAACTTTGCTCCCAACTATAGTAGGGTTTTTAGGAGCTTAACATTTTAACAAAGCAGTTTTTGATTCATGCAGTGCACGAGTCATATGCAGCCGCTGTTTTGACTCTATTGTCCATGCGCTGCAAGAATTAAAAACTGCTCTGTCAAAATCTTCACCTGTTTTTAGCTCTGGATCCCGAGTTGACTAAATAAAGCCTGGTAGATCTAAAAGTTGGTTTCGAGGGTTATATAACTAGAAACTAGTAATGTTTATTTGGTTGAGGATATGTGACAAAAAAAAAATCAACATCAATGTTGTACCTAATTGCTTGACTTAACTTTTGCTCTTAATTACATTGTGCAAACAAAACAAAAAAAATTGGTATTATTTGCAAGAGGTGTAGATTATTGGATAAATTGCAAGGACCTTTATTATTTCAGTGAACTGAAGAGTGTTTAATTTACTGCTCAAGCCCCTTGGGTTTCATTTCCCCTTATTTTTCAGGAGATTGGCATTGATCGTTATTGCGGCAGTCATGCTTTTTCTGGCATTTGTTGGATTCTGTAAGTGCTGACGTTCATATAAGGTATATAACTACCATTATTGTCCTTTATATAAGAATCTAAATTTTGTTTTCTTATATATTCTAGGTTTTTCGATTTTTGGGTGGCAGTCCGTTGTCTCAATGTAAGTGTCAGCACTGTTTTCTCTTTATTTATCTAGCAGTGAATTGGTTGTGAGAACAGATATTAATTATTTTCTCCCTACGTCAAACTTTGTAGTCTGGTTGTTGTTGGATGGATTCTTGTGACCGGGACATTTATACTTTGTGGCATATTTCTTCTTCTACACAAGTAAGTAGGATTTATGGTTCCAGCTCTGGTTAATTCTGGTTTTTATTTTCTCAAAAATATAATCGCCTCTTAATTTTATCAAGATGATATTTTATCAATAGTGTTTATACTTTGTATGAAACACATGCTGATCTATTAGTTACAATTTAACAAAAAATGCCAGAATTTCTCATGTTTTGCAAGCTGCACTAAAACCTGTTTGGAACATTGTTAAAACTTAGATGACACCCAAGAAGCATATTGAATTGCCGTTTCATTTAATATTGGACATTTGAGCCCAAATTAAGTCAAAGCCCAAAGGTATTTTAGAAAATATTGAATTGCCATTTCATTGAGGCTACATGGTTAATAGAGATAGTTAGGAAGTTAGTTAGTACTAATCATATTATTAGTGAAGTTGTTAAGATGATGTTAGAAATATTGTTAGAGTTGTTAAGAGGTTGTTAGTGGCAGAATTGTAATTAGGTAAGACTCTATATATAGAGCATAGTTGTAATCAAAGATCAATCAAGGAAATACAATTTCATTTCATCTCTCTCTTTTCTATTATCTTATATGGTATCAGAGCTCTAGGTAGAGCTGGAATTAGGCTAACGCCTATTCCAGGAATTATGTCCCTACTCCCATTCTATTCCACCTAGTAAAAAAAAAAATCCTTTATTCCAAAATAAGCCTCTCTATTCTAGCCTAATCTTCCTTATTCCTCCTTATTTCTAATCTGAAATCAGACTTTACTTCTCTCCCTATTCTCAGATCTGTTCCTCTTTACTCCCTCTATTCTCCTAACCCTCCCACTCCTCTATTCTTCTCTCTATTCCCTATCTCTCTCTTCCTTCTCTTACCAGAAAAGAGGAGAAGAGAACCAGATCCGAAGAGAGGTCGATCTCCCTCCCAGCACACTGTGCCGATCGCGCAACCGCCATTGTCTTTTTTCGTCGCCGAGCACCACAACCATCACCGTTGCGAGCCGGACACATCACACCGTCGTCGCATAGGACAAGTGCTACCTCCGACGAAATCTTTCCCAGTGCATACTGTTCACGCCGCTTCGCACCGTGCCAAGCCACTGCAAGATTTGCGACCACATCGGACGACAGAAGCGCCGCCGCTGCTTCGACCACTCCGATTAGTCACCTCACAACATCGTCTAGAGAAGATCGACGACTGGAGCACTTCTCGAAACTCTCCACTCAAGGGTGTGCCTCATCGCCTGAGACGAAGCTTTGCGAGCTGGCTTGACGACTTTCCGATCCTGACCAGATCGCTCTCCAAAATCAGAAATTGAGCAGTTGTCAGTGAACTTGAGAGGATCACCCATCTCGACGAGAGTCTCAGATCTCCACCGTGCTCCTTCGATTCGCCACATCTCTGTCGCCGAGAAAGTGAGCAAGGGTTCAGCGCACCAAGAGAAGGTTGTTTTCGAGCTTGAGCTGTTTTCGAAGGTAACCGCGGCAAAGCTTTGTGCCACCACTTACCACCGCCTCCGCGCAAGAGCTCTGCCTAATGGGTCCATCTGAATCGGATCACAAAACAAGAATGGTCTCAAAGATCTGTTTTGTGGATCGGATCTATTTCAGATTTGGGTGCAACTTTCTAATTTCGAATTATCTTTTCTATTGGGCTTCACTTATGTGCTGGGCTGAGATCACAAGCTCATTGCCCATTTCTCTAATTTTGCTTTCAAGCACATTTCTCTTTTCAGGTTCACGTATGGCAAAAAAAAAAAAGTAGGAAATTTTAGAATTGATATCAAGCTCCCACAGACCTCCAATATTTCAAATCACCAAGCCAAATCAATGTCGAGCTCCTTTTCTCTTCTCTTCTCCTCTACCTCCACAATACTTCTCCCAAATGAGACAAGAGAGCAACAAAGCTTCTTGAATCCATATACTTGTCACAAAGCCATGAGCTATTCAATTTTTTTTTTCTTTGTTTTTGTTTTTATTTTTCAAAGAGGACTCAAATGAGCCTCTCGAGTACATGGAAGCATTCTTGAGCCAAAAGAGCTCATTCTTCTCTCCCTATCTTCTTCTTCTTTCAAGGAGACCCACACTTGACGATTCAAATCGCAAGAAAAATGGCATTGAGATATTGGCATCAATCTTCTTCTTTTTGTAGCAAGCTCAACAATGCTACAACGCACCATGTTTCGCTTGAGGGGGCGTAATAGAGATAGTTAGGAAGTTAGTTAGTACTAATCATATTGTTAGTGAAGTTGTTAAGATGATGTTAGAAATATTGTTAGAGTTGTTAAGAGGTTGTTAGTGGCAGAATTGTAATTAGGTAAGACTCTATATATAGAGCATAGTTGTAATCAAAGATCAATCAAGGAAATACAATTTCATTTCATCTCTCTCTTTTCTATTATCTTATAATGGTCCAACAAATTTTAGAAAATAATCAGTTATTAGCTTGGTTCGTCTTAATGAAACAATTAGTGTAACATTAATTTCCCAAAAAAATATTTGGTATTAGCTGCAGATATGAGAAAATGGCCGGTATTCATCTAATGCATTTTATTACTGATATGTAATTGAGAACAAAAATGCTTAATGGAAGTTAAATTCAGACATTTGTATGTTTACATGTGTCAGTGTGGTGGAAGACACATGTGTCGCCATGGATGATTGGACCACGCATCCTCACTTGCACACAGCCCTAGATGACATTTTGCCATGTGTTGACGTGGCAACCGCAAATGACTCCTTCTATAAAGGCCGTGAGGTCACATCTCAGTTGGTCAACCTAGTCAACCAGGTCATTTCAAATGTGTCAAATCAAAACATACCAGCAAACCCAACTCCACTGTACTTTAATCAATCAGGGCCGTTGATGCCAATGCTTTGCAATCCCTACAATGCTGATCTCTCTAACCGTAGCTGCAGTGCTGGAGAGGTCGGTTTAAGCAATGCAACTCAGGTATACTAATATGCAGCTCTTGTAAATTGCAAAAATAAGCCCTTCAAATATTCCATCATGCAAGTCATAAATAAGCTCCACAATATTCCTATAATTATTTGCACTGAGTACAGTCATATGGTAAATGACCTTTATCAAAAGGTGTGGTCTTGCAACCCAAATAGACCATTCAAACTTACAATTCATGCAAAAAACCCTGGACTTGAGCATTGCATTTTGTGTCCATTACTGGCCAGATGCTGCAACCAGTTACACTACTAGACGCTTCCATTAGATTGTTAACATAATACAAACAAAAACAAAAAAAAAGAGTGAGGCTATGGTACTATGCATAGCGCATATTGATCCATACTATGCATCAATATTTCCATTTGTTGAAATCCAAACAGTCGATCTGAACTGTTCAATATTTTCTCCATCTGATAATGTAGTTGTAGATCAAATTTTACATTTTTTAGAATTTTTAACTATTTTTTTAGATAGTTAGAAAATCACTTGATCTAAAGAGGCCATTCAAAAATAGTGATTTTCTACCTAAAAAAATTGTAAAAAAATTGTAAAATTGTAAAATTTAGTCTGCAAGTACATTTTCATAGTACGGACCAATCTGTGCTATGCATGGTACCATAGCCTCACTCATAAAATGTTATCAGTAATGCCAGTAGAAGCACAGCATAAAGTTTAGTACTGATATTTCTTATTGCAGTTAATGGTTTGAGCTAAAGATCAAGATTAATTTTCAGGTATGGAAGGGGTACGAGTGTGAAACTAAAGTTGTATCTGGGCGAGAAATATGCAGCACCAGGGGCCGAGTTACTCCTAAAATCTACAACCAAATGGTTGCTGCTGTCAGTGTAAGCGAAGGTCTGTACCAGTATGGACCCTTCCTGAACCAGCTAGAAGATTGCACCTTTGTTCGTGACACCTTTACCTCTATTCACTCCAACAATTGCCCCGGATTGAATAAGTACAGTAAATGGGTCTATATCGGGTTAGTCATGGTCTCTGCTGCTGTTATGCTGTCCCTTGTATTTTGGGTGGTTTATGCGAGGGAAAGGCGCCATAGGGTGTATAACAAGCAGCATCAGGGGACATACCCGCAAGATAAGGCATCTTAGATGTAAGATAGAACGTTTGCTCATGTCAAATTTTAGTTAGATTCTAGTTTGATTCAAGTGTTACGACGGTGTGCATATTTGTTGAATTTTGAGGCATGTTAATTTATGTTGTTATGTTTGGCAGCGTTCAAACTATACATGCTTAGTTGTGCATATTTGTGTTTTATTATGTCGAGCTACTTGTGATTTAGTTTGATGGAATGCTAAACCATGTGTTTTTTATGTAGAACATGCAGAATTTAAAGCCATCGATTTTTTTTTTGGTAGAAACTATGATTTTAGTAAAAATTCTATAGTAGCTTTTTTGGTATTGAAATAAACGAACGCTTCATGAGGCGAGGCTGTGGGGCACTGTACGCTAGATGGCGTGGACGCGTGGTGAATCTGTTTTGTGTAATTTGTATAGATGCTTGTTTTAAAGTTGATCGAGTGTAATGCTGTAGATGTACTTTGACAGCCACTGTCAAATCTTTCAAAAAAAAAAAGAAAAAAAAGAAATAAACGAACGCTTCATGATTATTTTTAGGATCCGACTCCGTTGTTCTCCAAAGGGATATCAGGACCCTGTTATTCCGATCCCAGCCATTCACCTTTATCGAGATTCGGTTATGAAAAACTTTGAACTGTTCAGATCGGAATAACAGGGTCCTGTTCTCCAATTTGGAGAACAGCGGAGTTGGTTCCTTATTTTTAAGTGTGCCGTTTGGTACTAGACTGACTTAACCAATGCTTCAATCCAGTCAGTATAGGAGCTAAAATTTTAAAGATGAGGATTAAACAAACATTAAGGGTTAATTATATAAATTTTTCATACTGAAAATAAGAGTTAATTTCAAGACATTTTACTCTAAATTATATAAAAAATTATACATAAATTAAAAAAAAAATGGGGGTCAAATGACCTACTTTTATTCTTCTTTAATCCTCCCTCGGTATTATGATACCGTTTGTACCAGTCAACATGGGACTCTGCAGATGGAGTTCAAATTTAGACATTGAGTGTGGTATTCTACCGTGTAGAATGAGACATGTATTGTCATTTTTAACCTGACACAAATCTTAAAGAAGATCCTATAATCCAAATAAGTATTGAAAATTATTTTGACTCGATTGGGAGCTTATTCTACCAAAATGTGGTACACCAGAGAATATCCCCGCCTGCGGATGGAATTCCAGTGCAATATCTGAGGTGCAATAAATAGATCCGGACTATTCTTTTAACCTAACTCAAACCTCAAAACGGACCCCATATGATTTCTATAGGCAACGAATTGAATTTAGTCCATCTAGAATTTATCCGGACTATCTGTTTATTATTACACCCCTCCAGTACCGGAGGGGACACGCACCCCCTGCAGATGGCTGCTACCAAGAAACATCATATTCTCTCAAATCTGCAATTAAGGCGCCTTCACCTAGCGCCAATCTATAAAGATATTAATAATAACTCCAACCAACTCACAAGATATTGTAACCACTGTTCAAAAAAAGAAAAGATATTATAATCCAAGAAACAGGAAACAAGTCTTTTTTAACCAATTCAAAGAGTCTTGCTATCACGTAGGTTCAAAAAATAAATAGAGGACAACAACTTTGACCCTATTGCCCAAGTGTATAACAACATTAAATGCGTGCGTTAGGAGATAAGATATTATCTCTGTATTATCAATGGCCTAATCTAATTTAATAATATCTTTCAGTACCTTTACACGCTGTCCGGAACCGGGCCCAGGTTTTTTAATTTGGTCTCTGCCTTGGTCGTCAGGTTTAGTACCAAGATGAGACTACCGGTAGAAGACTAGAAGTGTATTAAACTGTGACAATAACCAATAGAGAGATGTCACGTGGAAAAGTAAACAGGAGGGAAAGTACAGGTGTTAGTGACTATTGGGGCCTAAATTGACTTTGGGCTTCTTTGTAGTCTTGTTAGACTAGTGCAAACACGGACCCACAGTTTCCCACCTAAAGCCTAGTTTAGGTCAAAAAGCATACACTTTTTCTTTTTGCCTCAGATGCAGGTAAGACTAGAAGAAAGTTCAGAAAGATGTTAATGGAACCCTTGACGAGTTTGAGTTGACTCAGGAAATGGCTGTGACTCATAATTGCACAATATGGTGTTTAATCTAAACCTGAGCCATTTTTAAAGGTTAAACACTCTAAACCCTAAATCCTAAACCGTACAAGAAAACCGATTAATCATTTGCAGGTTTGAAATTCGATTGAGAAAGTTCTACAAAATATTAAATTATGAGATGGATTGATCTCCGATCTTTATTCAAAAAACATTTGGATTGTGCATTTGACAGGAGAAATATGGTTGCAACAAAGATACCCAGCATAATATTTGTAAGCTGGAACTCAACTGCAAATAATAAGACAGAGGCTGACAAATATCAAAAGAAGATCGAAATCAGAGTACTCTTAATATATAGGGCTGTCAATGTACCATTTATCTGATAATTTTATCCATATCTTATTTGATGTACGGATATTAGTAAGATTTTTGTTATCTTAGTAGGGATAAAAATAAGGTTTATTTTCTTGACAGCTTGTCGGGTTTGGATTAATATAAAACTTCATATTGATGTGTCATCTCTTACGTACCTGACACTTCTTTTTTCCATGCAAGGTTAAGTGGTAACATCAATAAAACATAGGACTGGCTTAATTTATCAAGGAATAATATCAGAAACCTATTCAGAATAATAGTTGAATAATGCTATTCTACATAGAAGTAGAATATTGATATCGTCACACTATTTAATGTTGTTTGATAAAATATTAGTTGGAAGAATAGTAACAACGTATAACAATTTCATTTAGCAAAGGATCAATAAAGAATCGTCAATAAATGTAAATTAATTAAAAAAATTCAACAGCATTATCTTTGTATTTTTTTTTAAATTTTTTAATAGAAATATCATTCCTCCAATCCAACTTCTATTAAATGATTTTTTTCTTTGAAAAATCATTACATATGATTGTTTTCACTCAACTGAAAGCCTTTTTTATTTATTTACTTATGGAATAATTGTCAATTGAATATAGAAGCTATAGGCTTTCAATTATCATTACTTGTATTTTTATTTGTCGAGAGTTTTATGTTAATTCGTTATCATACATTTCCATCCATTTTTTTAAATTATCATTAGTTATATTTGACTGTACTATATCCCATACAAAGCATGAACCTCAACTTATTTGAACTTGTTTATCATACAAACTTGCTGGATTGGGGTGCAAATGGATCGGATACGGATCAGATAGCGTGTTAAAACTATATCCGTATATATTTTTATTTTATGGATACATATAAGGATTGGATATTGAACGGATACTGATATAGATCGGATATTGAATAGATAAGAATTTGGATAGGGTATATATTAAACATATACAAATTAATACAAATACGGATATAATTCAAATACTTAATTTAAATATATATTGCAACAAAACTAATGTTTTATTCAATAAATTATTTTTTCATTAGAAAATAAAAAAAACATACAAAATAATTTGGATATTCAATCATTATGGTGGCCAAAATAATTTTTCTCATGTTAAACTTGTTATGTCATTACAAAATAATATATTTCATTAACAAAATTAATCACCCAAAATAATCATATTTTTAATCAAAAGAAACTAACAAAAAAATATTCCCTCTCTACACATATGATTCTAAAACAAACGATGAAAAAAATACGAATACGAACAATTATTCATATCCAGTATTTGTACACGTACAAACAGATATCCAAAAAATTGAAAAAATACGGATAAAGATAATTGTCTATATCGGTATCCATAACTGTATAAATCATATTTGTATCTATATATGCAAACTATCTGAATATCCAAACGAATACGGATCTAGATATGGACAGATAATATTTGATCCGTTTGCACCCTACGCCCAGTGTAAGTTTGAATGAAACATAGGAGGGCCTCAAAATGCTCCGTACTGAAAATTGATCTGTTGCCTTTAATAACAAAGATAATTTAGAACGTTGAATCTCGCAAGTGATTATTTGTAGCGATCACATCAGAGTACCAGACATTTTGGGGGATTGATATTAACACTAATATTTTTTCTATTAACACAACATTTCTAATTATCTTAATTGTGTGGACAAATTTACCCTCCTAAAATTTCGCTCCAGAAATGACTATCTTTTACTTCATTTTCATAATTGTTAGATATTATATCATCTAAATCTTTATTTTTTTCAAAAATTTGAGAAAAAATAATCTTGCAGGAGAAGTCTGACTAAAAATACAAGGTTCTACTTCTGAATTTTTTTGAATAAATTTAATAAATATTATCTATAACAATTCATAAACAGTATATGTATTAAAATTTTGAAGTCACTTAATTTACGATAAAACATACATCATATTTCATATATGGATAAAATAATTTATGCTTATAATATAACCATTGTTAAGTGATCCATCGTTTTAAATAAAAAGAAAAAATATATATTTATGTTTTATAATTATTCATTAATTGAACAGATGAAAAACCCATCAAGTTGAAATTCACAAAAATCAAGTGTTGAATGAATAGAATGAAAAAAATCTACTTCTTTGTTCAACATCCAAACATTGTATTTGTTGCTGTCGGCAAGTTTTCTGTCGGGATTATGTACTGACTACTCATAACTCTTAATCAGGTCATTTTGTGATTTTACATTATAATATAATATATGTTGTTTTTTTTGTTATTAACGTAATCAACTTTTAAAATGCTTTAGAAAATAAATAAGAATACATAAACCCTTAGGATGGGGTTGAGTAAAAAAATTGTTTCGACTCCAATTTTGATAGATTACTAATCATATGATGGAACATTGTATTACTATCGGTCCTAAAAAGTTTGAAATATGATTCATATCCGTTACACCTAAAACATAATATCATCGGTCGTGTATGGTAACTTATCAACCTTTGATTTTCTAAAAGAAGAATGACATATAAAGAAATAATGATCCATACTAATAAAGAAAAGGATTTAGCTTTAAATAAAAAAGATTATTGAAGGGTAAAACTGTCCACACAATTAAAATATCTAGGGATATTGTGTTAGAATAAAAAGCAGTAGTACTAATATCATCACCCGACCTTTTGTAAGAAATAAAAATAATGAAAATATTTAACGAATTCTTGACCGGATCCATAACGTATCAAACAAAATTAAAATTAAATTCCTCATTGGAATCAAGCATATCTCATAGATTGTAGTTTAGTTAGTTGGCTAAACTACATTAACTAATATTATTCAATTAATGATCTACAACTTCCATCGGAAGCAGAATCAAAATAGAAGAGGAGCATTAAACACACTACCCAAGAACTAATAATACTATATCTAATACATCTATATACCTATACTAATAACTGAGGCCAGTCTACTAATACATCTGATGAAACACAAATCAGCCAAAATTGTCTTATTATGTACATCAAACCTAATTATTATTCATCACACAGAACCGAGATGGTCTCGGTTGGAAATTCCTTCTTCGGTTAAGATCTCTGCACGAAGGGCTTATCATCAGCATCAATATAGCCTTCACTGATTTTGCCTTTCGTCCCGTTTTTATCAATTCAGCCTGGCTAGGAGAACTCGAGTTCGAAATTGAACTTGAACGGTTTGAGATTCGACTTATGTTTCTGTGTCGACTGCACCGGAATGAACCAGGGTGGTTTGTTGGTGAGCACATACAGATACGAGGTGAGATTTGAGATTTGTTAGAAGAAGGATTTGCACTTGGGTTAGTTCTTTTGGGAAGGGAACGAGAAGTTGATTTGTTAAGAGTAGCAGCCATTGAAGTAGTTACTTTGAACAAAAAAAAAGTAGTTACTTTGAAGAAGGAATTGTTCAGGGGAGGGGTTATTTATAGGTTTTAAGTGTTAAATGACTAATTCTGTAACTTTGTAACCCATGGAAATTTTACAAAAGTATCCTTCAATATTAACAAATATTGCAATTACACCTGTTTTTTTTTAGAGAGATGCTTCTATGGACATAAGGACCTATTTGTAAAATGAATATATTTTTATTTTCAAAGTTCAAACAGTCGATCCGACCGTTCAACATTATCTCCATATTAAAATGTACTTGGAGGTCAAATTTTACATTTTTTTGAATTTTTTTACTATTTATTAAGTATTTTACAAAATTCAATGGTCTGAATTTGACTAGTTTTTGTAAAATACTTAATAAATAGTAAAAAAATTCAAAAAAATGTAAAATTTGACCTCCAAGTACATTTTAATATGGAGATAATGTTGAACGGTCGGATCGACTGTTTGAACTTTGAAAATGAAAATATGTTCATTTTACAAATAGATCCTTATGTCCATAGAAGAATTTGCCTTTTTTTTATATACATTTTTCCAACGAACGTTTCTAGAAATTATGGCTGATACACCTGAGTACAAGTATATTGTTTTCATTTGAACTACGGGTATTTAAATAACATTTTATTTGATATCATACCAGCGTCTCTGACTCTCTGTGTCTGGATAAAACAGCACACTGGTAGTTCACAGAATAGAGAGAAAACCATTAACCATTAACCATCACCCAAAAAAGAAAAAAGAGAGAGATAACATGGGAGTCCATAAAAACCACCTGCAGACTTTTCTGAAATATAATTTATTAGTTAAACTAAACCGGAATCAGTGAATAAGCAAATCAAATTCGGCTGCCAATTGTGAGAGGATGATACAGAGATGCTCTGTATCCGAGTCAGGATTTATCACTTTCTGTAGATTTTTGGAATATATTCGTCAGCGTAAGCATTTCTTTTGTCGTTTGTAATTATGCGCTGTAGTACGCAGATTATCTAACCGGATCCTAGTCACTTTTGTTAAAATACAATGAACGATGCCATGTGCAGTTAAATGATTTCTTCTTCGTTTGTTATAAGCAGAACAAAAGAATAACCATTTTAGAAAGAGAAAACAGAGATGGTGGTCAGGTAGCATGAGCTCAGAGCTACTAAACGCTGCTTATGTTCTCCTTAATTTTGAGTTAGGCGAGTTTTTTTTTTTTTTCCCAATTCCAAATTAACAGAAAGACCTCAGCTCAATAATAGCCCATTGCCGAAATTTGTATTTATACCATTCAAAAAAAATAAAATAAACCAAAACATCTCAAAATATGGGGAATTCCATATCTACCCGAGTCGCCAAGTCAATCTGCGACTTCATTTTTGGGAGACCGCAGATTAGTTTGGAGGCCCCTCAAAGACATAAATATATTTAATATTTAAAATGCATTTTTCGGCTTTTGACTTGGCGGTCCAAGAATGGGGCCGCAGATTAGCTTGGTGGCTAGAGTAGATGTGAAATTCTCTCACAATAAGGGTGTTTTGGTTTATTTTTTTTATTATGTTATAAATAAAAATTTCGGAGACCATTGTGTGGTTTGTATATTCTTTCTGAATGTTCAATAGGAAAAAGGTTTTGGATGGAAATTCAAAAGATGTGCATGTATCTTTGAATTAAAATTGAAAGGGATGCTATTTGTACAACCTTAACAATCTATTTGACATTAAAAAAAATTTCTTAAAAAGAAATTTTCTTAGCAATTATTGTTAGTGTAATAATCTAGAAGTCAATCATAGAATAATTGTATTATATATATATTTTGTTTTGTTTTGTTCATGTAATAGATGATTAATAAAGATATCATTTTGTTTCTTGAGATTTATTGCATTTTAAGAAGGCAAATTCTTCTATGGACATAAGGACCTATTTGTAAAATAAACATATTTTCATTTTCAAAGTTCAAACAGTCGATCCGACCGTTCAACATTATCTCCATATTAAGATGTACTTGTAGGTCAAATTTTACATTTTTTTGAATTTTTTTACTATTTATTAAGTATTTTACAAAAACTAGTCAAATTCAGACCATTGAATTTTGTAAAATACTTAATAAATAGTAAACAAATTCAAAAAAATGTAAAATTTGACCTCCAAGTACATTTTAATATGGGGATAATGTTGAACGGTCAGATCGACTGTTTGAAATTTGGAAATGAAAATATGTTCATTTTACAAATAGGTTCTTATGTCCATAGAAGCATCTCTCTTTTATGAATCATTTCGAGTTCATGACTTGAAATTGTAAGACTCCATAATATAAAAAAATAAATACTCTTAATAATCTCTAACCGTGGTAATTAGCAGGAACACTAATTGACCATTCAAAGGTTAGTGTGTGGATTAAAATATTGTTAAGTTTTACAAACCATAGACAAAGAGTTGTCATTTTAATCACGCAGATATATGTTATAGAACATGGTATTTGACAAACTCTAAATGAAACATTAAATGGATTGTGTTCATGTCATTAATGTTTTCATTCAGTGTTAAGTTCTAAAGTATGAGGTATTCGTCTTTCCTACATAGGAAGTGTGTATTCGTGAGTGTTGTTCAATGCTATCCGTAAAAAGTAGCTATACAGATAACATTTCAGTATGCATAACTTATGCGGAGGGGAGATGTTCACCAAGACTACTATTGTCCCTCGTATATAATACGAGAGATGGTATCACTAGGCCTCTTGATGAAGTAGGATTATCTGCATGCGGTATGATTAAAGAGTTAATCATATTTGATAAAACTACTTAAGATCGAGAAAAGATTAAGTTTGCAAGGATGACACTACCTTGAACTAATCAGATACTATGAGACAAAAGAATTAACACGAGTAAATTGTTTATTAGATCGTGATATTGCAATGTACAAGATCATCTGTGTCAATTAGGTAGTCATAATGTATTCTGTCAGATGCCTCTTATGATTTATAGAATTAAAAGGAGTTTTAATTATATTGCCAACATAACACAGATCCTATTAGGTCACACCAATAGAAAAGTAATCAGAGAAATTTTATGATTAATTATAAAGTGTTATAATTAAGAATAAAATATATGTCATGGAGATGACATGCTTAAATCGGATTAAATTTATAACGTGTATGATACGTCGTATAAATTTATCGCAATCGCAAGAAATATAATTATTCAGAATAATTGTATATATATATTCAATGGATTAAAATATTAATTATGAATTAATATTTTGGGCAAAAGCCCATTTTAATTTGGGCCTAAATTAAATTTAAAATTTAATTATAAAAGCCCAAATAATCAATTGAATTTTGGGCCAAAGGGCAAAAATTGTCTTTTCACCCAAAACCGCCATACCCAAGGGTATTTTGGTCTTTTTGAAACCGTCACAAATTCCTGTATAAAGGGTGGAGGGGTGGAGAGAAAAATAGAAGAAATCTGATTCGATTCGAACTTTAATTTTCTCCCAAATAGTGATTTGCAGAAAATCCAGTAATCCATATATATATATTCTTGTGAGAATAAAATAGTTATTCTTGTGAATAGTGTTTTTGCAGAAATAATCGTATTTACGGTGAATAGTGATTTACCACAAATAGCAGCTTTTTCGAATACCGTTAGTATAGTATTTCTGGCAAAAGAAATATCAACTCTCTGGTAGTTCCTAGTGGATACTGATAGAGGCACTAGATTTCTGGTGCTATGAAACCGAGTCAGACTGCAAATCCAATTCGAATTTGGAATAAAGGTACAATCGTTGTTTTAATTTATTTAAATGTTAAATAAATATATGTTTAGAAATTAATTGAGGAGTAGATCCTTGACTTATGATAGAAATAAATTTTTTATTTTGCGTTCTTTTCGCAACATGAGTCTAAATAGAATTTAGCGGTAAATTCTAAGTAAAACAGAATTTAGCGGCAAGTTCAACCCTACAATTATCACTCAACATATTTCATAATATCTCCATTCCGTGAGTTGTACTTTCAGTTGTGTTTTATAATTTTACAATTTTAAATTTTCTATGTCTACAATTGTCAAATACAAACCACATTTAAATATATTGTTAATTAAAAAAAATGCTTAATGCAACATCACTGCAATTGAATTGTAAATGAGACATTATCATTTGCAATTGCTTTGTAAGTGGGATGAAGATGCTCTAATTATAATATCAGCTATACTAACCGAGTAATTTATCTCATGCCTGATAGATTAATGCATTGTGACAAATCTTAATGCCTATATTGTATATTAAATGAAAGTTTCATCTTGTAATTTTAAATTAGAACTTCTATCCACCGATCTGGATTCTGAGACCTATAACCTAATTAATAGTTATACATGGAATAAGCTTTGTCAGCAAGAAATCTCACCAACCATTATGATATTATTGTCATGTCGTTAATAATAATGAATTTATAATGATCCCTCTTTTTACTTGCTTTTGGCTTCGTTTTATTAGTATAGTCCCGCAAATTTTTTTCAAATAGTATGGTCCCACTTTTTAAGTGCAAGGGGAACTTATTGTATAGTGTCAAATAAATCATATTTAAAGAAGTCAACGGTATATAATACATGAGGAGGGATCCAATTACACCTTTTTTGGTGACACATCATGACACCGTTTTTTATATAGGTCAATTTTGCGATTTCAAAATTCAAACAGTCGATCCGAACCGTTCAACATGATCACCATATTAAAATGTACTTGGAGATCAAATTTTACATTTTTTTGAATTTTTTTACTATTTATTAAGATGGTTACAAAATCGCTGTTTTTCAATGGTCTGAAAACAACGATTTTTGTAACCATCTTAATAAATAACAAAAAAATTCAAAAAAATGTAAAATTTGATCTCCAAGCACATTTTAATATATCTATCATGTTGAACGGTTTGAATCGACTATTTGGACTTTGAAAATGGTAGGTGTCAAAGTGTGTCACCAAAAAAGGTGTAATCGGATCCCTCCTCATAATACATATAACATATGACGATTTTAGTAACTTCATTTTTTTTACTTTTTGCTTACTCCATTTGTAATATTATTTCAATATTATTGCTTTCAAGAGCTATGCTCTGGATTTTCATTGAGCACTCCGATACCAAAATCTATTTGTGTTGAAGACGACATCGATTTGCACAGTAATCCAAATAATACTGACTGATTAGTTAATCGATTTGGTTAATCCCTTTTATTAATTATGTGACAAATAGATTTTACCTCTTTATTTCATAAAAAAAAATTTAGTAGAGAGGTTAGAGTTCAAGCCACCAAACTATCTAATATCTATAAGAAATTTTATTTGGATTTCAAACCTACAACCTTCTACTTGAAGGACATTTATTTTTACTACTAGATCTATATGGTAACTTTTTGTTGTGCTGAAATTTTTAAGTGAACTCATTTTGATTATTAGATTGCACAAATCTATCATATGTCTTTATTATTGGTAGATTTATTAGTATGATGAATCTGATAATTTTTAGGATCCAAATTTGTTGTTATTCTAAGAAGAATAGCAGGATGCTGCTGTTCACTTTTCTCTCTATCTCTTTGTTGAAAAAAGGAGGAGAGAGAAAGAGAAAAAGATAGGAGAGATAAAGAAGAGAAATTAAGAAGATAGCAGGATAGCAGGAATTTTGAAGAGGAGCGGATCTTGTTCCTAATTTTTAACGTGAAGTGCAAAGCCGGATTCACAGTAACACACGCAAAAGTCTGGTTTAGGTCAAAAAGCATCTACTTTTTATTTGCCTCAGATGCAGGTAAGACTAGCAAAAGTTCAACAAGTTGTTAATGGAATATTTGACGAATTTAAGTTGACACAGCAAGTCATAATGGCTGTGACCTGCTACAAGTAAATCGATTAAACCAGTGTTATCAGAAACGGACTGAACATTGATTCGGTAAAACTTCGGATCAATGGTTTATTGGTCGGACCGGTAGATCAACCAGTTCAACCGCTGATTATTAAATAATTATAAATTTAGTAGATACTTATAATAAATCAAGACTATATATAAAATTAATCATATTATTACATACTTTTTCTTAAAATTTGCACATATATATTAATTAATATAATATATAACTGAATTTCTATATCATAGAAAACAAAAAAAAGGGAAAAATAAAGAAACACATAGAATACAGTAACAAAATAAAACTTATTAAGAGAAATTTTCAGCGTATCTCAACAGTTCAGTACACTATCAATGAAGATTATGTACAGAAAACTTCATAGTTTGTACATAATATTTGTGCATACAAATTGAATGATGTAGTATAATATCAAATTTGTAAATAGATATAGAAAATTGAGTGAATCTATGGTACTATGCATAGTACGATTTGGTCCGTAAACAATTGATCCGACCGTTCAACATGATTTGCAGTCCGAATTTTATATTTTTTACTATTTGTTTACTATTTTGTAAGATAGGTAAAAAATCATTGTTTTTGTTTTTGGATGGTTCAGAATTTTCAGATCAAGTGATTCTCTACCTATCTTAAAAATTAGTAAAAAAATTCTAAAAAATATAAATTCAGTCTGCAAGTACATATTCATAACAGAATCATGTTGAACAGTTCAGATCGACCATTAGAATTTGAAAACGAAAATATTGATCCGTATTACGGACCAACCCGTGATATGCATAGTACCATACACTCACTCTAGAAAATTTAATAACTAAGAAAAAAAATTAAGCTACAACTTCGAAAATTGTGTACACTGATTTTAAATTGCATAATAATGAAAGAGAATGGTTCAAATGCCTCCATTTTTTGTACCTCCACCATGCCTCCATTTTTTAAAACTTTAATAACTCAAAATTTAAAACTTAAAAGTCAAAATAAAACTGTTGGATATGATCTACATCATTTTATCTATGTGCTCATAAAAAATTATCACATTTTGATTTTGTTTTTATGTGAACCAATAAGTTAAAAAATCAACGTCTATAAATTATCCACATTAGTGCATTTTTTACAAGCTCTTGATAACAACCAAAACAAAATTGAAATGTCATTATTTTTTTACACGTGCATATATAAAATGATGTAGATCATATCCAACGGTTTTATTTTGACTTTTAAGTTTTAAATTTTGAGATATTAAAGTTTTTAAAAATAGAAGCATGATGGAGGCATGAAAAATGGAGGCATTTGAACCCTCCTCATAATGAAAAAGAAAATTAGATCCTCAAGCAAGACTTAAAGTACATATACCAAGCAAAGCTCTTTTTTTTTTTTTTTGAAAAAGTCGTGGCAGTAGCTGCCAGAGAATGATTTATTGCTTAAGTTTAAGTACATGATTTGGGTAAGGCAATAAGAACCTATACCCTAGAGAAAACAGTTCCCCAGATCAATTACCATCATAACCGAAATTACAACATGCTATCACACAGAACTACCATGAATCCCAATGAAATTGAGCCACTAAACTACCCTGGAGAACTGATTACATCAAACAACAACTATACCGGTACCGTGTACCAGCCATACCAGTAAAGTAAACCCCCTCCAATTCAGCTTAAACGACTCCTTACTAGCAATATGTTAACCAGTCTTCCTTCCTGAAGTATCCTTTCTGCCATAGAATCGTATGAAGCAAAGCTCTAAACTGAATTAAAGCAAGATACAAAGCCATATCTGATGCACTTGAAGTATGCTCCTTACAAACATTGAATTTGATTTCGTGTTGTTATGCTGCTTATTACTAAATTGATTTTAATTTGAACATTTCATCAAACACTTTGAGAGCATTTCATTTGTTCAATCCCCCAAAATTATATATTAATCAAATAAAATTCCAATGGATACGTACAAATAATCGATCAATGAGATTATCATCAGGAGAACAACAACAAAAAAGAAATGAATACCAAAACAATACCTTTTGAAGAAACAGTAGGAGAGCAATGTCGAACCAAAAATTCACGACACAAGTATTGTGATAGGACCTCAATAGAGCAGTAGGAATTGACCAGCACCACTACAACAAATTAGCAAGAAACAACGACACAAATCACCGGCACAGAAGAAGTAGGGAAGCAAAGATACGATTCAGCACGAACAACCCAAGAATGAAGAGATCTCAAAAAAAAAAAAAAGAGAGAAAAAAAAAGTGAATCAAACTTGTTAAAAAAACCGGATTTTTTTTTCTGCACGGACCACAGTTTTAAATGAAAATCAGTCAGTCAAAACGGTTTGACCGGTTTATTAACATATACAGTTATTTTAAAAATCGAACTGGACAGACATATGGGTCTTGTTTTTTCCGATTAAACCACCGGTCCCATTTGGATTGTCTTCACAGTGTCGGAGGTCATGATAAGTGATAATTTTGATATGCAATTTTATTAGGATTTAACTTGGAACAAAAACAAAATATAATAATTAGGTTTATCGATAAGATTTTTATTACTGCCAAAGTTTTGGATGAATTATGCAGGATAGAAGAAAATTAAGAATTTTTTTTTTTGAGTAAGAAAATGGGTCAAAGCCCGTATTTGATTACCAAAGTAGTGTTACATTGGTGGTGTAACAAAAGGAAAAGAAAAACAAGTGGCTCAATACAGTTGAGCCCTGAGAGAAAAATAAAAGTACAGAAAGTTAAGAAATTTAATAAAGAAAGAAAGCTGAGCAGAAGGAACTCTCTCATGTAATACTACTTTGGTAATGAGTGAAATCGAGGAACAACGTGAAGATCAAGCTCACTGATACATGCGGACTCACAGGCAAATCTATCTTGAGTGAATTTCTCATTTATTTTCAATTTTTTTATATTTATACTTTATTTTTAATATAGTTTAAAGCAAAATATTACAAATAGAGTGAAATTGATTCTCATTTCTAGTAAAAAAAATTATATACTTGATCCATGTTCATATTTGATCTTTATAGTTTGAAAGTTTGGCTCCACCTCTTTGCAGACTCCATGAGTCCATGGCCACATGTGGGTTACACGAAGGAAAAAAACTCCAAATGAAGAAATTCGGTAAGTACATAGGGCAAACCGTTCTGAAATGGACCGCACATCCCAGTGCAGGTCGTATGGAGTGTAGCTATAGGAAAATTTAGCAAGTACGAAGAAACCCCGGCCTCTGATACAGTCCTCATGCACCTTTACGGACCGTATGCCAAGTATGAAGAAACCCCTCTGATACGGTCCTCATGCACTTTTGTGGATTGTATGACACCACCGGAGCAAGAATCCGACCAAGTCCCTACCCATACGGACCACACGGCCACGGGCCCGTGCGAATTGCATCATAGGAGCATCCCGTTTCAAAAGTGGACAATTTTCTATCTTAATCAGGATTTTCATGACTTCCAATCTTCCGAAACCTCTCCAATCCTTCTATCACGCTCCAAAATGGATTGGCCCATGTTCTCAACCTCTAGAGGGTATTTAAGAAGAAAATTCACCACAATGAGGAAAAATCACGGAGTAGGGTTCTAAGTGCAAAATTGAGCGAGATCAACCTTAAGGCGAGAAGAAGAAGAACTATTGGGCTAATATGAGGACATGCAGAAACTTGCTGGCTTGCTGCCCAGTGTAAAAATAATAGCAAAATAAATAATGCTAAAAATAGAGCAGGATTAAAATGCTTCACATTCTTATGCCTCACATTCTTATCTCTTTCGAACTGCTCAACATGAACTCCATATTAAAATGTGCTTGAAGATCAAAATTTATTATTATTATTTTCAAACTTTTTACTATTTTATAGATAGACAAAAAAATCATTATTTTTCAGAAAATTTTGGATCATCCAAAAACAATAATTTTGTACCTATCTAAAAAATCAGTAACCAATTTCCAAAAAAATATAAAATTTGGTCTCCAAGCAAATTATAATATGGAGATCGACCATGTTGAGCCGTTCAGATTGACTGTTTGGACATTGTAAATGAAGATAAGGATTTGAGACATGAATGGAGGCCGAAAACAACAGGGCATTTTAATCATACTCCTAAAAAAAAGGCAGATTCCATCTTCATCCTACCAATATTAATTTCAGGTGCTTTTAGTTTTCTGATTGCATTCTTCTTCCGGAAACCAAGAAAGAAATCAGTATGCTTAATCCATGGAGGTACAGTGTGAGGCAAGTTACTTAAAATTGAACTCCTCAGAAACTCAACCAACGATTTGTAAGATAAATAGTGAAAATTTATACGAATTCTTGACCTGGATCCATTACGTATCGACAGAATTAAAATTAAATTCCTTCTTGTAATCACGGGGGATAAAAAGATAATCAAGCATATCTTATACATTGCACTTTAGTTAGTTGGCTAAGCTACATAACATTAACTAACTAGTATTATTCAATTGATAATCTACAACTTTCTTCAGAAGCAGAATGAAAATAGAAGAGGAGCATTAAACACGCTTCTCATCATCTAATAATATCTAATACATCTATATGCCTATGCTAATAAATGAGACCAGTCTACTAATAAATCTGATCAAACACAAATCTGCCAAAATTATCTTATTATGTACATCAAACCTAATTATTGTTCATCACACAGAACCGAGATGGTCTGGGTTGGAAATTCCTTCTTCGGTTAAGATCTCTGCACGAAGGGCTGATCATCAGCATTAAAATAGCCTTCACTGATTTTGTCTTTCGTCCTGTTTTTATCAATTCAGCCCGGCCAGGAGAACTCGAGTTCGAAATTGAACTTGAACGGTTTGAGATTCGACATATGTTTCTGTGTCGACTGCACCGGAATGAACCAGGATGGTTTGTTGGTGAGCACATACAGGTGCGAGGTGAGATTTGAGATTTGTTAGAAGAAGGGTTTGCACTTGGGTTAGTTCTTTTGGGAAGGGAACGAGAAGTTGATTTATTAAGAATAGCAGCCATTGGAGTAGTTTGAAGAAGGAATTGTTCAAGGGAGGGCTTATTTATACACTTTTAAGTGTTAATTGACTAATTCTAGATGTAAGCCTGTAACTTTGTAACCCATGGAACTTTTACAAAAGTGTCCCTCAATATTAACGATTTATAAAATTACAACTGCTTCTTTATTTATTTATTTTTACATTTTTTTCAACAAATGTCTTTAGAAGTTATGGTCCCTGATACACCAAAGTATGTTGTTTTCATTTGAACTATGGTATCTAACTAACATTTTATTTAATATTGGCGTCTGGATAAAACAGCACACTGGTAGTTCACAGTATAGAGAGAAAACCATTAACCATTAACCATCACCCAAAAAATAAAAAAGAGAGAGATAACATGGGAGTCCATAAAAACCACGAGCAGACTTTTCTGAAATATATTTTATTATTTAAACTATACCGGAATCAGTGCATAAGCAAATCAAATTCGGCTGCCAAATGTGAGATGATGAAACAGAGATGCTCTGTATTTGAGTCACGAATTGTCACTTTCTGTAGGTATTGCGTATTGGAAATATATATCCGTCAGCGTAAGCATTTTTTGGTCGTCTGTAATTATGAGCGGTAGTAGACTAGTATTTTTTCCTAGTCACCTTGTTGAACTACAATTGTTCAAAGTTGCTTCATGTAAACCTCCATTAGACAAAATAAAAATAAAAAAGAGGAGTTGTTAGTCGTGGTAAACATTGAAGTTGTTAGGGGAACGATGTCATGTGCAGCTTAGTGATTTCTTCTTTGTTTGTTATAAGCACAACAAAAGAAGAAGAATTTTATAAAGAGAAAACAGAGATTGTGGTCAGTAGTATAAGCTTTGAGCTACTAAACGCTGTTTATAATTTCTCCTTAATTTAAGTTATGCAAGTTTCTTTTGCAAGTCCAAATTAACAGAAAGATCTCAGCTCAATAATATATAGCCCATCGTGTGGTTTGCATTTTGGATGGGAATTCAAAATATTTGCATGTATTTTTTTAATTAAATTTGAAAGGGATAATACTTTTCCAGGCTTAAGAAATTTCACATGAAGTAACTTTTTAGCATTATCTCTCAACACATTTCATACTATCTCCATTCCGTCAATTAGTTGTACTTTCAGTTGTGTTTTATAATATTACAATTTTAAATTTTGTATCTCTACAATTGTCAATTGTAAAGCACTTTTAAATAGATTGTTAATTTAATGCAACATCACTGCATTTAAATTATAAATGACACATTAGCATTTGCAATTGCAATTGCTTGTCAGTGGAATGCGGATGGTCTAATTATAAATCACCAATACTAATCGAGTAATTTATCTCTTGCTCAATAGATTAATGCATTGTCACAAATTTTAATGCTTATATTGTATATTAAATCAAAGTTCCGTCTTGTAATTTTTAATTAGAACTTCTATCCACCAGATTTTGATCTGGATTCTGAGGCCTATTCAAATTTTAATTAATATATTTATACATGGAATAAGCTTTGTCAGCAAGAAACCTGACCATCCATTATGATATTATCATATTATATCATGTCGTTGAAAAGGAACTTATAATGAGCCCTTTTTATATTTTGCGTTTGGCTTCGTTTTATTAGTATAGTCCCACAATTTTTTGGATAGTATGGTCCCACTTTATATGTGCAAGTGGAACTTATTATATAGTGTCAAATAAATCTAAATTGAATGAAGTCATGGTATATAATATACCTTATATATGATGATTCTGCTAACTTCATTTGTAATATTATAAATATTTTTTATTCATGAGTAATGCTCTGGATTTTTATGGAGCACACCGATACTAAAATCTGTTCGTGTTGAATACGACATCGATTTGCGCAGTATTCCAACTAATACTGTCAGATTAGTTAATCGATTTTGGTTTATCACTTTTATTAATTATGAGACAAATAGATTTGAGTAGGGCTAGGTAGTATGCATAGCGTACTCATGATATATCTGGAGGTTAAATTTTACATTTTTAAGAATTTTTTTTTTTTTAGATAGGTAGAAAAGTTACCATTTTTTTAATATTCTAGAATCTTTAGATCAAGTGATTTTGTATCTATTTAAAAAAAATAGTAAAATTATTTGATAAAAAATGTAAATTTGGTATCTAAATATATTTTCATATGAATCTCATATTAAGAAAAACAAATTGACTGTTTGGACTTTAAAAATTGAGATATTAATATATAGTACGGACCGATGTACTCTATGCATGGTACCGTAGTCTATGGTACTCTTTGTTGTGCTGGAATTTATAACTGATCTCATTTAATTATTATCTATTCTGATTAGATTGCACAAATCTATCGTCTTAATTTATTATTGATAGGGATTTATGCGTATTTGATGACAGGATAATTAGTACAAAATCAATTGTTAACGTGTAGTGCAAACATGGACCCACAGTCCCACACGCTAAAGCCTAGTAGGTAAAAAAACATACACTTTTTCTTTTTGCCTCAGATGCAGGCAGGGGTGGTAAAAAAAACTCGTAACTCGTGGCTCGTGACTTGTATCTAATTTGCTCACTAACAGTTCGCTCGTTACTAGACTGAGCTATTAACGAGTCAGCTCGCCACTAGCTCCGTCTAGAATTAACGAATTCAAGCTGGGGCCTAGCTTGCTCGCCAGTTCGTGAGCTAGCTTGGCTAGGCATCAATTTGTGAATTTGTGTGCATTTTATACTGTCCAGCTCGGTCCAGCTCGATCAATAAAGTTTGTATAATTTATTTTCTTCTTAAAACAAGATCCAACCAAACCCAGCGAGCTAGCTCGAACTGGCTTGTCACGATTTGAAGCTGAGGTTTTAGCTCAGATGTCCTAGGTCTAACTCGCTCAGCTGTAGTTCGGTTCAGAATTAACAAGCTGAGCTAGGATCTAGTTCGGACTGAGCCAACTCGTTGTCACCCCTAGATGCAGGTAAGACTAGCAGAAAGTTCCAAAAGATTGGAATCGTTGACAGGTTTAAGTTGACTCAGGGAAGTCATAATGGCTGTGACCTGCTACAGCCTACAAGGCTACAAGTAAATCGATTAAACAAAATTTGGATTGTGTGTTTGACAGAAGTGTCATTGCAACAAGATATCCAGATTCCAGCGTAATGTTAATTAGTACGTACTAAGCTGGAACTCAATTGCACATAATAAGACAAGCAGCTGACAAAAATCAAAAGAAGATCGAAATCAGACTTATAAATAGGGCTCTCATTGGTATCATTTATCTGATAAATTTTTCATAATACGGATATTAGTAATTATAATTAAGAATAAGATTCTTTTCTTGTCAGCTTGCAGGTAGGGTGCAAATTAAACGGATCGAATACGGATTGGATACCGGTAAAATCATATCATGTCTCTTTTTATTTTTTTTATATACGGATATGAATTAGATATTAATCGGATACAAATACAAATCGGATATTAAACGAATTCGAATAGGATATAGATATAATTCATATTCTTAATTTAAATATTATAGTAATATTAACATGAGGAGGGATCCAATTACACCTTTTTTGGTGACACATCATGACACCGTTTTTTATATAGGTCAATTTTGCGATTTCAAAATCCAAACAGCCGATCCGAACCGTTCAACATGATCACCATATTAAAATGTGCTTGGAGATCAAATTTTACATTTTTTTTGAATTTTTTTACTATTTATTAAGATGGTTACAAAATCGCTGTTTTTCAATGGTCTGAAAACAATTTTAATAAATAGCAAAAAAATTCAAAAAAATGTAAAATTTGATCTCCAAGCACATTTTAATATATCCATCATGTTGAACGGTTTAAATCTACTATTTGGACTTTAAAAATGGTAGGTGTCAAAGTGTGTCACCAAAAAAGGTGTAATTGAATCCCTCCTCTATTAACATATTATTCAATAAATTATTTTTCTCACTAGAAAATAAAATAATATAAATACGGATATAATTTGGATATTCAATCATTATGATGAACAAAATAACTTTTTTCATGTTAAACTTATTATGTTATTACAAAATATATATCTCATTAACAAAAATCAACAACATAATCATATTTTTAATCAAAAGATGCCAACAAAAATATATTCTCCTCTCTAAACATATATAATTCCAAAATAAATAAATATCTGAAAAATTAAAAAAAACTCCGTATTTGTATTAGTATTCACACAAATGGATATTAGAAAAACTAACAAAAAATATAAATACAGATAATTATTTGTATTTGTATATGTATCTGATTTTGAAAGTATATTGTATCTGTATCTGTATCTGTATATGTATTTGTATAAATTAAATATGTATCAACAAACTATTTGTATATGAATATCTAAATTCTTAAAAATTCAAATACGAATTTAGATACGGACAGATAATATATGATCTATTTGCACCCTACTCGTAGGGTGTCATATCCACTACAATATACATTTTTGTCCCATATTCATGGGCAAATGGTAATATGAAAACACATAGGGCTCGCTTAATTGATTAACAAAAAGCATTAGAAGAGTGCTATTCCGAATAGTAAATTCGAACAGTAGTTGAATAATATTATTCAAAAAAAGAAGCAGAATTTCCTTGCACTATTTGACGTTGTCTGATAAAATGCTAGTTGGAAGAATAATAACATCGTAATTCGTAGGACAATTTCATTAACAACGTCAATTAATGTAAAATAATTTAAAAATCTCAACAGTATTATCAATGGACTTTTTTGTTAGTTCTTATATTTCTAGTTAAGAATCTTCTTCTATCGAAAATAATTCCTGTAAATGTAATCTATCTTTTATTAAACAAAAATATTTTGAAAAATCATTCATATGATTGTTTTCCCTTCAACCGAAAGCTTTTTATTTATTCCAAAAAAAAGTTCTCAAAAACTCTAATGAAAAACTCATTGTTTGAGAGTTGTAGAAGGAGATTTCCATGGCCCGCCCACCCCCCCCCCCCCCCCCCCCCACACACCCACCTACTGAGTAGACGCCCCTCCTTCCGCCATCTCCTTCCACTACTTTGTCTCCGTTGAGCTAGCACTTCCACCTCGGATCTGATCGTCGCTCTCTATCACTTCGCCTCCATTTATTCGGTGCTTCCATCTCGGATCTGGTCGCCAATTACCATCACCTCGCCTCTGTCAAGCCGACACTTCCGTCTCAGATCTGGTCGCAGTTCATTCACTCCGCCTTGTTGCTCTGTTGTCCCGCCTCGGGTTGCGCTGCTCGGATAGCTTTAGGGTTTGATCCGTGACAGCGAGGCGATCGGGGGTTTGAGAGTCCACCACTTTTTCTCGACTCCACTGCCTGATCTGGTACTGCTCGTCGCTCAGCCTCGTCTCAATTAAACAAGTTCAAATTGGGGTTTGTAAATTCGCTCTACCTTTACTAATAGTATCTACTATGTCTATGATTAAATAAGATATGTTTATGGTTAATGATGATGATGCGTTGACGGTGATCCTTTCCTCCTTCTCCTCCCTCTCTTCTTCTCCTTCCTTTTTTCTATCCTCTTTCTCTGTGTTTTTTTTTAAATAACTCAGGCACAAACCTCACCTAAGCACGAAGGCTCTCCTAGATACCCCTGCCTCGCCTTGATTACGACAGCACTTTTTTGTGCTAATGACAAGAAATTATGCAGGCTTACAACCTACCAATCTGAGAATGAGCACAGAAAATCCTGCAGGCTCACTATCTATGTACTAATCTGAGCGCAGTAACTCTTGGTTCTACTTTTTTTATGATTTTCTTGTCTTTGCTATTTATTTCTGGAATATATCCTATTAAAACAAACATTTTTGAGAGAATTCAGGTTTTGGTTTCTAAACTTTCTCAAAGAAACTAAGTTGGTTCCGAACTTTTATTTGCACCAAATTAATCCTTAAGCTTTTTAAAAGGAATTAAATTAGTCTTAAATTTGAAAAGATGATAAAGTTGGTTCCCAAACTTCTATAATTTATCCTGCAAGATTAACAAAGAGGTAAGTTAGAATCTCAACACAGTGTGCAGATCTCAATGGGAAGCAGTCCTTGGATGGTGCACTGGAAGCGGACGGCGTGGCATTTGGTTTGCAATCCGACAGCCTTTACAGGAGTCTACTTCACCCGACTTTAAGATGACAGGCATTTCTCATTGCTACGCTGGCAGCATTAAATTTTGTAAGATCTTATATCAAAATGACAATCCTGACATTGACCTCATCACTGAAAACTGCGATATATGGAAATTTTGAACCAAAAAATTAAATGAAATCAACACCAGTCGTACTCTACACAGTCATACCAATCACATTCTAGACATGTTATTTTCCCTGGAAAACAGTATACAACTTGGCTACAAATTTATGTTTGTACCTTTGAATGGAGACGTATGGTATTCAAATTTATCTAGTATTAGACTCCCACTTAAGATTCTGGAAGCATGTACAATACCCAACACCATGCCTGTTGCGTACCATTTCGTACCAGTGTGAATGAGATGACTGGTGACTACTGTAGACCGAGCTTTGTGTTGTTTGTTTAGCTATATATGATGTATTTACGGAAATCGGATCCATTTGAAAGTAGTTTATTAATCACATATATACGTGAACATTACTCAATTTACACTTTCACAGCCAATGTGATTGGCAACTCAAGACTTGGAACAGAGTTGAGAGTTCCCAACTTGGCCCACATGGCATTCTTCCGATGACACAATGGCAGGATATTATTTGCTGAATCAGCATTTGTACGTACCACACAGGATGCCTGTTTTGGGATAATGTCATCCGAGTATTCAACGAACCGAAGTCAGTCTATTATGATTATGTATAGTTATATTATTTGATACATTCAACCACATGGTGAAAATTAGTCCATTTTAAGCTCGAAAGGATGTAGATTTATGAAGAAAGAAAATGTAATTTATAATTCGATCGATTGGTATTTGCAGCATCAATCTTTGTGTCAATATAGCATTCAAGTATGGTATAATATATCATACTTATTATTAACAGTATGTAGAAATTAAAAACTAATTTCTAAAGCTGAAAAAAAAAAAAAAACCATAAGTTATACATAGTACAAATAATACTGTGTCAGTTAAAACAGCAAAATATCATATAGCACCTCTTGGTTTTGGCTCTATACTGGTCAAAGTTAAATATCAATATCAAGTGACACTGATTTGCATATGAAATATCTTCCCCTGAAATATCTTCTCCTTTTCTGGTTAACAATGAAATGATAGGTTTTATGCTGGTATATGCTGCTTAATCAATGCATTTTAAATAATCAAACAAGGCATCGTAATTTCTTTCACAACTAAAATTAGTGGCCTTTAAAATTTTGAATCACGGATCACAGTCGGCCATCGACCTCTGTCTAAAAAAGGCAGCATTTGAAAAATTAATACCATATCGCCTTGTCACATTTTTAGATATGATATTCATTATACCACAAGACGCGCTTATCAACATAAATACAGTATTGTATTGGCTAAGAAAATGAGATAAGAGCTATTCAAATTTAATATATTTCGGCGTCAAATTAGGCCGGAGAAAAAGAGGTAGTTAGGAAACTACAGTTTTCATTTTCTTTGTGGTCCAGTTGATTATGATTTTGAATTTGTCATTGTTATTTAATATGACAAAGATATAAAATCAGATACAGGATTTTGGTTCTACAAGAACTAATTTATTAGAAGTAAAATAGGTGAATGTACATATGGTGTTTACACAATCAAATATACGAAACCTCAGATAAGTACTAATGACTTGGTCCTAGTGTCCAAATGAGCAAAAGTCTCCATATTGGCAGGTGCATCCGGTACCATAGCTACTGCCACCACGGCCACAGAAGATCAGTTTTGAGAAATTTGAAATGGGGGGATGTACCAACAAGGCAACAAGGCCCAACTTGTAAAACTTATCATTACCAGATGCTTTTCTGAAGGCATGAAGAAATATTCCACTGATATTTTATATTTCTTTTTTGTCACAAGTGGCTTGCTGTACTATTTATCAAATCAAGTGGACCCACAAAAATAAGGATGTGCCAGCACTGAATCTGGATTCTCTGGTACTCATAGGACTGTGTTCTTCGTGTAGTAAATATATAAAGTTGATCAAAAATTGCTCCGTTAGAGCTTTTTTAAAGAAAATTAGAAAGAAAAATTGTTCATGGAACAAAGACGACGTGTCTCTCACTCACTCACTACACCATGTAAAGGTTCATGGCTGCCACAGAGATTCAACTGACAGCCAATAAGTAATTACTAATTAGGCCCAGGTTTTGGATAAGCACTTTCGCTACCAGCTGCCATAGAAATCTTTATCAATGTTCTTCAAAAAAAATATAATAAGTAATAAATAAAGTAAAAAGCGATGAAATTTTCTTTGGATTTTTTTTTTTTCGTCTGCTGCGTAATAGTATACTGAGAAATAGACACAAATCTGAAGAGGAAATATCACTGGCTCCGAAACTGTTGTCTTTGCTTTTGCTCACATCATTAGTTTTTAAGATTCTACATGTAAAAGAATTAAAAGTATAAAACTGTAGAATGTGAGAACTTTATTTTTTTTAAGCTTCTTAATTGAAAATCTTTTTTTTTTTACTTTTTCTTAGATAAAATGAGGTCAAACATCTTGCAACTTTAAACTAATATTAACAAAAAAATTCTCAATCTGATTTAAAGCATATAATTTCCCACACAAAAACATTATTTTAGTCACTAAATCAAAAACTAGTTCTGGTTTTTTTTTTTTTCTCAGTCAATGATAAAATACCAGAAGCACTCCATGACATATAAGCTGGAAATAAACAAGATGTCCATGAAGTGGCTCGTTATAGTTATCTTAATCGTTGTAGGGCACAAAATGTATATTAATTGCAGCAGGCTGAATTCTTTAAATTTTGATTTATTTGACACTATACAATAAGTTCCCCTTGCACTTAACAAGTCGGACCCAGGGGCGGCCGAGATTTTTATATATATATATAAGAAAATAAATAAATAAAATATTAAAAATAAGAAATTGTTCACCAGAATTTCAAAAATAAGAAGGCCGCCATCCCAGACTACGGCCCGCGGAAAAAACGTAAAAAACGTAAAAATAAAAATAAAAATAAAAACGGGACGCCATCCCAGACTCCGGCCCTAAAAAAAAAAAAAAAATCAATTTTTTTTTCTGCTGTGTTCAGTCAGAAATCCAATAATTTTGATCAGATTCAAAATTCATTTTAGAGAAAATGGCTACATGGATTTTTGTGTTATTTATATCAAAATAAACGTATGAAAGTCTAGTTTCCAGATAATATAATTTCTCTATATAAAAATATTACAGATTGGTACAGTTTTAGCGATTAATTGACAGAGGTCAGAATTCAGAAAAGCTGAAATTCCAGTGAGCAGTCCAATAATTTTGATCAGATTCAAAATTCATTTTAGAGAAAATGGCTACATGGATTTTTGTGTTATTTATATCAAAATAAAGGTATGAAAGTCTAGTTTTCAGATAATATAATTTATCTATACAAAAATATTACATATTGGTACAGTTTTAGCGATTAATTGACAGAGGTCAGAATTCAGAAAAGCTGAAATTTCAGTGAGCAGTCCAATAATTCTGATCATATTCAAAATTCAATTTAGAGAAAATGGCTACATGGATTTTTGTGTTCTTTATATCAAAATAAAGGTATGAAAGTGTAGTTTTCAGATAATATAATTTATTTATACAAAAATATTACAGATTGGTACAGTTTTAGCGATTAATTGACAGAGGTCAGAATTATTGGACTGCTCACTGAAATTTCAGCTTTTCTGAATTCTGACCTCTGTCAATTAATCGCTTAAACTGTACCAATCTGTAATATTTTTGTATAGAGAAATTATATTATATGGAAACTAGACTTTCATACCTTTATTTTTATATAAAGAACACAAAAATCCATGTAACCATTTTCTCTAAAATGAATTTTGAATCTGATCAAAATTATTGGACTGCTCACTGGAATTTCAGCTTTTCTGAATTCTGACCTCTGTCAATTAATCGCTAAAACTGTACCAATCTGTAATATTTTTATATAGAGAAATTATATTATCTGGAAACTAGACTTTCATACGTTTATTTTGATATAAAGAACACAAAAATCCATGTAGCCATTTTCTCTAAAATGAATTTTGAATCTGATCAAAATTATTGGATTTCTGACTGAACACAGCAGAAATTTTTTTTTTTTTTTTTTAACGTTTTTTACGTTTTTACGTTTTTTCCGCGGGCCATAGTCTGGGATGGCATCCCTCATGGCGGCCTTCTTATTTTTAAAATTCTGGTGAACAGTTTCTTATTTTTAATATTTTATTTATTTATTTTCTTATATATAAAAATCTCGGCAGGGCGGAGCTAAAGTATTAGAATGGGGTCAATGACCCCCTTTTTTTCCAAAATTTTTTATTTGTAATTTATTTTCTATATAATTTATAGTAAATTTTTACGAGTAGTGTAAAATGAACTCTCATTCACAGAAAGAAAATTTTATATGATTGACTCTCATTCAGATTTGAACCCCATAACTTGAAAGTCTGATTCCGTCTCTGGTGGGACCATACTATCTAAAAAGATGTAGGTATATAGTATATACTAATAAAATGAAGCCAAAAGCAAATAAAAAAAGAGGGATCATTATAAATTCCCTTTTTAACGACATGATATTAATATCATAATGACTGGCGACATTGCTTGCTGCAGATTATTTCTTGCTGACAAAGCTTATTCCGTGAATACATAAATTAGTTGGGCTTGAATAGGCGTCAGAATCCAGATCAAGATTGGTGGATAGAAGTTCTAATTGAAAATTACAAGATGGAACTTTTATTTAATATACAATATAAAACTTTGTGACAATGCATTAATCTATTAGGCAAGAGATAAATTACTCGGTTAGTATTGGTGATATTTATAATTAGACCATCCCCATTCCACTTACATGCAATTGCAAATGCCAATGTGTCATTTACAACTTAATTGCAGTGATGTTGCGTTTAGCAATGTATCTAAATTAACAATCTATCTAGAAGTGGTTTATAATTGACAATTGTAGAGACAAGAAAATTAAAATTGTAAAATTATAAAACATAACTGAAAGTTCTACATATTGACGGAATGGAGATAGTATGAAATATGTTGAGAGATAATTGCTAAAAAAATACTTGTGTAAGAAAAGAAGAAAATCATTTTCTATACTTTAGAAGATGGAGGGAGAAGCAGCTGTGATAACCAATTATTTGAATTTTTTTAAGGCTGTAAAATAATCATCAATTTTAATAATAATAAAAAAAAATACATGCAAATCTTTAGTATGTCCATGCAAAAACATTTTCCTATTGAACATACAAACCACACAATGGGCTATATATTATTGAGCTAAGGTCGTTCTGTTAATTTTGAATTGGATAAGAAACTTGCTTATCTCTTGTTAAGTAGCTCAGAGCTCATACTACCTGACCACTATCTCTGTTTTCTCTTTCTAAAATTGTTCTTCATTTGTTCTGCTTATAAAAAAAAGAAGAACAAACATCCCACCTTATTCAAAAAAAAAAAAAAAAAAAGGAACAAATCTTAATGGCATCATTCCACTAACTGCTAACAGTTTCCAAACCACTTTAATGTTTACCACGACCAACAACTCTCTTTTTTTCCTTAATTTTGTCTAGTGGAGGTTGACATGAAGCAACTTTCTCCAATTGTAGTTCAACAATGTGACTAGGATCCGGTTAGATCATAAACTGCTCTACTACTGCTCATAATTACAAATGACCAAAAAATGATAACGCTGACGGATATATATTTCAAATACCTACAGAAAGTGACAATTCATGACTCGGATACAGAGCATCTCTGTATCATCACCTCACATTTGGCAGCCCAATTTGATTTGCTTATTTACTGATTCCGGCATAGTTTAAATAAATATATTTCAGAAAAGCCTGCACGTGGTTTTTATGGAGTCCCATGTTTTCCGTCTCTTTATTATTATTTTTTCTTTTTTTGGGCTGATTGTTTTTCTCTCTATTCTGTGAACTACAAGTGTGCTGTTTTATCCAGACGCTGATATCAAATAAAATGCTATTTAGATACCCATATTTCAAATCAAACTGTATACTTATTTAGGTGTATCAGGGACCGTAACTTCTAGAGACATTCGTTGAAAAAATGTACAAAAAGAAAAAGAAAATAAACAGGTGTAGATGCATAAATTGTTAATATTGAGGGACATTTTGTAAAATTTCCATCGGTTTCAAAGTTGAATTCAAATCACCTCAGGTTACCTGACTCAAGCAAATTATGATTGGACGGTTGTTTTAACATGGCACGAATCTCAAAACAGGCCTCCTACAGTCTCTATAGGCACCGGATTGAGTTTGGCCCAGAAAGGATTAATCTGGGCCGTCCGTTTCAATTTGCTTGAGTCAGGTACCTGGGAGGATACGGGTCCTTCAAAGTTACAACAATCGTGAATTTACACTTAAAAATGTATAAATATCCCCTCCCTTGAACAATTCCTTCTTCAAAGTAACTACTCTAATGGCCACTACTCTTAACAAATCAACTTCTCGTTCCCTTCCAAAAAGAACTAACCCAAGTACACACCCTTCTTCAAACAAATCTCAAATCTCACCTCGTACCTGTCTGTGCTCACCAACAAACCACCCCGGTTCATTCCGGTGCAGTCGGCACAGAAACATACGTCGAATCTCCAACCGTTCGGGTTCAATTTCGAACTCGAGTTCTCCTGGCCGGGCTGAACTGATAAAGGCAGGGCGAAAGGCAAAATCAGTGAAGACTATTTTAATGCTGGTGATCAGCCCTTCGTGCAGAGATCTTCACCGAAGAAGGAATTTCCAACCGAGACCATCTCGGTTCTGTGTGATGAATAATAATTCGGTTAGATGTACATAATTAATAAGATAATTTTTGGCAGATTTGTGTTTGATCAGATGTATTAGTAGACTGGTCTCAGTTATTAGTATAGGCATATAGATGTATTAATTAGATTATTAGATCATGAGTAGTGTGTTTAATGCTCCTCTTTTGTTTTCATTCTGCTTCAAAGAAAGTTGTAGATCATTAATTGAATAATATTTATTAATGTAGTTTAGCCAACTAACTAAACTGCAATCAATCTATAAGATATGCTTTGATTATCTTTTTCTCCTCCTCGATTCCAAGAAGGAATTTAATTTTAATTTTATTGATAGCGTAAAGGATTCGGGATAAGAATTCGGATAAATATATAGTATTTCAATTCTTACAATAGATCTGGTACTCGATCTCTAAATAATCACTTGCGAGATCCACCACTCTGAATTTTCATTTATTTTCTTTTAAAAAAAAACACTGTTATAGATCTTTGATGGGTTTCTGAGGAGTTCAGTTTTAAGTTAATTTCCTCACACAGTCACACTCTACCTCCATGGATTAAGCATGCTGATTTCTTTCTTTGTTGCTGGAACAAGAATGCAATCAGCTGAACTAAAGCACCAGAAATTAATTTTGGTAGGATGAAGATGGACTCTGATTTTTGGTATTATTTTTGCACTCTGCAGCAAGCCAGCAAGTAGTGTTAACTGTTAATAAAAAATGGATGGAAATTAACATAAAAAAATTTGACAACTTTAATAAATAATTTGTAATGTGGAAATTCGACAATTAGAATGAAATTTATACATTATGCATATCTTAAATATCGAAATTATTGAATTTTATGCAAATTTTATCGCCCATCAAATTACCTATAATTTGCAACAGTTTATATTTAATAGTATTTAATGAATCAGGAAATGACACTCAAATTACTAAAAAATTAATGCACAACCAATTTATAAATAAAGCACTGTATCCATGTTTTTTTAGAAGCTATTTTACGTTATTTGAAAAAATATATTATAAAAAAGGGGATTATGTGTCATTTTGTTATTGATTGTAGCTGCAATGCTATGCCATTGCAAGGATAATTATACTGATTCGGTATACTCAAAATTAACTTTTGTAAATCATCGAAGCAGTATAGGTAAAAAAAATTGAGTATGATATATTGATATATGAATTAATTTTTTTTAATTATTTTTTATAGAGAGACCAATATCTTAGCTAATTATGTTAAAAATAACTTCCGTATATGTCAGAATTTTGTGTAAACAAAAGACTTATTAGTTAAAAACTTACAATATAAAAATAGAACTTTATAATACGTGCACACCAAAGAGAAACTTGGCGAAGTGATATACCAGAGATTCCACAGAAAATTGACATCTACACGTATCTGAAAAAGAAAAAGTCTCCTTAAAAGCATTTTTCTACTTCCTTTTTGTCTCCGAGCATGTGAAGATAGCGCTGCTAGCTCCACATGTTATGAATCTGGTTGAAAAATCTGGCATCTTATCATAAATAAAATCATTGTTTTCGTAGGCACCTTATCTTTTTTGCATTTTAAAAGAGGACATAAATGCTTGTTTAATTCTAAAAAAAAAATATTGATCTGTAGACTTGTAGTTGTTCCTGCGAAAAATACGGATAAATTTTGTAATAGAGCAGTTTTAACTTTATGCAGTGCATGAATCATATACAGTGTGGTTTTATTTCTATAGTTCGTACGCTACATGAAGCCAAAAGTGCTCTGTTAAAATCTTGAACCGAAAATACCTTGAATTTGTTGAGAAACCCTCTTTTGCTGCAAGCATCATCAACTTGCGGTCTTCTTTTTAACAACTTCTCTTTCCAAACACATGATATTTCAAAAAATATACATCAAATAACTACTGGTCTTGTTCAAGATCACAAGGTATGCATGAACATCTCTAACAAATTTTCAAGGCCGCTTTGTATGATAGAAGAGTAAACTATGAAGGAATTAATAATGCTTCCACACTTTACTAAACTTCAATAGTCTTGCTAATTAGCTTTCGATTAGAATACTTATTTTCCGAACTTTAAAATTTGTGATTATTTAATACAGAAATAATCAAAATATACTTACATGACTGTATAATATATTAATATGGCACAGATATACATACTGTTTAAAATTATAGCATATCAAGTCAATTATTGTTCATGTTCGTTTGAATTTTATATTGCATTTTATAATGAGGAGGGATCTACTTATAACATTTGTAAGTTACAACATCTTACAACAATTCGGTTTTGTAATTTTAAAAGTCCAAACAGTCGATTCAAACCATTCAACATGATCTCTATATTAAATTAATATGTTTGGAGATCAAATTTTATATTTTTTTGAATTTTTTTTATTATTTATTAAGTACTTTACAAAATTGTTGTTTTTCAGTGGTTCAAAATTGTCTAAAAACAGCAGTTTTGTAAAGTACTTAATAAATAGTAAAAAAATTAAAAAAATGTAAATTTTGGTCTCCAAGCATTTTAATATAGAGATCATGTTGAACACTTTGGATCGACTGTTTGGACTTTTAAAATTGCAAAACCGAATTGTTGTAAAATGTTGTAACTTACAAATGTTGTAAGTGGATCTCTTCTCTTTTATAATATAATATTTTATTTTACAGTTTTACATTATATTACTTTAACTACATAAAATTGGCAATAATTTTTATTTTATATTTGAAAATATTCACATTCTAAATAATAAGAAATATAAAGCACTCACCATTATAGTTTTAAATAAATATAGTGGTCCAGCCTCTTAAATTAATTATCCACTAAATATTACTTAATTTAATTTCAAACATACAACCTTCCATCCAGATAATATAATTTTTACCACCAAATTAAATATTTTTTTTTTCATCATTCTTATTTTAAAGTTGATAATAAGAAACATTTAAAAAATTAATGGTGCTTGAGGATATTATACTGAAGTCCAATTCCAATTTTAATGGTGCTAAGTCCAATTCTGTTTTTTCTTTATCGTTCCATAAGCAATTTCATTTTAATT
Source organism: Carex kokanica (assembly GCA_025461125.1). Taxonomy (NCBI): domain Eukaryota; kingdom Viridiplantae; phylum Streptophyta; class Magnoliopsida; order Poales; family Cyperaceae; genus Carex; species Carex kokanica. The sequence goes on from JAJGRX010001461.1 coordinate 943,423, forward strand.
TTATTAGCGGCGGAGAATTTTGATTGTGGAAGTTTCAAAGCAGGAAAAGTCAAAGAGTCGGCAAACACGCTGTAGCAGTAAGAACTGAGAAGCTTCTCTTGTGGTGCGATCGCAGCACGGGAAATGATCAAATAAATCATCTCCTCCGCGACTGTGCTGTGCCCCGCTCCGAAATTTCGTCCTCTCTGCATGCTTCGTTCCTAAGTCCCCAGTAAAGATTTTAAGAAACTACTTTTGGCTTCATGCAGCCCAAACCATATACAACCCTGTTTTTATTCTATAGTCTGTGCGCTTTGTGAATCCAAAACTAATCTGTTAAAATCTTTACCCTAAATCCTGGTGCGAAAGGATATTGTGTTACTGTAATTCATTATAAATTCTCTTTAATTTTATAATAAAAGGATATTGTGTTACTTTATATAATTTATTAAAATTAAAATTATTTTTTTAAGTTTGTAATTTTATAAAGCAAAATAATTATATTTTATTAATTTCATGCAAGCATTTTGTTATTTGTTTTTTGAGAGAAAATTCAAAATATTTTTTTTGAAAAGCATGGTAGAAGCTACTCACAATTGGATATGATATGAAACTTCTATAATGAATAAGAACTAACAATTGGATCCTAAAATTCTAATTGAATATAGGTTTGCATATAAATTTTATAAAGTCATAACGAAATTGTATTTTTATTATGCTTGGATCTGATTTAAATCGATACCTTGACAATGCCAGTAACCGAAATTTTTATTTATACCATAATAAAAAAAATAAACCAAAACACTCCAGTTTATGGGAAATTCGAAAAATACTCAGGCCGCCAAACGTCTTTGCGGTTTCAAAGACTGGGGGCCACCAATCGGCCATGCGGCCCCTGTCTAGGAGTCTTCCAATAGATTAGCGGCCCCATTTTTTTTATAAACTAGAGATCATGTTGAACAGTTTGGATCGACTATTTGAACTTTTAAAATTGCAAAACCGAATTGTTGTAAGATGTTGTAACTTACAAATGTTGTAAGTGAGTCTCTTCTCTTTTATAATATAATATTTTATTTTACAGTTTTACATTATATTACTTTAACTACATAAAATTGGCAATAATTTTTATTTTATATTTGAAAATATTCACATTCTAAATAATAAGAAGTATAAAGCACTCACCATTATAGTTTTAAATAAATATAGTGGTCCAGCCTCTTAAATTAATTATCCACTAAATATTACTTAATTTAATTTCAAACATACAACCTTATAATATAATTTTTACCACCAAATTAAATATTTATTTTTTTCATCATTGTTATTTTAAAGTTGATAATAAGAAACATTTAAAAAATTAATGGTGCTTGAGGATATTATACTAAAGTCCAATTCCAATTTTAATGGTGCCAAGTCCAATTCTGTTTTTCCTTATCGTTCCATAAGCAATTTCATTTTAATTTTATTAGCGGCGGAGAATTTTGATTGTGGAAGTTTCAAAGCAGGAAAAGTCAAAGAGTCGGCAAACACGCTGTAGCAGTAATAACTGACAAGCTTCTCTTGTGGTGCGATCGCAGCACGGGAAATGATCAAATAAATCATCTCCTCCGCGACTGTGCTGTGCCCCGCTCCGAAATTTCGTCGTCTCTGCATGCTTCGTTCCCAAGTCCCCAGTAAAGATTTTAACAAATCATTTTTGGCTTCATGCAGCGCACAAGCCATATATAACCCTGTTTTGATTCTATAGTCTGTGCGCTGCGTGAATCAAAAACTAATCTGTTAAAATCTCTACCCTAAATCCTGGTGCGAAAGGATATTGTGTTACTGTAATTCATTATAAATTCTCTTTAATTTTATAATAAAAGGATATTGTGTTACTTTATATAATTTATTAAAATTAAAATTATTTTTTAAGTTTGTAATTTTATAAAGCAAAATAATTATATTTTATTAATTTCATGCAAGCATTTTGTTATTTGTTTTTTGAGAGAAAATTCAAAATATTTTTTTTGAAAAGCATGGTAGAAGCTACTCACAATTGGATATGATATGAAACTTCTATAATGAATAAGAACTAACAATTGGATCCTAAAATTCTAATTGAATATAGGTTTGCATATAAATTTTATAAAGTCATAACGAAATTGTATTTTTATTATGCTTGGATCTGATTTAAATCGATACCTTGACAATGCCAGTAACCGAAATTTTTATTTATACCATAATAAAAAAAATAAACCAAAACACTTCAGTTTATGGGAAATTCGAAAAATACTCAGGCCGCCAAACGTCTTTGCGGTTTCAAAGACTGGGCCACCAATCGGCCATGCGGCCCCTGTCTAGGAGTCTTCCAATAGATTAGCGGCCCCATTTTTTTTATAAACTAGAGATCATGTTGAACAGTTTGGATCGACTATTTGAACTTTTAAAATTGCAAAACCGAATTGTTGTAAGATGTTGTAACTTACAAATGTTGTAAGTGAGTCTCTTCTCTTTTATAATATAATATTTTATTTTACAGTTTTACATTATATTACTTTAACTACATAAAATTGGCAATAATTTTTATTTTATATTTGAAAATATTCACATTCTAAATAATAAGAAGTATAAAGCACTCACCATTATATTTTAAATAAATATAGTGGTCCAGCCTCTTAAATTAATTATCCACTAAATATTACTTAATTTAATTTCAAACATACAACCTTCCATCCAGATAATATAATTTTTACCACCAAATTAAATATTTATTTTTTTCATCATTCTTATTTTAAAGTTGATAATAAGAAACATTTAAAAAATTAATGGTGCTTGAGGATATTATACTAAAGTCCAATTCCAATTTTAATGGTGCCAAGTCCAATTCTGTTTTTCCTTATCGTTCCATAAGCAATTTCATTTTAATTTTATTAGCGGCGGAGAATTTTGATTGTGGAAGTTTCAAAGCAGGAAAAGTCAAAGAGTCGGCAAACACGCTGTAGCAGTAATAACTGACATGCTTCTCTTGTGGTGCGATCGCAGCACGGGAAATAATCAAATAAGAGTAGAACTAGGGTGCTCCTAAGCTCACCAAGTCCTTCGTGAGCGCGACTCTAAAACCTATCGAATTGACTTGAAACGGTATTTTCAAACCGTTAGATGTTCAATCTATATTAAAATGTGCTTGGAGACCAAATTTTATATTTTTTGGAATTTTTTTACTATTTATTAAGATGGTTTGAAAATCGCTGTTTTTATTAAAATTCTGCACCATTGGAAAACAGCGATTTTCAAACCATCTTAATAAATAGTAAAAAAATTCCAAAAAATGTAAAATTTGGTCTCCAAGCACATTTTAATATAGATTGAACATCTAACGGTTTGAAAATATCATTTGAAGTCAATTCGATAGGTTTTAGAGTCGCACTCACGAAAGGACTTGGTGAGCTTAGGAGCACCCTAGTTCTACTCATCAAATAAATCATCTCCTCCGCGACTGTGCTGTGCCCCGCTCCGAAATTTCGTCGTCTCTGCATGCTTCGTTCCCAAGTCCCCAGTAAAGATTTTAACAAATCATTTTTGGCTTCATGCAGCGCACAAACCATATATAACCCTGTTTTGATTCTATAGTCTGTGCGCTGCGTGAATCAAAAACTAATCTGTTAAAATCTCTACCCTAAATCCTGGTGCGAAAGGATATTGTGTTACTGTAATTCATTATAAATTCTCTTTAATTTTATAATAAAAGGATATTGTGTTACTTTATATAAGTTATTAAAATTAATTTTTTTTTTAATTTGTAATTTTATAAGGCAAAATAATTATATATCATTAATTTCATGCAAGCATTTTGTTATTTGTTTTTTGAGAGAAAAATTCAAAATATTTTTTTTGAAGAGCATGGTAGAAGCTACTCACAATTGAATATGATATGAAACTTCTATAATGAATAAGAACTCACAATTGGATCCTAAAATTCTAATTGAATATAGGTTTGCATATAAATTTTATAAAGTCACAACGAAATTGTATTTTTATTATGCTTGGATCTGATTAAAATCCGATACCTTGACAATGCTAGTATCCGAAATTTTTTATTTATACCATAATAAAAAAATAAACCAAAAAATCTCAGTTTCTGAGGAATTCGAAAAATATCCAAGGTCGTCAAACGTTTCTACGGCCCCAGTCTAAGAGTCTCCCAACGAAATAGTAGCCCCATTTTTTTTTTTTACATAAATTTTATTAAACTAAAAACCAATGGGGTTTGATCTTGTTCTCTGTGCCCAATCATCAAATGCTAGAAAACAAGACATAAACCAAAAAGCTGCTCTCGAATTTGATCTTGTTCTCTATGCCACTTACAAAAAAAAAATAGTGGGGCCGCAGCCGCATGGGCATTTGGAGGTCCCTAGACTGAGGCCACAGGACTAATTAGCGGCTCCCAGTCTTTGAGGCCATAAAAATGTTTGGCGGCCTGGGTAGATTTGGAATTCTCCCAAAAACATAGTGTTTTTTTTTTTTTATTATAGTATAAATAAAATTTCGGTGCTAGTAAATATTGGGATAATATATACATGGTCGGTCTTCTGCATTTACAAATTACAAGTGTAAAAGTTGGGATAATTACTATTAAGAGTTTCCAATTTTGTGTGTGCAACAAATAGACTTTCGAAAATGTATTTTTAGTAATTATTCTTCTAAATTTATTAATCCGATACAATTTACTTCCAGCTTCTAATATAACATAACTAAATCAATTTTAAAATGTAAGAAAACTATAATACTTTTGATAAAATTTTCCTTTTTAATATTTTTATTAATTTTACTATTTCGCTACGTACTTTTAAATTGCATATGAATTTTCAAACTAACAATAATTTCCCAATATAACGATGTTTGATATATTTTATAACTAAAGTACTTACATTAATATTTATTGCTATGAAATTATATTTTTCTATAAAAAAAATCATAATACATATGATATGAAAAACAGAAAAAATAATAACATTTCAACTATTGTGAATATGCAATACAAATATCATCGTTTATGAAAAAAATAAATCTTCGTTGTGTATATTTTAAATATTATACAGTAAATAAATGAAGATGTGATGATTTAGTACTTATAATTAAGTATGAGTGAGGCTATGGTACTATGGCTAGTGTACTACGGCTCAATATGGTACTTTTTAAAATCCTAACGGTCGATCCGACCGTTCAATGTGATATCCATATGAATATGTACTTGCAAACTAAATTTTATATTTTTTCGAATTTTTTTACTATTTTTTTAGATAGATAGAATTTTGATGGTCCAGAATTTGTATAAAACACTGAAAATTCTACCTATCTAAAAAAATAGTAAAAAAATTCGAAAAAATATAAAATTTAGTTTGCAAGTACATATTCATATGGATATCACATTGAACGGTCGGATCGACCGTTAGGATTTTACAAAGTACCATATTGAGCCGTAGTACACTAGCCATAGTACACTAGCCGAAGTACCATAGCCTCACTCATTAAGTATTAATGATGAATTTTCTGCTAAAAAATTGTTATAAAAATATTACAAAACTTTTTTTTTAAGTCTGGCAGCGGCTGCCAAGTTGATTTATTAAAGTAAAAATGGTTTACAAAACTTGAATTGAGTATTTAACAGTGATTTACTGCTAGTAAATCTTTTACAAATTTAAATTCGAAGTTAAGCATTTCTACTTGTTATAAACTAAAAAATATTAAGTATATTATCACATTACTCCTATAGTCCTATTAGTCAACGGTTGAGGTAATTTGGCCTAGGTTATTGTCGTGTCTTGAATTGTCAACAGTTGAGGTAATTTGAGTTTAAATTCATCTTGCTTCCAGATCGTTCTTTGGTCTAAGATTGTTTAGAATTGTATTTAGTCAAGTTTCAGCTTGGCCGGTTTCAGATTATTTTGAAAGTTTGATTTGTCAGGTTAGGCCGAGTCAAATTTTAGATTGTCCAAATTAAATAATTTTATAACTTTGAATAGTTTTTTATTCGGAATATTTTTATGTTTCGAATTATTCACGTATGAGGACGGTCATTCGCCTGCAAGGCATCTCGAAAATCGAATCATTTAAATTGGAGTTGAATTAGATCGCTCAATTTTAAATCATCTCAAAATTTGAATTGTCTTGAATCATATCAGATTGAAATAAAAGTACCAGTTACCATCTTTTAATGCTGTGGGTAAGCCTCTTTAAATCTCTTTTTATTTTAACGAATCTTAATTCCGTCGAACACGGATTTTTTAATAAAATTCCTTGAAACCTCATTAAGATCTACCTTTTTAAAATAATCTTCACACTTCAAATTAAGATCTATTGATTTCTTTGAAGCATTTTAAAAGGTCATGTCCGAACCCGTCACAGCGAACAGTATCTTGATATGTATTTGATCTTTTCTTATAAATCTGCTGCGGATTCCAACGCCAACTGTTCATTTATTAGATTCAGATTCAGATTGCAGGAATTTCTTTAACCGTTCATTTATTAGATTGAGATTCAGATTGCAAGAATCTCAAAAGAAATTAGTTTTTGTGCACGAATTTCAAAACATATAAACAGTTGGTGTTAGTGTTGGAATCACATGGACCTGCGATCCTTTGGAATCGCCGCAGATTTATTTCCTTCTTTTTTCTCTTCCATTTCTCAGCTTCTAGGCCTAGAAATGTTGTTGTTATTATTAATATTATTATTTAATTAATGATCAATTTAATAAATTTCCCAACTAAAATATGTCCGGGACCCACTAAGAGACAAAATCCATCGTGTAGCTGTTTGGGTTACTTGTGGTCCCATGCTCATGCCAAGCAATCCATCACCATCACTCCAAGTCAGCAACTTCTACACATCTACAAAAAATCAAAGCACTTCAGATTAGTTTCCAACTAAAATAGAAATATTTATTTGATTTAACTCATTATTTATCAGTTATCTTACATTCCTCCTAGTTTGTGAGCAATCCTTTAATCAAAAACAGGCAATTAGAAAAAGTTAGCTCGAGAAAATGGAACATTTACGTAAATAATAAATTCTCAGGAAAAAAAAAAAATTACCTCGACCGGTATCGACATTACCGTGCAAAAACCGTACCAAGCAAATATCAATGAACGGAGAAGGCGAAAAACAAACGCAACAGTAAATGCCGGTTTTCGACACCAATCTACAGAAATCCATCAACAAGCACTTTGCGATAAACATTCCATCAATTAATTATTTGGATTAATTAATTATGGTTAATGTTAAGTGTTATTGAGCAGATTAGTTCAAATTCCCAGAATTCTTAGATTTCCCTTTCGATTGCGCCAAAGATATGTACAATCCGATCGAAGCAAAATTCCCAATCGTTTCTATTCTTTACAATTCAAAAAAGATTCAAAACTATTATTGTCTTGAACAGAAGCCGAAAGAAAACAAGGAAACATCAACTAAAACAAGATGTATCCCCCTTCTATCCGACCTAAATCAAAATCTAAGAACACTGAGCCACAGCCATAGCAGAGAGGCGACTTGGCCTCTGCTGAAAGTTGGTACGCCTTCTCTGTTGATGTGATGAAGGTCGAATTAAAGCAGCAAGAGCACGCTTAACCCAATCACCTCCTTCAACTGATCCAATTCTAACAAGAGAGTTTGTCATGGCCGATCGCCTAGCATTCAGCCGATTCGAGACCGCTGAGTTGGATCGGCCAGAGCTAGGGTTAGCGTTTTGCATCCCCTTGTGGAGCTTGCACCTGAAAGAACCGGGGTGAGTAGTAGGCGCACACATGCACGTCCTCCGAGTAGTAGATGCTGACGTGGCACCGTGGTGGTTAGCGAGAGCGATACGTACGGAAGGGGATGAAGTGGGACCCGCAATGTTAATGCGGGTCGGCGATGCTGAGCGATTGAAGAGAACTGGAGAAGACTGTCTGGAGTAAGATTGCGAAGACATGAAAGAGGTCGAGGTAGAAGTAGATGCGAATCGACCAGATGGGGAGAGAGAGCGAAGAACTGGACCGCTTGAGCGCCTTGCCATTAGAGAGGGAGAGAGAGGTTTGGGGAATTCTATTTTCAGATTTTTCAATTGTATTGTGTTGCTTTATTTTGGCAAACCTAGCGAAAGGATAGGGTGGATTTTATAGGGGGGGATTGGGAGGGGTATAGATAGTAATTAAGGGAAAAATGGGGGTGAACTTGGTGAGGAAGAAAAGTGTGGAAGAGTAGTTGCTGATGTCTGGTTAGGTTTTGATGTGTGGTTGAGTTAAAACCTGACTAGGCTTAGCCGTTGGAATCCTTGAGGTAACTTGATTCTCTGTTGCTCTTCTATTCTGTATACAAATCTGTATTGTCTTCTTATAACATAGAGATCCCACATATCATAGATGAACAACATGGAACCACAGACTAAGTAAGCAGGGGATCTGACGAATAATAAAGAATAAAGAGGAATAAGTCAGTGGGCGGCACGACGGGTGAAGCGGCCCACGGTTCCAGCTTCCAGGTGGTAGGCCCTCGTATGGCTGCCACGTACAACGGTTGCTGTAATAAAAGATACGACGTGTTATGTTGCGATTTCTAGATATCATGAACAAGTTTATCGGCCCCGGACTACACACGTACCAGTCTTAGGATGGCAACGAAAGAACTACGGGCCGACATCCCGTGTGCCGCCACCGTCGACGGGCTTCAAACATAATATAACCCAAAATTCCAGTTTGGATCCAGACCGTTCGATTATAATCTGACGAATATAAAAAGACCCGTAAATTCTGCCACGATTTAGATTGGAATTCATATAAATTTTGATATGGTCCGAAGTTAAACTCAAATTTTGAGGTACTTGGGGGATCCGGATCCCTTCAAACAAGAGATGAATTTTATTTTTAGGTTTCTGACAATCGTTGTTTTCTTCTGTTGTCCAAACAGAATAGCAAATAATAGTCACGTTATGTTACTTAAAATTTGGGGTTCCTAGTAATTTGTCTAATATCTATATCACTTAATATTTATATTATGCAAATTATTCATGTAATTCTATTGACTTTTTTTTTGCTCTCGGAACCGATTTGTACGCTGCGTACCGGTTTGGTCTGGTTTCGTGTAATTGTGTAGACAATACACGGTACTAGAAATATCATCCAAAAATTTAAGAAAGTTCATGCAAAGTTCATGCCAATTTTAAAGTCCAAGGCATCATGCAATTCTTGCGATTCCAAAGGCAGGAACGAAAATTGGCCACGCATGGAAAGGAGAAAGAGGCCCGGGCAGAGTTGGATATATATTATCTCGAACAAAGCTAGAGTGTGATGTGCTTATTAAAAAAAAATGATAAGTACACTTTCAAAAATCTATCGAATTGATTTCAAATGACAAATCTAAACTGTTGAAATCTATCTACTTCATGAGTGATACATGTATATGCAAAGTTTTGAAAGTTTCAAATTAATTTAGTACAAGACCAAGTGGTAAAAAAATGATGAAAAATAAATACATAAAACAACTTATAAAACAACTTAATAAAGGTTCATTTTTTTAACCACTTAACCTTGTACTAAATGAATTTAAAACTTTCAAAATTTTGAATGCACATGCATCGCTAATGATAATGAAGTAAATGGATTTCAACAGTTTGGATTTGTCGTTTGAAGCCAATCCGATAGACTTTTAGAGGTGTGCTCACCAACACCACTTGGTGAGGAATTCAGATCCTCCCCGGTACGTAATAGGGAATTTTTTAGAATTAGTGAATCTGAATCGTTTTTTTTAACTTGGCACGAGTCTCGAAGCCCAATAATACTGCCTTCTGCAGTAGCGCGAATCTCAAAGCGGGTGGGAGTTAATCTCAAACCGTAAAGTGAGGAGAATATTTTACTGTACCTGAGGGCTCCACCTCCCTAGATCAGGGAGCCTACACTCTCGAAGAAAGCGATACTTTTTTCTCGATGAACACATCACACTCTAGCTTTGCTCATATTACCTTATTATAAATTAGGTTCGATAAAATTTTGATTTTTTTTCTTTATTTAATTAAACCCAACGATCAGATCTAATTAATTAAAGTTTATCTACTATTTTTTTTAATAATAGTGATATGGTATTGACATGATATTAATATGAACTCAAGGTAATATTTTTTAGGTAATACCTTAACAATTAACACTAACAGTAACAAGACTCTTTTATCTTTTATGATATAATGTGATTCTAAATATGATATTCAAAACCCAAAGAATTTGCTCTTTTGGAAGACGATTTCTTACAATTTAAGTGTTATTTTTTTCATTCTTGTGTTTGATGAGAAAGGTAGGAGAAAGAATGTGGTAATGTGTAATTATATCTTGTTATTGCGATTTCATAATTCATGACTATGTCCTGCCCATGTTAAGAGTAGATTTTATATATTCTGCTTGGTAATAATCAGCCATTTTGGAAATAATTTTCTTTTTGGAAATAAAACTATATTAATTTTTTTAATTCCAGTAGTCATTACAATCACTACTAAATCAAACATTGTAATAATATATTTTTTGGATTGTTGAAAGTAATAGCCATTCAAATCCAAATATAATAATAGTATCTTATCACGAATAATATTAATTAGTATTACATTATCATAAATTATAATATTCTATGAAATGATTTATAGTGCGAACCAAACGTCCCCTACAAGTATTGAGTAATATATTGCTATGTTTGGATGACACAAGAATAGAGGCTATTTTAGAATAGTAGTTATTCGGAATAGCAATGTGTATCCAAACAACATTTTTGCTATTCAGAATAATTAGAATAGTTGTTATTTTCTATTCCTTGTAAATGTTGGAATAGCTACTATTCAGAAGTGTGAAGAGAGAGAAAAAAATGCTTCCTTTTCGGATTTCCGCCAACACAGTTCCGAAATGATAAATTTGACACCACTTCCGCTATCTCCGCATATTGACAATTCGTTTGAAATTCCACTTGACTATCTTTCCTCTTAATTAGCACATTGTTAACACTATTCTTTATTGGTTACAGCCATTCATTATTCCACATGTACAATCCAAAAAATATTTTTACTAATCCAAATAATAACCGAGTAGTTTGAGAATAGCACTAACTTTGGACTATTCGAGTCACTAAAAATGTCGTTTGGATTGTATAATTGGAATAGCGATGGAAGGAATAAATAAAATAATATTTAAAGTAATGTTATATTACATTTAAACTAAATATTTTAATACTAATATAATATTTTATTTAATACTAATATAATCTAATCTAATATTTAAACTAATATTATATTATATTTAATCTAATATTATATTTAATACTAATCTAATATTTAAAATAATATTATATTACATTTAATATTTAAATTAATATTATATTATATTTAATATTTAAACTAATATTATATTAAAATTAACATAATATTTTATTTAATACTAATCTAATATTTAAAGTAATATTATATTACATTTATAATTTAAACTAACATTATATTACATTCAACACTTAACATTTACACTAATAAATTAATATTATATTATCTTTAATCTAACATTTTATTTAATATTAATCTAATTTGATATTATATTTATTTAATACTAATCTAATATTTAAATTGATATTATATTACATTTAGTATTTTAACTAATATTTTATTTAATACTAATTTAATCTAATATTATATTTAATACTAATCTAATATTTAAACTAATAATTATATTACAATTAACATTTAAAATAACTAATATTACATTACATTTAATATTTAAACTAATATTATATTACATTTAATATTTAAAATAATATTATATTATATTTAATCTAATATTTTATTTAATACTAATCTAGTCTGATATTATATTTATTTAACACTAATATAATATTTAAACTAATATTATATTCCATTTAATATTTAATGACTACAATATGATATGTAATCTAACATTTTATTTAATACTAATCTAATTTGATATTATATCTATTTAATACTATATTTTAAATTAATATAATATTACATTTAATATTTAAACTAATATTTTATTTAATACTAATCTAATCTAATATTATATTTATTTAGTACTAATAAAATATTTAATTTAATACTAATTTAATTTTTAAACTAACTCTAATTGAGAGGAATCAAATATTTTATTAATATCACTAACCCCACTAGCTCTATTCTTGCTAACCCACTATTTCTATGGGTTAGTAGAATAGAATTATTATTGAACTAACCCAATTTGCTAATTTGTATTTAGATCACCAATGTTTGAGAGTAGTGGAGCTAACCCAAAGTTAGCTCTATTCTTGGATTATCCAAACGAACCCCTAAAAAGAAATTCCCAATTAGCTCAAAATCCCATCAATTCCTACTAAATTTCGGACATCCGAACAGAGTCTAATCAAGTGCACATTGAGTGTGCATGTTAAATGGGTTCAAAAACGAATTTAGTAGGTCAAAACTGTTGTTGATAGTTGTTAAAACTATATAACATATGTCAACTGTTATTTTATAATTGAAATAGATAAGTATATACCGGCACAAGCACAATAGGCAGAGTACATCAACACAATACATGATACGTACGTAAAATGTTCATGGGAGGATTTAGGTACCAAGTCCGTGGATATGTTTTATCATACCTTTTTTTTTAATCCTCCTAAATTTAGTCAAATTTAAATTTGTATAAATTTTCTGCTATGTTTTAATCTAGAAAACTAACATTGGAATTTTTTTTTCCGGCATGGACAATATTTTCTATTACTTAATACAATGATACATCAATTTATAATGGTACATCTAGCCATGTGATGTGATTTCTGCAGTACAAGTAATAAATCCTAATTTATACTCAATTCAGTTGCAAGTGTACAACCTAGTCAAGTAGTATTTAGGGATCGTCTCCACAGGGACAAGTCGGAATATTTTCTCTAACCTAATAATTTAATTTAGTAAAAGAAATAAAAAGATTTTTGTTTGTTCAAGTGGTTGATTTGGTTGTGATTAAACTAAATTAAACTGAAGTCTTAAGACAAATTCTGAATTTTAACAAAGATGAGAAATTAGGGTTTCTTAGGGTTCCTATCCACTAATGTTATGACTAATTGGTTTATTAAATTTGTTCTTTTAATTATGAAGGCACAGTTGAGGGTTGTAGGTACAAAGGGATATTTCTATATTAATACCATCTTCAAATTAGAATAAACGTCACCTCTCGGTACTTGGCTATGCTAATCTAAAGTCATTAAGTTCTTACTGTCCTAATTAATCTAGAAAACCGTAATTCACCTCTCGGTACTTGGTACAATTTGTCTAAACTATTAGGTAAAGCCCGTATAAGACAAGCGTCACCTCTCGGTACTTAACCTATCAAATACCCTATTCTTTATGGTCAGGACTAAATATTCAATTTCTCAATTGCAAATACTAAATCCTAAGGTTTCATGTGATTTCGATTAAGTCTTCACAATCAATTGAAATAAAGAACAGATCATAATCAAGAACAAGAAAATACAAATTAAACCAACTAAATCATAACAAAAGTTTCAAGTACAGCCCTAATTAACCCTAGAAAATCCTTTAGCCAGTCATGGCTAAAGCACAAATCAAATTAAAAAGATTAAAAGAGTTCCAAAGAGAGAAAATAATAAAACCGGTTGATCTTGTGATGTCTCTTTCTCCCTTCTTCTCTCTCCTTTTCTCTTCCTTTGTCTCTCTTGTTAAAACCAGAAATTATCTCTCAAAAAACGTACTCATTCTGTTCTACAAGTTTCCTATTTTATACCCTGGCAAAATCTAAAACAAAATCTCTAAAAATAGCAAATTCGGGCTCTGAAACCGCCTTATTGCGGGCCGCAATGAGTGGAGGCGGTTAACTTCTCGCGCAAAATCACTCTCTGAATACTTCTCTGCGGGCCGCAATGAAATCCTTTGCGGGCCGCAAGAGGTCTGGGAAATTCAGTGGTCTGAGTTGCTCTCTGTTTGATAATGTTGCGGCCCGCAATGATTGTCCTGCGGTCCGCAATGAATGTGACAGATTCGCCTGGCTTGCCATAAATCACCCGTTTTGCTCCGTTAAGCTCCAAACACCTGATTACCTGTAAAATAAACATAACTAGGGCAGTAACTTGAACTTTCGGACATTTCTAACCTAATTAAACCTAATCTAATCAAAACTTGGCTTAATTTTCATAACAAACCCTAGGTTTCAATAGATATTATTACGGCTTATCACCATGTCGTGAGGAGAAATTGAACTTTCGATATTTGAGTAACTAATAGTTTTAGAACTTTTTTTTCGTAACTAATTGTGCTACCTCCCCTTTCTTTGTACAATTCCTTATCAAAATGCTAAAATTATGTATTAAATTTGTTTAATTTTAAATTTAATTAGTTGTCTATGAAATTTTAAAAAAAATATCTAAACCAATTATGTCGATGCGTACATATCCCAACTTGTCATGAAACAATTCACTTTCTAGACTATTTTATATAGTTATTTGAATTTATCATGAACTAGTTCAGTTGATTTTATTGGTGCTATCAAAATCAAATCATTAACTCTAAATAACTTTAGCATGGGGCTTGTTTAGGCTCTGATTAGCATAATCATCAATGAACATGTATGAATAAAAATGAAACTTAATTTTTGTACCAATTAAAGAAATCATGGTCTCGGCGGATCGGCCAACAGCTTAGGTGACAGTAATGGACAACGACAAGGAACTGTATTAGATTATCTTTTGTCTCAGAAATAAGAACATCCCTCGTGCTATCCATTATTTCTTCAGTTTCTCACCTAAAAAGAAAATGATCTCTCGCTATGGGAGTTAACAGGTGCCAATGTGCCATTGCGCATCTCTCTCTCTCTCTCTCTCTCTGTAATCGTTCAAGAAACAGACACATATAATATCCTCAAGAAAATAAAATATAAAAAACTTAACTGCCATTGTCATTGATATCCATTTTTGCCGAGATACCAGCACCAACTCTTTCAACTGCAAAACAGGTATCAACCCGACATCAAACTATTATATTTTATTACTATCATTACGCATTATTATTATTATTATTATTATTATTATTATGAAGAGGGATCGGATTACACCTTTTTTTTTAATACACTTTGACACCTACTATTTTCAAAGTCCAAATAGTCGATCCAAACCGTTCAACATGATGGATATATTAAAATGTGCTTGGAGATCAAATTTTACATTTTTTTTAAATTTTTTTACTATTTATTAAGATAGTTACAAAATCGTTGTTTTCAGACTATTGAAAAACAACAATTTTGTAACTATCTTAATAAATAGTAAAAAAATTCAAAAAAAATGTAAAATTTGATCTCCAAGCACATTTTAATCTATCCATCATGTTGAACGGTTTGGATCGACTATTTGGACTTTGAAATCGCAAAATTGACCTATAAAAAAAATAATGTCAAGATGTGTCAAAAAAAGGGTGTAATTGGATCCCTCCTCTATTATTATTTTTATTATTGTTATTATTATTATTATTTTTATTTTTATTTTTATTATTTTTATTATTTTTTTTTTCTTTTTGTCTGCAACAGGTTTCCCGAGAACAAAATTTGTCGACTTGGCCTAAACATCTTAAGAATGTTTAACCAAGTTTGTGTTAAGAAGTCCATTATGCTAGGAATTTTTACTAGACCATTTTCAAGTTTATTCAAAGTCGAACTGAAGTGAACTAATTTTACCTCATGTTTGATTTGACCGAGGAATTTATAGAGCTATTGAGCTCGAGTTAACTCAAAGTCATATTGAGTTCAAATTTTACATAATGATTTAGTTATTAAGTTTTTGTATTATTTAATTTATAATTATTTTAAATAATAATATGTGCAAATTCACTAATTTCTATTGAGGTGAACCACTAATATATATTAATTTATAATTAATTGTTAGATACTCTAAAATAAATAATATAATTTAATGTTCAGTTGTGCTCAAGTTGACCTTGAATGAGTCAATTCAAACTTGAACGACTATCTAAAAATCTAGTCCAAGTCAGACTAAAATTAAACACGAATAAGTCACAAAGAGACAATGGACTAACTATGCAGCTCTAGAGGTGATGATAATTACATGATTGTATGTGCATCTACTTTTAGTCAAATAGTTGAAATAATATTTTGCTTGTTCTATTTTTTTTTATAAAAGGTGATTAATTAAATACAACTAATTTCAATTGGAAGGAACAATGAATTTTTGCACTAACAGCTAGATGTAATTTTCATGCTAACTGGATATATCAAAGATATCAAAAGTATATTGGTCACCCAAAATGAAAATGATATCCAATTGGGACCATACAACATCCTTTTAGAAACTAGTATATGTCTCAACCAACAAATGTGGTCCAATTAGGGACCAAGAAACTACTTGACACCTACAACATATATAGTTTGATCATCCAGACATGAGACAACAATATGCGTAATACTGTAATAGACATAAAAGCGATATCTGATCTGCTTGTTCATTGTCTTGCTTGTTCTGGAGTACATGTTCTTCTTATCCTCTAATTTACAAAATAAAATAAAAAATCCCCTTCTTCTGTCCGAATTTGCATCTATTGCATTAACGTACCATTTGAGTTAATTTATAAACCATACAATCAGAATTTGGACCAATCCGACCCATATTTATAACACACGGGACCCTTTTATATTAGTGCATATTTAAATCGGACGGTCCAAATCTTAACTCAAAATTGACTTAATTAAGAGGATAAGAATTCCCTCTATCCTTGCTCCATAAAACATTTTTATTTATAAGTTATTACACCATGCCTGATTGTGGAGTAAATTATTTATTTCTCAATTAAATTGTCAAATAATGAGTAAATTAGGAGTAAGATAAAGTAAATTATTTTACATCTCCAGACATGTTTACTTCAAATTTACTCTGTTTGCAGAGTCCACTGTCATAAATATAAGTTCATTTTCTAATATCTTACTACTCCAGACAAGTTAATTTAAGCCATAACTTATTCTATCAAATGAGATATAAAGTATAAGAAGTAAAATATAATAAACAACTTAATACTTCTTAAATTTAAGTAGCAACTAAATATGACCTTGAACATATGAATAATGGTCTGATCTCCCCGTAATTCGTGATGTTAGACAATATTGAGTTTTGCACTCAGGTCTCCATTCCTTATCTTTAATTGCACTGGAATTGTAGAAACAGAGGCAGGAGCTAGGGGTGTAAACGGATCGGATATTATCTGATTTTGTCCGGATCCGAATCCGGAAAATTACTTAAATTTTCCAATCTGTATCCGTATCCGGGACTATCCGTATCCGTATCCGTAACCGAAAAATTATAACGGATAAGGATATGGTAAGATTTTTAACTATCCGTATCCAACCGTTTACACTTCTAAACTATAATAAATGTACTCTGTGTTCTTAAATTGATTTATTAAATTGCATATACATAACAATAATTTATTAAACTGCATATACATATATATTCTGATTAACAGTATAACACTATGACATAATTAGTAACTAATGTTTTGATAATATGATATATGTTTTGTATCCAACAAATTTATTATAAAAACTATTATATCTAATTTATGAATGAAAAAATTATATTTAAATGTTATTTTTTACTAGAATGTATATTAGTAATTTATTTTTAATTATCCGAATTATATTCATATCCGTATTCGTATCCATCCGATATCCGATCCGTATTCGATCCGTATCCGTATCCATTTAATATCTAATCTGTATCCGTATCCAAAACTATCCGTATTCGTATCTGTATCCGAAAAATTATAACGGATAAGGATACAGTTTGATCACTATCCGATCCGTATCCAACCGTTTACACCCCTAGCAGGAGCCCATGAGATAACCTTCTTATTGGGCCTTCTTTTCTTGACAATCTTTATTGGACTTTTATATTTCAAGTTCAAAGCCGATAAAATTCAATTACTGGGTCCGTCCCTGTCAGTAAGAATATGGACAGGCACTTTGGGCTTGGTTTGAACTTGGTCTACCTATAAACTGGGCTTATTCTTAAACTATTTTGCCCATCTCTAGATAGTTAATTTGTCTATTTCGGACCTCAGGCCAGATTTATAAAATCTGAAAACTGTTGGGCTTGGTATGTCTATTCCTAATTTTAGCTCACGGAGTTTTTCGTAGAAATTAATAAAAAAAAAACAGAGAAAAGATTTTTGATTGATAGAAAGATCGGTAGAATTTATACCGATTCTAAAAATAAAAAAGTTTAGATCGGTAAAAATTTTACCGACCTAAACTTAGTTATTTTTTTTTTTAAATCTGATGCATAGATGGAGGGAATTCTTCTATTAGATCTTTAGTAAAATATAAAAAGTTTTTCAAAAAATAGATGGAATGTTTCTATTATATTTAAATTTTAAGATACTCTATCTATTTTTATAAATATTTTATATTTTACTAGAGAAAATTAAAAGAAAAAAATTGAAAACCTATTTGGATTGGTAGAATTCCTACCGATTCAAACTTTTTTATTTTTAGGATCGGTAAAAATTCTACCGATCTTTCTATTAATAAAAAATCAGATGTACTCTTTATGTTTTTCTATCTTCCTTTTTATTAATTTCTACCGAAATTTTTTTTCCAGCTCTCGCTCCGCCACTATATATACGTGAATACTTTTAAATGTAACTTGCAGATTGAGATCACAATGTCATCTTTATTACATAAGAATATAAGATATTAATTAAACGTTAAATGACATGATTAATGGCATAAGGAGGTCATTTTTGAATGAAAATATACTCCATGTTGCTGAAATAACTAAAATAGATTCAATTTTCGAACTTGTAATTTCTAATATAAGGAAAAAAAAAACATTCTAAGAAATTTGAAATCTTCTTTTTTATCAGATTGAGCTTGGAATCACAAAATTTTAATTTGCTATTATTTTTTAAACTCAATTTGATTCAAATGAATTAAACTCTATATGACTTGATTTTAACAAAGAACAACATATAATTCCTTTTGGAGAATGCCAATAATTTCCTAAATCCACACACATTACTAAACTCTAACCGAAAATAAGAGATTATCTCAAAGAAATTGAAAAGGCCTGATACATGTCATGGGCATGTAAAAGATAAGCAACCCCACCAATTATTGATTGGATGGCCTAAACTTTCCGAGTAAACACAACTAAAATAATAAAATATACTATCTAAATATAGCACTACAGCGAGAGAGTGGAAACCACATATCACAAAAAGAGAAGAAAAAAATTAAGATTATAAATGGAAACACAAAACTGTAGAACAATGTTATCAGAACCGGACCGATAAAACTCCGGAATTATGGTTCACCGGTTGAACTGATGGATCAACCGGTTCGATTACTGGTTTTTAAAAATATTTATATAATTATGAGATATAAATGTTATTATAAAAATTATCATTTATATAGTTAAAATTTCCACATAGTATTAAATAACTGTAAAAATAAATTTACAGATTATTAAAAATTGCAAAAAATACATTCTTTATGCTCAAAATTGAGCATAAATAATTTATACTTACAAATATGAAAATAAGACACCGAAAAAATACTTTGATATAATTTTATATTAAAGAGATTTTATAGTTTATACTTTATTTAAAATTTGAATAACTACATACAATTTTTTTTTTTATCAAACAAACTTCCGAGGACCCGACATTTTTATTTTTACCCCAAAAAAAATATATTTTAATATAAATAACCAAGTTTTAAAAAAAATTAAATTTATACCCAAACCGCAAATATTATTTACGGTTTGAATTCGGAATTCAAACCGTAAATAATATTTGCGGTTTGAATAAAGAATTCAAACCGCAAATAATATTTGCGGTTTGAAATTTTTTTTTTTTTTTTTTTTTTTTTTTTTTAAATCGTTTTTTTGGCTATAAAAGAGAGTTAGCATCAGAAGCTAGAAAGAGAGAGAAAGAGAGAGAAAAGAGAGAAAGAGAGAAAGAAGAAGAAAGAGAGGAAGAGAGGAAGAGAGGAAGAGAGAAAGAAGAAGAAGGAGAAGGAAGAGGAAGAGGAGGAAGAAGGAGAAGTCTGCTGAATCAGGTAATTTTTTTTGTAACTTTTCACATACGTTCATTACTGTTCACGTACGTATGTACTGTTCATTACTGTTCACGTACGTATGTACTGTACATTACTGTTCACGTACGTATGTACTGTACATTACTGTTCACGTACGTATTTACTGTACATTACTGTTCACGTACGTATTTACTGTACATTACTGTTCACGTACGTATTTACTGTTCATTACTGTTCACATACGTATTTACTGTACATTACTGTTCACATACGTATTTACTGTACATGACTGTTCACCTACGTATTTACTGTTCACATACGTATTTACTGTTCATTAATGTATTTTACTGTACATTACTGTTCATATACGTACTGTTCATTACTGTTCATATACATATTTACTGTTCATTACTGTATTTACTGTTCATTACTGTTCATATATGAATGTACTGTTCATTTACGTATCTACTGTTCATGTACCATTCATATACGTATTTACTGATCATGTACGTATCTACTATTCAAGTTCATATATGACTATTTACAACTGTTCACGATTGAAATCAGTAAACTGACAAAATATTTACCATTTTACAAATGTAGTTTACTGGCCATGCCTATTGGAATTTCAATACATTTTGGAGGGAAATTCATTTTTGACCAGAATGGGGCACGTTACTCCAAACCTCCAGTAAATACGTATTGGGTTGATGAAAATTTATCATTCGAGCAGTTGCAATCGCTTATTTATGGAGCGAGCGGCTACAATAGAAATCGCTGGAAATTGGAAATAATAGCCCGAGTAGTCCACGCAGGAAAGTATGTCTTACTCGCATTAGGAGATGACGGGGCATTGAGAGGCCTGATCGCGCAGGTTTTGATGTCTGGCGAATCATTATTGGAAGTTTTTGCATGCAGAATTCGCGGAGAGTCAAGGGCCGGAAGTTCAGGCCAAAATTCGGTTGCAGAAATGGATCAAGCAAATAATGAACCATACACTCCTTTTATCACAATGCCTGTACTAGATCCGGAACCAGAAATATACAGTAATGCACCCCAATCTCCACCTTTTGTCCCACCACGAGTACAATCTCCACCTTTTATCCCACCTATATCCGTGTATGAAGGTCATTCATCCTTACCTGGGCCTGAACCAAATCCTCACCCCAGACCGCCACCAGTACAGGAAGATCCAAACGAGTCAGAATTTGAATTTATGAACGAGGTACAGGAGGAGAATGTGCAAACTGGGGATGAATGGGGGGAAGGAGAATGGGACATTAATGATGAAGGAGATGAAGAAGATGAAGAAGAATACACAGAGCCCACTGTGAGGCAAAATAGGGAGAATATGCCGTTAAGTGGCCGTTCTGAGACTCACCCGTTTGTAAACTTCAATGACACATCTGCTTTTCGAGAAGCAGATGTTTCTTACTATGGTCGTCGGGTTGAATACAAGAGTGAGCTCGCAAAAGGACAATACTTCGTAAGTAAAAATCAACTGACGAAAAAGATCAGAGAGTACCATGTTGACAAGAACAAGGAGATATACACGAAGAGAAGTGACACATCCCGGCTGGAAATTAGATGCAGCACTCCGGGTTGTCGTTTCAAACTGAAGGCAATGGCAACAAATGCTGGAGATACATGGATGATAACTGAGCAAGACACGCCTCACACATGCACGTCTGAGTACACCAGGACCGACCATATTACAAAAATATTGTTTTTATTCTCTACCATCTTTTGAGTTAATGCATCTCAGCCGTCTGATTTTAAACAGAGTCAATCTAACTTGCGTCAATATTACAAAAAGTATGTACAAATTTCACTAAAATTTTTGCCTTACATCCAACCTTTTTTTTTTTAACATTTTATCTTACAAATAGAACCGGTAAAACACATGAAAAAATGGTGAGTTTTTATGCACATTTATATTAACATTCATTTGAGGATCAAATTTGAACTTAAAAACTTCTCACTTTCCCTTTTATTTAGAAAATGATATTTCCATTCATTTACTTCTCACTTTACAAATTTATGACTATTATTCTGGATATATATTGAGGTAAGATGCACATTAGAATATCAATGAGTGCTAGAATTATCCAATTCAATATTTGATCAAATAAAAAACAATTAAGCTCTTCTTCTCAAAAAAAAAACAATTAAGCTCAAAGAGCAACAATCCTTTTAAAAGTGTTATCCTCACCTTTGTTAAGAACTTCCGATTAATTATTGTATGATAACATCTTTGAATAGTTTACATTTGACCTATTGCTGTTCGAGTTTACAGCCCATATACAACTCATGTATAGGCATACCAGTTGGTACCAAGCACTGTACCAGTGCTCAAAATAAATACCCAAAACAGCCAAAACAGCCCCGAAATCAAAATTAAATGGAAACCAAAGATCCAGGTCGAATTATGCCCCGAAATCAAAACTGCCCCGAATTATACCTAACCCTTCACTCTAATCCTAACCTAATCAGATTTTAATCAAAATTTGAAAACTTGCCCGAAATTTCAAATCGAGGACGCGATGGAGGCAGCAAAGACCACGAGCGAGAAGGGAGGCGAGGCGGTGAAGGCTTCCGGTGAAGGAGAAAGGGGTGGCAGCGGAGGGGAGAGGGAGTGGCGGCGGGGAGAGGGGGTGGCGGCGGGAGAGGGTGGCGGCGAGGAAGAGGGCGTCACCGCCGGTCTTAGGGCGGAGGGGCGGAGGCGTGGAGGGGCGGAGGCGCGGAGGCGGGGCGGCTTCTTCTTTTTTTTGGTCTGGCGGAGACAGAGAAGCGCGGAGAGACAGCACTTCACGCGACTAATTAAACCCGTTTTCAAACCGCAAATATTATTTACGGTTTGAATTCCGAATTCAAACCGTAAATAATATTTGCGGTTTGGGTATAAATTTAATTTTTTTTAAAACTTGGTTATTTATATTAAAATATTTTTTTTTTGGAGTAAAAATAAAAATGTCGGTCCGAGGACCCATATTATACTTTCAGCATTTCAAAAGGTGCTACTTTTTCTCCCTCGTAATTCGAGAAGAAATCACGTGCAAGCCATTTTTTTGATTTAGTTTAACTGATTTTTTTTTGCTTGATTCACCGGTTGTCTTGAAAAACCGTCGGTTTTTTTTTTTTTTTTCGGTTAACATGCATATCTATTCTTTGTATCTAATTCTTGATAGATGGTTCACTGTTCATCTACAGTACAATGAACAGTGTGACTGACAAATGGGTCCCACTTTGTAGTGACACAAATTCATTTTCTCTAGAAATTTCGGTGCTTTGTTCCTCAACCCTTCTCTCCTTCCCCATCCTAATTTCTCCTACAGTTCGCGCAACAGAAAAAAGAAACCGCACTTCCTCTTTCTCCTGCTCGCGCCGACTACTCCTCTTCCGCGACCTCCTTCCTTCTCTCTCCCTCTCTTTCCCCTGTGACGCACTCCACTACTCTTTTGCCGCAATTTTTTCTTCCGTCAACACTCCAGCGCGATTTCCACCCCGCGATTTTCACCTGCTGCGACTCCAACGCGATCTCCACCCCGCGATTTTCGACTGCTGCGGCTCCAGCGCGATCTCGACCCCGTGATTTTCGACTGCTGCGACTCTAGGGTAAGATTTTGATTTTGCTGATTTTGTTTTCTTTTAGAGATTTTCTTCCTATTGTTCCTGAAAAAATTCTGCTGGGACCCTTGTCAGATCGCACTTTAGATTTCAGTCAGGGTGCCTCTTAGAACCTTCTCTTCTTATAACATTTTCATTTCCTAATTTTCTCAGCCGAATTCTTCTTTTGTCTGGGGCAAGGGCAGTAGAGCAGTAAAGAAATTCAATTTCAATACGGTAGCTGAGGTGAGGCTTTTAGTACAGGGTTTTCTTCGTTGGTCACCAATCCATTTGTTTATCTTCTTCATATCAAGACCGGCAAGCAAACATCAAGACAGACCACCTTTCCAAATTGATAGTTAAGATTAAGGCATTAAAGCATCTTGTCAGAACTGAATTGGAATATTTACTGGATAGGATATTTAGTTGGATGGATCGGATAGCATGTTTGAAAAATAATAATTGAACTCGACAAAACAAGCAACATGATTTGCAGTTTCACCCCAATAAAAAATAATGATGCCATTTCAGTCCCCAAAGGTCCAATTTACCTCAAAGTGAAGCAGAAAATGACCCTCGAGACCAAATGGATTTACTGTATCGTTCATTTTACCGGCTCTGGACTCCGTCATGGTAGAGAAGTTCATGGATTTGTTGGTAGAAATTAATTAAATCTTGGGTCCGATTTTCATATCTCATGCTGTTTAATTATCATGTACTGTAAGATGTCTTGAGGGTAGATTAGGCAAGGCACATGGCACATGTTTGATCAGATGTGCATACAAAACCTGGTTATTAAATGGTCATGATTTGTGGATTTCTCACTTAATTTCATATCTTTTACTGTCTTGCACCAGCACAGCACTTATGTGCACAGTAATTCTTCAAATTTCTAATTTTTTTTTTTTGGCATTTCAACCAAGTATACGCATAGCGCAGACCAGACCAAAAGAAATCGAACCAAATAAAAGCAAAGAAAGGACATAATTTTGGGTATAAGGGAGTTGGATTAGTATGTGAATAGGCCTGTTCAACATATTACGCCTGTTGAACATATTATATGCTAGAAAAAAGAAAAGAGTTGAAGCAGTTTATATTATGGTACATTACGATTTTGAGGGTATTCTCTTAATTGAATCACCGGAGTTGTTTACTCGACAACGGTAATTTGACTGATTTATCTCATATGTCGTCATTTAACTGTTCGTCCTTTCAGCTATAAAGTTCATAGCTGATCGGTGCTCCTGGAATCACTCTGTATCAGAATATCATGCCTATGAAAATTTTAAGGCATGTATGACTATAATGTGTGCTTTGGCTCTAAACTTTTCTAGCCTTGATCATTTATGTTGTTTACATGGAATTGATACATATATGGAATTATTTGGTTTGCTTAATATAATTGAGGGTTTATGTCTTTCATATTTGAAATTGTGACCCTTATTTTACTGTCTTTTAAATTGTTCTTTCTATAGGAAAATTCACAGCAATCAGATCAGACTGAATAGGCAAATTAAAATATTCTGATTTCTCTGTCAGCGTGTGCACAGGTACTTCTTATCCTTCTTTATTCTTTTTTTCTTTATTATGACAATTTATTTATACATCTATTATATATACCAACAAATTATTCTTATCAATAAAAGAGAATACAAAAGTTAATGTGTGCATATGTAAACTATAATTTATTAGATTTTATTATTACAGAATTCTTATTTGATAAAAGAGAATATAGAGGTGAAAGTGTACATAGGCATTTGAACATAGAGAATAAAAAAAAAATTCTCAAGAGATTGATTTCTAGCATGAGCTGATGTAAGCTGCATAGGTGTTAAGCTTTCTTTAGAGTCTAGGAATGCATATTGTCGTACCAATAAAGTGAGTGCACTGTTCCCTTAGAAATACTTAGAATGACTATGTTTGATACTACTTTGGTGTAGGGATAACACAAAATTATACCCCTGCTTATAACTCCTCCAAACATAATATTTTTTGGCTTAGCAAAAAATCTAAATATATATTAAAACATAAACAGCTGTACAAGGAAAAAATGATATGGTCATTGCAAGTACAGCTGTGGTAACAGATCTGTGCCAGGAAGCCTGCAACAGCAAATCCCAATCCAAAATGTATACTTCACCGACAAGTGACAACGCCTGTTGAAATTTATATATAGAAAAGTAGAAAACCAACATTAATTATTCCTTATCCCACATTACTAGACTCAACTAACCATTCTCCTTATCTATTTAAGATTGTTAAGTTTATAACCAACAGCGAATCTCCACAGCTGCACAGGGTTTGTTTTTTCACATAATTTTTTTTATTATTATCATATCCAATTTTCTGAATCTCACTCACCTCATCTCTTTTTCTCTCATGCGCACTCACTCTCTTCTTTAACTAGATCAATCAATTTCTTTCCAATTTGGCTCTTTCCCCATTACCTCCCCTTTACTTTTATTTACTTCCTAGCTCTCAGTTCTCAGTTCTTTTTCTAGCATAACACAGTAGATCATAAGCTTCACTGACCTTGAATTTGTACTCCACCAGGTGCATCTCCACAGCGACTCTTATTCCCTCAGATCGGTTCTCCCTAATTCTTGCAAGATGATCCTCTAGAAACACAGAATGAGTTCAACTTCTTAAGAAAAAATAACATAGAAAAGACAACTGATAGAATCATTTTTGCATCCAATTGCTGATATCCAAGTAGTTATTAGGGGCATGGCATTAGTAAGATTTTTGAACAAATTCTGTTAAGGGTAGTTGAATTAGTTTAAAAAAAAAAAAAGAGTTGGCTGGTATTCATCTAACTCCCGTATCTCAATTTTCTAATTCCACCCCTAACTAATAATAAATAAAATTCTCTGGAGGTCGCTGCTAGCTGATGCTAGACTTCTAGTTTAATCTTTTATCCAATTGAACCGGATGTGGTTCCGAGTCTGGTTTTTTCCGATTTAACCGCCGGTCTGATCCGGTTTTAATAACAGTGTTGTAGTAGAACAATATGTAATGTATTATAATATTTTAGCGATCACGGATCACGGCCATGGACACGTACAAAATTTTTTTCTATCCTTGTATTGTACAAGAAAGTCCGATTTGCTATAATTTTTCTCAATACTAGTCTTGTTTGGATTATTCATCTCGTTGCATTAATTAGAAAGGCTCTAGATAAACAATCTTCAAACAAAGAGTTTTTCTAAATGATAAATATGCATAATGTTGCTAAAAATGTACTTCGGACCAATTACATGGACTGAAATTAAATATGAATTAAATAGTTATATATCAACATATTATATTTCACAGCACTAATCATGTGTCAAATTTAGTGTAATTACTCTATTTATGGAGTCCACTTTCTCCAATATCTCCACTCGCTCCATATTATTCCGGTTATTATAAAAAGGCAGCATATTGGATATGTGAAAAATATAAAAGTTATATAGTGCATAAACCCTAATTTCCATAAAGAGAGAAAGGAGAGATAAAGAGAGCGGTTAGTTTGGTGCTAGCTTATAGGTTCGCAAAGACGAGACGTGAGCAAGCCTGAGCAAAGGTTACATCAGATTGTTGTTAGAATCGAGAAGAGGTTCCGTTACTCCGTTTCTCTAATACAATGGTAATTTTTATCTCGAATTTAATTTTACCAATGAATGTTGATTCAAGTAGAAATGATTAATTGAAACTCGAATTCCCAACAAATGTCTCCGGAGTCCGGAAAGTGTTCCTAGAATACAATTCAATTCTCGTCGCTTTGTTGGTAAATGAGGCCCAACAGAAGTATTTTTCCTCGTCTAGCAGGCGGCAGACCGATATTCATATCACCGAAAGTAACTCAAATTTTGAGTTTAGATTCGGACTGTCACATCTGTTTTGGCACGAGTATTAAACTGACCCGTGTATTTCATCACGAACCAGATTGATCCAGATTCTGATCGGACGGTTCAGGTCTATACCCAAAATTTGAGTTACTTCTTTCACCTTCAATTAACTGAAAATAGTTCATCCCGCTATCCCAAATATATCTTCCGATCATCCATCCATAAATCAATCACATCCCTTTTGCGGCTTAACCTTCGAAGAATCGAATCGGTAAAAGAATCAATCAGGCGCAATCTAACAAACTAGAAGCAAAAATTGGCGTTACTCGGACATAAAGGTTAGTTTCTGTTCGGATTAGGGTTCTTCCTCCCAAAACCGTTTTGTCTGTCGTTTAGGAAAATTGCCTGGCTGCTGCTATATTTTCCAAACAATGTTAGCAAGTAGGAACGCAACAATGATCTGACTATTGCTTGCTGTGGTAGTAGGTTCTAAGTTTAAGTAAGGTACCTCACCTTACAAAAGAATAAGGGGGCCTGGCCCCTGCCGGCCACCCCATCTCTCCGTCTCTGCATTGAATACATGATATTTGTATATCATTCTTTTATGTCATGGCCTAAGCTAGTAAGAAATAGTATCGTCTAAAGAAGAGGGATGGAAAATTTACTATTGTCAAGGGTAAGCTGACGGCAATTGTAATTTCCGAGAGTATCGCTATTACCGATAGGAGTATCCGCGAGGATCCAACGCAATTAAGCACTTTTACCCTCGCTGATACTCACAGATTCTTGTAACTAAGCCATATGGAGAGGTGGTTTAAATTTAGAGGCCTAATTTTAGAGTTACGCCTAGTAAGGCCTAAACCCCTCATTCCCTATTCCATGGTTTAGGGGTACAGGTGAATTTGCATAGATATGTTTAACTGGTGGACTAGTGGTGTTGCTTCTTTCTTTCATTTTTTCCTTGTTCTTGTTGTTTGAGCTATTATTGTTAATACTATTGTCACTCTTATTTCTTCAATAGATGAAGGAACAAATTGATTTAGTTAATCATCAAGATGCTAATTCCTCTTCAAATACTAGCGAGCACGGAACGCATTTAGGTATTTCTCCAAAGTTTTCTTTCTAATTAGCTTTCAAGATCAATCAACTTTTGATCAGTTGAAGTTATGAGTTTTATTGGTCCTTTAATATAGGTCATCGCAGGGAGAACGGAACGGGTTTTGCTCCACCCAATGCTAGAACCAACACGGTAGATGTTGAGGTATTTCACTTACCATGCCTTTTCTTATGTCATTATTTTAGTGTATTAGTACTTGGTATTTTCCCTACTGAAATTTGATCTTTCTTTTGGTTTATGATATAAGCTCTTTGATGAGCAGATATGTTTTCCCTACTATTTCACTCCTATAAATATTGCATATCGTTGAAAGTTGAGTCACTGTGAGGTGCTGTTGTTATGTAATTTTAATGGGGAAAAAGTTGGAAATAATTGACAGAACCAAAGCTAACACTTATGCTTTTGTAGTGATACAACTTATGAGAACTAATAATCTGTTTTGTCAGGATACTTCTTTAGACCACTACATCCCATGTTTTGTGAAGAAGATTAAAGGAATGAAGCCTTTCTTGATAGATATGAAACCCGCTACTACATTTAGAAGAACAAGAGGCAACATTAGTAATAGCTATGACAGGCAGTATAGTTCTACCAAACATGAAGGTACATCTCGCAACTTCAGTGACCCATACTCGACAACACCAGCACCTAATTTTGGAAATTCTTCTAATTTCACCTCTTGGTCTTTGGATCCTAGAAACAAGGTATGTTGCATTTTTGTAGCACACAAATATCAAAGCACGTCAGTTATTATGAGTTTGGCTACTGTGAACTCATTTTTTTTAGCTGTTTCTAATATTTGTTTCGGGCTATATAATTATTTGTGTACCCACACAAATTCTAAGTTTTTTATCTGTTTCCATTGTCATCAAGTAATTGGAATGAGAGTACAACAAGGAAAATGATACAGATTTGTATATATTTCAATTACTTGTTGTACTCTCATTCCAATTTCCAATGGCAAATCTATATCATTTTCCTTTATCAACCTGACTAGCAATGCTTGATCATGAATTTTTTTAAATATTTGGTTGGTTTTCTAGTGAAGATCAAGAGGAAGAGAAAATAATGGTTTATTATAAGTCTTTGTTGAGTCTTTTTTGGTCTATAGTTTTTGGTTGAATGTTTTGTTTTCGGCTTAAGGAAAGTGTGCAGTTTACAAAATTTTATGGTTTAGATTTGTAATTAGGATTTCATGATTTATGGTGTGTTTTCTTACAGCTTGGTTGGTGTGTGTGTGTGTGTATTTTTGACAAAAGTGGGTATAAACCCACCGATTTCTTTAAAAAAATCAGAAGTTATAAGAAGTTATAAGAGATTGGTTCAAAAATAAATAAATCAGAAGTTATAACAGACTGGGTCAAACCACTGGTACCAGTTCAAACCACTGACAAAATTAGTTTTTTTACATGTTCTATCTAAAAGCAGCAGAAATATTACTATACTTAACCAGCCACTTTTGTCAAAAAATAAGAACTTTTTTTTTTTGGTTGGTATATTTTTTTCCCATCCCATTAAAATCTTACTATCCTTCTTCCAGGAGATTTTTGCTGCTCCTCGCCAAGCCGGTCAGTTTCCACCTCTCCTTAACCAGCCAGTGCATGGTGCCTACCCCGGGAACCGTGCAACTACAAGTAAGATGAGTAGCTACAGTGCGGCAAATAATCATCACCGGTCTGAAAATTTCATAAGAACTAGTCCAACCGGTTATCAGCCAACCCCTCCAACTAGATATTATAAAAATACCCACCAACCTGCCAGGAATCGTGAGGTGTCTGTCTGTGGGCCCCGCATAGGGAAAGGGAAGGGTGCTGATCGGGGTGAATATAATAGAAAGGACTTTGCTGTGAGTTACAACAGAGCAAAATTTTTTATGATAAAGTCGTTCAGTGAGAATGACGTGTATCACAGCATGAAGTACTGTGTCTGGTCAAGCACACCACATGGGAATAGAAAGCTGGATCTGGCGTATCGTGATGCGCAAAAGATTCTAGAGGTTGAAGGTGCAAAATGCCCGATTTTCTTGTTTTTCTCGGTAAGTAGGAAATTTGGTTTATGTAATCTTTTTTGTTATCATCCACTTTGATTGTTACAATTTGTTGCTTTGTTTCCTTTCTCTGTGTGTGGCTACAAAATTCTCTCTGTGTGCTTAAAAATTCCAAGTTTGAAGGGCCAGCTTGCAAAATTTATTTCTTAGTAAATTCTAATATTGTGGGGAATAAGAATGATAAGAGCAACAGTTGATAGATAGAACAAACCTTATTTCTTTTGTCTATGACCTCACATTTTTTTTCTTTTTGAATTAGATCTAATTTGGCCAGTCTCAATTTAAAAAGATTCAGAGGAAAAAATAATTTTCTGATTTGTGCTTTTTAGGTTAATTCAAGTGGACAATTTGTTGGGTTGGCAGAGATGGTGGGGCCAGTAGACTTCAAGAAAACCATGGACTTCTGGATGCAGGACTGGTGGAGTGGTTTTTTCCCTTTGAAATGGCACATTGTAAAGGACATACCCAATTACAACTTCCGTGAGATAACACTTGAAAATAATGACAACAAGGTCGTCACTTTCAGTCGAGATACTCAGGAGGTAATTTTTTGGGAGAAATACGCCAAAAAAAAGCATTTATTTGTTTAGAATAAACCAAAATTAGCACCCTTGTTTTGTTAGTCTTCTAAGTCGTGCCTTAATAGAGATCTCATGCAAGGAGATGACTGGAATGATGCTAATGCACTTGGCAATATGTCAAATATGCAATAATGAAATAAAATTAGGATGACATGATTTTAGTTTTTATTGATTTTATGATGGCTTTTGTGTGCGTGACAGTTGATTAATTGAAATCATAATCATAATTAAAGTTATAAATAATAGCGACTTAATATATAATTTCTTTGGAAGTTGTGTTCTACAATTTGTTGGTCATTTAGGGCTTTCTTTTGCTACCTTTGTTACAAAAAATAATAATAAAATAAAAAAGATATCAATAAATCTTAAGGATTTCAAACATTGATCAGTTTGGTGAGCCATATTACTGAACTGTGCTTTTATATATGTAATTTGCAGATAGGTCTACCACAAGGCTTGAAAATGCTATGTATTTTTAAGGAGTATGAACCAGAAAAATCCCTTTTGGATGATTTTGAGTATTATGAAGAGAAACAAAGGCGCAAGTTGGCTCAGAAAAATAGTTCGGTGCAATTTTCAGAAGATGATCTCATGGTACTTATTTTTGTCTTGTCAGAATCTTCTCATTTTGTTACAGTGAAAGGTTTAAATTCTATTGGGTTTGGTTAAAGTTAGGCCCGAGTCAAAGAAGCACAAAGGGCAATATCAAAATAAGATTTGAAAGGAAACTAATTTGGTATTTTCTGCTTCCTATAATATAGAAGTTGGTAAATGATGAAAATTTCTTCTAATGGTTCATGGTTGGATGCAATTATCTTAGTACTGCATATTGCTGTTATTATTTATTTTTGATATTCTCAGTTATGTATTTTGCAGAAATGTGTGCAAGAAGAAATGAGAAAGTTTACAATCTCCGGTGAAAGAGGATTTTAGCTTTTGGAAAATGCTTTGCGAGTTGTAGATGATACGGTTGTTGAAATTTTAGCTCGAATTAAATTTTTAGCTGTCAATCTATTTATCTGTTTGATTTTTATTTGTTAAAAATGTTGCATAGATTACTCATATTGGCCATTGAAACCACGTTGTCAAAGATGTTTGAAGTGACTAGTTCTCAGAAATACATACTGTAGTTGATGATAGGGTTATTTTTTTTTCTAAAGAAAATAGTGGAGGTAAACCTCTACCAGTTTCATTGTAACGTATAGAAATGACTAATGTTTTATGAACTGACATGCTGGTACCGCATTCTGTTGGTCGAATTATCCAAAATCGGGTCGAACTTTATAAACAGACCTACCTTAAATGCACGGGGGTACTTTTAAGATTTGTGTTAGATCAAAACGGCAATTCGGATCTGACTTTTTGAGGTGTGGTATCTTACTTGATCCAAACTCAAAATAACATACCTCTCGCGAGTATAGTGACAAGATTTACGAATTATTTGTAAATTATTTGTTCTTTTGGTGATGATGAACCGAACGTCGAATTATTTGGTTGACCGATCTTTGATCGAATTATTTCTGAATAATTTGCGAATTTTATGAATTTTTTCTGAATTTTTTCTAGAATATTTTTTTTTTGGTTTTTTTTTTGCTTCCTTGTAGGACTGAGATCTCTAGTCTGGATAATTTCAAATTATTTCCGAATTATATCCGAATTATTTTCCGAATCATGAATTTTTAACCTCACCAAATCGAACCCAAATAATTTATTTGTCACTATACTCGAGAGCATACTAAAACCGACATAAATACAAATTTAAATTTAAACAATAACAAAACCAAACAAAACACCATCCTCTCTTCCATCTGGAAGTTCTGATTACTCTTTGTGGATTGTCAATCTTGCTTAACGCGCCTGATATATATTCTCTTCTTATAGCATTTTAATATCTTATACAATTTTAAGTTAGAGCCGGCTATATATAGCTTATCCACTGATTATTTAATTGTACAAAATTTTGATCCGTCTTTGACCACTGATTATTCAAAGAGAATTCAGAATTTCATTCTCATATTGGGAGATGGCTTCTGTTTGGTACCACAGTGACAGTGATTGGTATTACTTTGTATTTGACAAATTTTTAATTTCATAATTCAAATTCAGTCCATACAATTTTCTCTACTTCTACTGTAAAAGATTGCAGTACTCCTAATTTGCTTACATAGACATCATCAAACCAATAACGATAAGTATATATTATCTGGAGAGATGGGCTATTGTGCTTTGCAAAGTAAAGCCATCGTTTTACTTCGGCTTACTTTTTGAATTTTCAAAGTCCAAAACGTCGATCCGACCGTTCAAGTTGATCTACATATTTAAATGTGCTTGCAGACCAAATTTTACATTTTTTGAAATTTTTTTACTATTTATTAAGCCACTTTGAAAATTGCTGATCACATGGTCCAGAAAAAACAGTGCAACAAAATTCTGGACCATGTGATCAGCAATTTTCAAAGTGGCTTAATAAATAGTAAAAAAATTTCAAAAAATGTAAAATTTGGTCTGCAAGCACATTTCAATATGTATATCAACTTGAACGGTCGGATCGAAGTTTTGGACTTTGAAAATCCAAAAAGTAAGCCGAAGTAAAACGATAGCTTTATTTTGCAAAGCACAATAGCTCATCTCATATTATCTGATAAAATGATTATGTCCCCTAAGCCCTATCCAAAATTATCCAGTCAAATCTTCCAAACCGTTAGCAGAGTCCACTCCTAACTAACCAAGAATTCAGAGTAGGTCCGATGCCCATCGGACCTACTTTGGTTCAATGGGTGTGATGACCATCCGATGGGCATCTAGATTCGTGCACTCCGCATCAATATCCGTGCAAGTCTGTATCAATTTCCGTGCATACAGATTTAATGCTAATCGTACGGTGTTAGAGTTAATTGAACCTAAAAGTAGATCCGATGCCCATCAGACCTACTCCTATCTCACTAACCAGTCCCAGGCTCCCAGCCCATACCTCTTTCTTACAGCTTCTCTCCCGCACCTCTTCTCGCAGCGCCTCTCTTCTCTCTCTTTCTCAGTATGTCATATTTGCATTTGGATCAAAGGGTTTGCACATACATAATTTTTTTATTAATGTAGAAGATGTTATTCAGTATTAATTGGTGCGGGTTTGTTGAGGGTCGTGCAAAAATTCCACCTTGAGCCTCACATATAATTACAAATCTTAATCAACAAACGTTAATTGTTTATGTGGAGGTTAGATGATGCATGCATTTGAGATATTTGATACAATGCTTGAATGTGATTTTTTACCAGAGTCCGAACTTGCAACATAAAAGAGGATGCGCTGTGACCGGACGATGATGTTAGAAGCTAGAAAGCTGTTTGTTTATAGTACGACAGATGTAACATTTAAACAGAAGATAGTATGACACAAAGCTTTTTGAGATGTTTGATACTGTGTATTAAGGGTCAGTTCAGCAAATGGGAATTTTTATGGAAATGAGAATTTTTTTACTATGGGAATGTAAATCTAAGAGCCTGTTCGGTGTCAAGAGGGGAATGGGCGTGGGCGTAAGAATTGAATTGAATTTTACTGTGCGTGTGGGGAAAAAAAAATTTAGTCAGAGTGAATTTTTTTTTTCTTACGGACACAGTAACATGCTGAACATGCAAGTCCTAATTGAATGATCCTCACTTCTGACCTCAATCAGCTAGTTAAGGCTTTGAGAGCAATTAATATATCACTTTTGGTACATGACTGGTGCCTTTTGTTTGATGTTTCCATTTTCTTCCTCTTGGATTTGTTGCACATTATAGGGGCTAATAAATAATTGTTTTTATGTAGCTGTATATAATAACTTGGATTTCATACATTTGCTTCCATCAAATAAACTAGCATTTCGGAATAGAGGCTAATAAATAATTGAATGATCCTCACTCCTAATTCCAGCTAATGCCGGCAGAAGACTAGGAGGCCAAAAATAATAAAAAAAGGATAAACCTATACATTCAATCTTGTTATGCCCAAGAAAACAATAAGTTCTTATAGTTTAGTGTAATTATGACATACAATTTGTTCACATTTTTATGTATGAAGGGGATTTGAATGACATCAATTTGTTACACCATGATAACTTATTTACAATTTCAAGAGCACTATTGATGGGTAGACGATTAGATCCTCAGGCTATGTTTGGATGCACTAAGAATAGTGCTATTCTTAGAATAGCATTGCTATTCGGAACAAGGACAATCCAAACGAGAAATAGAGCTATTCGGAATAGGAAGAATAGGGCTATTCTCTATTCTTACAAAAACATGGAATAGCATTTGTTGCTTTCAATATTAATACTAATCTAATATTTAAACTAATATTATATTACATTTAATATTTAAATTAATATTATATTGTATTATATTTAATCTAATATTATATTATATTTAATCTAATATTTTATTTAATACTAATCTAATATTTAAAATAATATTATATTACATTTAATATTTAAATTAATATTATATTATATTATATTTAATCTAATATTATATTATATTTAATCTAATATTTAAAATAATATTATATTACATTTAATAATTAAATTAATATTATATTGTATTATATTTAAACTAATATTATATTACATTTAATCTAATATTTTATTTAATACTAATCTAATTTTTAAAATAATATTATATTACATTTAATATTTAAACTAATATTATATTACATTTAATCTAATATTTTATTTAATACTAATCTAATTTTTAAAATAATATTATATTACATTTAATATTTAAACTAATATTATATTACATTTAATCTAATATTATATTTAATACTAATATAATATTTAAATTAATATTATATTACATTTAACATTTAACCTAATATTATATTATATTTAATATTTAAACTAATATTATATTATATTTAATATAATATTTTATTTAATACTAATCTAATATTTAAAATAATATTATATTACATTTAATATTTAAATTAATATTATATTGTATTATATTTAATCTAACACATAAATTATTACTTTATTCATTCCCTCCAAACTCTATTCCAAATATGCAATCCAAACAACTTTTTCACTATTCCGAATAGCTTGAGTTAGCACTGTTCTTAAACGTAAACAGTAGCTATTCTAGCTATTCTAGAGTTCATCCAAACGTACCCTCATTATTTAAACGTTGCTAATAGAGAACAGAACAAGATACTGTATTTTAATTAGCCTTTTAGGGGTTGCAGGTTTAGTATTTGTTTGGATGATCTGGGTTGATCATGTTATGTGCGATTTTTTTTTTTTTGGGTATATTGTTAATCTTATTTGTGAGTGTTTTTGTGTGAAATAATGGGTTGAGAAATATTTTAGTCGAGAAATTTTATGAAATGACCCATCATATGAGAACATCAAATATAATACCCCTCTAAATTTATTAACAAAATATTCTTATGATATCCACACCATAATATTTTTTTTTCCCTCCCTTCGGTTTACTTCCAATCTTTCCTGTTGCCTTTCAACTCCCTCCAAAATTTTCGTCTTTTCGTTTCCGTTGATCCATGAAGGATGAAGCGCACCTCCTCTCCGCTGGACCGAAGTTATTTTTTTTTACTTCTCTTGTGGTTTTGAAAGTGAAGGAGGAGAGAAGAATTTAATTTTTTGTTTGAAGTGACGATGGAGCTTGTTTTATTGAAAGTGCACCTTTTGGTTTGGTTGAAAAGTGCACCGACTTTTTTTTGTCTACATTATGATAAAAGGGCGAAAAGTTTTTTAGAGAATGCTTTATTGAAATTTGTCTTTGGTTTTCTATTATTATGGTGAGTTACTAGAATCTGGCGAATTTTGTAATTCGCCGGTTAACATTGCTAATATTGATTATGTGGTAATATAGATTATAATTATACTAATTAAATCCTATTTGACCTATTTAAATTTTAGTTTATATTCCACTGACCTTCAAAGAAAAAAAAATTAGTTTATCAAAAAAAGACGCAAGTAAGATACATTGAAAATGTAACTGATGATTGCATGTCATGAATAAAGTTTATAGATGAATAATCTAATTTTTTTTGTGGAATTTATATTAAATGCCCGTCTTCTAAATAAAATTGATGAAATTGAAAGTTTGTTAATCGTATATTGAATAATTAAATATTCTAAACGGCCTATTTTTAATATATACTTTTGCCACCAGTACAGCAAGTGATGAAGCCTCATACGTTAAAAGATTTAGTTTTAATATTTGATTATTTTTTTGTTTACACGTAGGGTCATGAATGATTCGCTTGAGCATTTCCGAACTTCGTTAGATTTGGTATACTTTTGGTATATACTTTTGGCCATTTGGTATACTTTTGGTATATGCCTTATGAGTACTTTATAAATTAAAAATGAATATTAATAGAAAAGTTAATGATAAATTTGTGATTTTTTAAAATTTAGAAGGGTAAATATGATATTATCAATTTTAGAGGGAAAAATATATAACTTTTAGATTTTTGAGGGTGTGTACATGAAATTCCCAATCTTATATAATAGGTGAGTATGTCTGTGTGATATATGGCCGGCTTAATCTTTGCTAGGGTTGGTATATAATTGTATGAAAAAGTTTGTTTGACGTAGTACATTTGATATAATGTGTCAGGCTTGATGTTACATAAGGTTTAATAATTCATAGCTCATGTTCTACTTAATTTATAAACAAGTAATTAAGATTACTGTTTGAAGACGATTCGATAGGTTTTGGAGTTGTTATTATATAGGCTGAAATGATACTGATGTCATACTAGCTAGACTCTAAATTAGTTTTGTGGTTTGTAAATGCTAATAAATTTATTTATATTTTCTGGTTGTCAAATCTCAAAAGAGAATAATTAGTTTATATTTTTTTGCTTGTCAAATGAGAAATTATGTTTCAGCAAATTCAATCTCTTGATGAAAAATAATACAAACAACAAACAATCTCCGCTGACATTATAGAAAATTTGTCATATACGGAAAACAAGTACTTACGTTTCATGATGGAAATAATCAACGGATTTTGTGGTGAACCTAAATTTTGTCATATATGGAAACAAGGAACCGAATACTTACTTTTCTTGATGGAAATCATCAACGGATTTTGTGGTGAATCCATATTTTTGTGAGGACCGGGTGCACGCTGGCATTTTTGGTGGATGCTTTTATGATTTTCAGAAAGTATCTGGCAGTTGCCTCCTACAAATTTTGATTGTGCAAAATAAGTTCGGACATTTATTAGTGAATCTGTCTAATATAACATTAGCGTCATTTCAACGTATATAACATCAATTTCAAAATTTATCGAATCGACTTCAAACAGTGAATCTAAATCGTTCAAAGCAATCTATTTTATTAGCTGTGTGTTTACATGTAAAATTTATAATTTTTCAAATTTATTTAGTATCAAATCAAGCGGTCAAATGTGGAAGTTTTTAAATTAATTTTAATGCATTCATTTTTCAACATTTTTTATCGCTTGACTTGATACTAAAATAACTCGAAAAAATAAAAATTTTACATGTAAACACATCACTCATAAAGTAAATTGTTTTGAACAGTTTGGATTAGTCGTTTGAAGTCTATCCAATCAATTTTGGAGTTAGTGTCATATGACACTGATATCATACTAGCTGGACTCTTTATTAGTACGTAAAAAAATTGTGCATTCTTTATTTTGGAATAAAAAAAATCCACATTAAGAACATTTACATCAGTAAAATAAAAAAAATAAAAAACAGTTGTTAAGCATTAACTAAAATTTAAGTTAATTCTAACTTTTGAATCTCTACACTCCAGTTAACTTTTATTTATTTTTAATGAAAATATCAGCAATTATTACTATGAAAAAAAGAACAAGAGTCAATAATAACAATTATTAAATTTCTTAATAAAAAGTTGCGTTACATCTAAAAAAACAAAATAAAAAATAACATATGCTTTAAAATAAGAAAAATTTAAATAAAGACACGCATGTCTTCTTTAATAAATGTGAAGCTCGAGAGATCCGGTTCAAAAGATGAAAAGAACTACGCAATAGTCCTCAAAGATCTCAAATGTTTCCACTTAAAAGTTGTCTCTTTTTTTTTTTTGTATTTGATTAATTATTGTAGTTACTTCATAAGCATCTCATTTCTTTAAGTTAGCATACATTATTGATGTCTGTCTGCAATATATTTAAAAAAATTACTTCTTAACGCTTCTACAGTTTATCTCAGCTAGGGTGTCAACGAGCTGATTCACTACGAGTTGAATCTAGTTCGTGATTAGCTTGCTACAACAACTGAATGAGTCGAGTGAGATGAAAGTTAGGAGCCAAGTTGAAATCTTAGCTCATAATCATCACAAGTTAGAACCGAGCTGGCTTGTTAGTTTATTGAACTCTATTGGACTACTATCATACTAATTCAAAATAAATAAATAATAAAGTCCATCAAACATGTACATAATCCAAACCATCAGATATGACAAAATGACATTAATTCATTTTACATAACATAATAATTAATTTAACATGAACTTTACATATTTAAACATACAAATTCACACATAATGATAAAAATTCATAAAAATTCATACAACTAAATTCATGTATAGTTAAGCTTCACAAATTCACACAAATTCATAACTTGGACCGAGCTGACTCGCCAGCTTGCGAGCAAGCTAGTCCTAGCTCAAACTCATTAATTCTAGACCAAACTAGTCGCGAGCTGATTCGTTAACAACTCGGACCAGTAACGAACGAGCTATTAGCGATCGAGTCAGATACGAGTCCTGATCGATCCACAAGCTACGAGTTTTTTTTGCTGGTCCTAATCCCAACATTCCAAAAAAAATTTAGTTAGCACCCCAATTAATCAAAATTAAACAACCACCACCCAAAACTCCAAATTTCAATTCTTACCAAATTGATTTTTTCTATATTTTGTTATATTTTTTGGTGCGCACCCCGAGGAAGTGCACCATTTTTTTTTTTAGTTCTGTTCTGTTTGAAAATTTTGAACTAATTTTTTTTTTTTCTGTTCTATTCTATTTTGTTATGTGGTGTTTAGAATTATATGTAGTTATGTACACATCAAATTTGACGATGAAATTGTAGAAAATAAAATGCACTTGTTTAACAAATAAAATTTTGTACTAAATTTGAACTAAAAATTACTACAACAAATTATACAAACAATCTAAGCAGTGTTTTGTACTAAGTAAGTTGGTGCACAAATTGTTACAAATTATATGCACAATCTAATCAATGTTTTATACTACAAATTATACGAATAATAAAACAGAACAGATAGGACTAAAAAAAATTGATGCACTTTGTGAGGGTGCACACAAAAAAAATAAAAAAATAAAAATAATAATTTGGTGCGTGCGCTCAGGGTGCGTGGATGGTAAAATTTGAAATCTGAAGTTTTGAGTGATGGTTTTTAATTTCAAATTACTGAAGTGATAATGAAAAAAAATTCGGCCCAACATTTAGTGGATTCTTCTTTGATTTTCAGAAAGTATTCGTCAGTTGCGTCATACAAATTTTGATAGTGGAAAATAAGGTCGGACATTTTTCACTACTGACAAATTTGTGTTTTATTTATATTTGAAAAAAGAGATTCGCATTAATTAAAAAACTGAGTCTTCTTGAAAATGTGAAGCTGGCGATTTCCCGTCCAAAAGATGAAAACAACTAGGCGAGAGCGAGAGTCTGAATCTCTTGCTCCGTTTCTTGGGGCATCTTTCTCGGTTCTCACTTTGCGTCGCCAAGAAGCCCTTTTCAAACAACAAAAATCATTCCAAAACCAAACAATTAAACAAACAACAAAAATCACTCCAAAACCAAACAAACCACATATCGCAAAACCCCACCTTTCGTCATACAATAACAAATCTCAAACCAAAAGTACCCAACATGATCCGAGTGAAGGAAGGTAGCAGGCCGCCGTGGGTGGGCCTCGGCGCGGTGGTCTGGGTGGAGATAGCCGCCGGATGCGCCTACACTTTCCCACTCTATTCACACGCGCTCAAGTCGGCGCTGGGGCTGAACCAGCAGCAGCTCACTCTACTCGGAGTGGCTAACGATTTCGGAGAGAACTTTGGGTTGCTCCCCGGCGTGCTCTGCAACCGCCTTGCTCCGTGGCTTAGCTTGCTCATTGGCGCTGCTTGTTCTCTCGTCGGATTCGGAGTCGTCTTGCTCGCTGTTAGCCAGGTCGTCCCGGCCATGCCCTATTGGGTGGTTAGTACCGCTGTTTCTTGTCTCCTCCTCTCTCTCTTTTTTTTTAAGTGTAGATTGTATTCTTCAAGTTAATGGGAACGGTAATGTGTGGGGATGATCTCGCTTTCTTTACGAGATTTTACTCTTCGCTCTTTAAATTTAGGAAATGGGATTTATATTGTAAATTTTCAACTGTTTATGACTTCCTCCTAATAGTGAGATTGTGAGCTTGGAGGTTAATTTGTTAGAAGTCTATTCCACGTGTCAACATCAAAGGAAATTCGCAATGGTCTTCTCCTCTCTTAGCATATTTAAATTTACAGGGCCAAATGAAAGAAGGGTTTGCAAATTTTATAACAAAATTTGTCTAAGCGAGATCATCCCTTTTTCTTTGTTTATCCTTTTTAAATGTAGATTGTATGCTTCAGTGTATTTATCATTTTTGGTAAAGAAAAGGGTAATGTGTGGGGGATGATCTCGCTGAGACAAATCTTGTTAAAAAATTTGCAAAATAATTTTTTTTACAAGATTTTACTCTTTGCTCTTTAAATTTAGGAAATGGGATCAATATTGTAAATTTTTAACAGTTTACATCTTCGTTCTCCAAGGAGTGAGATTGTGAGCTTGGAGGTTGATTTGTTAGAAGTTTATTCCATGTGTCAACATCAAAGGAAATTTGCGATTGTCTTTTCCTCTATTAGCATATTTTCCTCTTGGGTGTTAAATTGACAGGGCCAAAGAAATATAATTCTAACATGGTAATCTGTTATTTAAGCTAAATTTAGGTAAATGCAATTACTCTTACTAGTCAAGAAGAGTCTGTTAACTAATTTGAGGAGCAAATTTATTTGTTCCTTTATTTTTTTGGAAATATTGACATCTGTAGTGAATTCAACAGAGCATGCAGTATGTAACATGAACTTATACAAACTTGGGTAATTTCAGGTATGGTTTGCACTATGTGTTGCCACAAACAGTAGCGCGTGGCTTGGCACAGCTGCTTTAGTAACTAATATGCGCAACTTCCCACTGAGCCGTGGGACTGTGGCTGGCATTTTAAAAGGGTATATCGGCCTGAGCGCAGCGGTATTCACAGAAATCTACACTGGAGTGCTCTATGACTCATCAACCAAGCTCCTCCTCTTTCTGACAATTGGGATCCC
The DNA here is from genome assembly GCA_025461125.1 of Carex kokanica. Classification (NCBI taxonomy): domain Eukaryota; kingdom Viridiplantae; phylum Streptophyta; class Magnoliopsida; order Poales; family Cyperaceae; genus Carex; species Carex kokanica. Next base: position 986,024 of record JAJGRX010001461.1, read on the forward strand.
TGCAATATGCATTTTAGTGATGTACTTTGTCAGACCTTGCACCCCTTCGCTAGAAGATGACTCGTTAGAGAGAGGCCACTTTATTTTTGTACAGATAATGAGTGTACTTCTTGGCTTATATCTCTTGACCTCAACTGTATTAGATCATGTGCTTGGTTTAAGTAAATCAATCACATACCTTTTATCCGGCTTCATGGTTTTATTAATATTAGCTCCTTTTGCAATACCAATTAAGATGACATTATATCCTGTTAATAAGAAGAGATCTAATGAGGATTTAAAGAGTCAAGAAGAGACACTTTTGGTACCAACCGAATTGGAGACAAATATTACAAATCCTGAGTTGGATGATGAATCAGTGGATGTGGATATCTTGCTGGCTGAAGGAGAGGGAGGTATCCAGTTAAATAAAAAGAAAAGGAGGCCACGCAGAGGGGAGGATTTCAATTTTAGGCAGGCATTGGTAAAAGCTGATTTCTGGTTGCTATTTGTGGTGTACTTCCTGGGGGTGGGATCAGGCGTCACTGTTTTAAATAACCTGGCACAGATTGGGATCGCAGTTGGGGTTAATGACACCACAATTATGTTGTCTGTTTTTAGTTTTTGTAATTTTATTGGTCGGCTCGGCGGGGGTGGTATTTCTGAATATCTAGTCAGGTAAATCTTATACATATAGCATTCTTTAATTAGGAAGCATAATTTTCTGTGATTTATTTTATTTTTCAAAACTTATGTCAGTTAATACTCCAATAATCTAATGTTAAATGAAGTGTCAAGTAAGCCAAGAAAAACTTACATAGAGTCAAAAAAGGGCCTGCGTCTTGCTATTGTACTGTTACATCTGATATGTGCTATTGCAGCACTTAACGGTTCTGGACCTGACATGAATGGTATCAGTACCATAATAGCGATGATAAATTATTAACTACTATGATATTGTCAGTGCAAAGTGAAAACATACCGGCCATTTGACAAATTCAAACGAAATGTCACCAGAGTGGATGGATCATGTATAGTGCTGTACCAGTGACTGGTGTAGTGTTGGTACAATTATATCTTTCTTTGCTCTGAACTAAATTGTGTTCTGAATAAGCAGCTCATCATTCTCAATTACTCTTTTTCAGGACAAGGATGCTTCCTCGATCAGTATTAATGACAGTAACTCAAATTATAATGGTGATAACCTACCTCCTATTTGCATCAGGCTTTAACGGGACACTCTATGCATCGGTGGCCTTATTGGGGGTCTGTTTTGGGACCCAGTTCTCAGTGATGATTCCTACTGCATCAGAGCTTTTTGGCTTAAAGCATTTTGGCAAAATAATCAATTTCATGTCTTTAGGCAACCCACTAGGTGCTTTTCTGTTTTCTAGCATTCTAGCTGGTTATGTGTATGATGCAGAAGCAGCGAAGCAAAGCATTGATGGCTCAAGTGGTACTTGTTTGGGACCAAATTGTTTTAGAATAACATTTTTTGTATTGGCTGGCCTTTGTGCGCTTGGTACGGTTTTGAGCGTGGTCTTAACAGTGCGGATTAAGCCCGTGTACCAGATGCTTTATGCTGGTGGCTCCTTCAGGGTTTCTCAAAGTTCACTTCATTGATTTCTTAATGGGAGTATTCTACATGTATACATGTATCTGTTATAAGGACATCTGGTTTCGTGTCTTTCTCAAGTTTTATAATCTTAGATGAGGTTGTGTGTACTGAGGATAAACAGACATGAGTTTTAAGGTTGTGTATTGAGGATAAAAGACATGAGTTTTAAGATTTTGTGTTGAGGATAAACAGACCTATGAGTTTTTTTGGGTACCTTGTAGTATTTAGGTGGCTAATAATGTGATTATAACTCGATATATTGAGATGCCATGGATACTATTATTTTTATTTGTTTATCAATAGCGTCATATTTATTGTTGTTTATCACAAAAATGTTGGATATTCACTGGGCTAACGAGACATTGGCTATAATTTGCTAAAGAACGTTTCAAAGGCCATGGACAACAGCAGTCAACAACAAAGAAAACTTATCTTTCAGACTATCACAAGAAAACTTATCACAAATTGTAGATCTTGACTATCACAAGAAAACTTATCTTTCAAACTTACCTTTTGCAAATTATTATTGCTGGGATTTGGGATGTCTACCACGTGGGTTATGATTTGGGAGTTCTGAATCTGCACTTTTCAGCTTTTAAATTTGGGCGAGGCAGCTTTGGTTTAAAAATAAAATAGGTATGTTTGTTTATTTGCCTGTGTCATATTACTTGTTATTGCAGGAAACAACCGGATAGTGGGGTTATATTAGGTATTGCTATTGCCTTTCGTGATTTTTAGAAGGCTCCTGGTGACCTATAATTATTTTTCTATTTGCAATTTCAGCCTATATTTTTCTCAAAAAAAAAAAAAAATCAGCTTATATTTTGGTACTGTTGTTGCAAGAACCAGCTGGTTCAGTACAAAACCCTTAATTTAGATTTTATCATCTGTGAGATCTAGAAGTTTAAATTTTGGTACAGTGTTTGAATTAGTTACCAGATATGGTAGTTAAAGGCTACTAATTGCTTTTTGATGCAACAACTTTGACTAAGACAGTGCCCTTGGGTTTGGGTATTGGGCACTTGATGCCCTAGTTCCTAGTTCTGATACTTTTGTGGGACATATGAGCTACTATTTCTCGTTGAATTTTTCATTTCATTTTCATGTAATCATGCTGTCTCACCAAAAATTGCAATGAAAGGGTTGGAAAATTAAACAGCTCATGAAGCATTTAGGTTAAAGCACTGCTACATAACTCATAATTAAGCTTTCTTTTTTAGGTTAAAGCATTGTTGCATTACTCATTATTAAGTTTTCTTTATCTGTGAACAGTTGGTACTGATTGTGTGTATAGAAAAGTAACAAAAAAAAAAGGCAAAAAGAAAAATGATAGACCTGTCTACATTATCAACTGAACTGAAGCATAGAATGGCCCCTGATAAATTGAGATTTGTTGAGAAATTAAGTTATTGTTGTTTTTTTTTTCAAGAGAAAGGTAGAGCTTGAGCCTTTTAAATTTCAATGTCTACGAGGATTTCTATTCAGATTTTGAACTCGTGACCTTCTATACCGAAGGTGTTGTTTTTTGACATTAGATAGACCAAATGTTGATTCTTTGCCAACTTAATTCGAGTTAAATAATCTAAAACAGTAATGGTTGCAACAGGCTTCCACTTCTTTGCCAACTTAATATATCCCCTCGCATAACTGGATCTCTGGCTCAAACTCTCCATTTAAGATCTGATTTATTATTTCTGAAACTGAGTAATGAAGTGAAGTAATTCTAATCATGTGCCCTGCTTTATGGAGTATTAACTCCGTGTGTGCTCGGATTTGTGCCGGGGCGGTTGGGGCATTGCTTATGGAGGTGACAGACTGACAGTTATTTTTAAGTTCTTAAGAATACGTCCCAATTATCAGTTTCTAAATAATATATTTGCGACTAAATAATAACATCAACATTGGAGTGAGGCTATGATACTATGCATAGTGCGGATTAATCTGTATTATAGATTAATATTCTTATTTTTAAAGTTTAAATAGTCAATGTGAACTGTTACTCCATGTGAAAATGTACTTGTGCATACTAAATTTCACATTTTTATAATTTTTTACTATTTTTTAAATAGATAGAAAATCACTACTTTTGAATGGTCTAGAATTCTTTCTACTTATCTAAAAAGATAGTACAAAATGTAAAATTTGATATACAAATTTGAACCGTTTAGATAGATTGTTCGAATTTTGAAAAACAAAGATATTAATTCATAGTACGGACCAATTTGAGTTATATACAGTACCATAGTCTCCTCTCAACATTGAATACTCTCTTACATTTTAAAAAGTTATTTTTGTTTTAGTCTCCAACGTCATGTTTGGTTGTGGAGTAAGTGGTCGAGTAAACTCTCTACTCTCTACATTTAAGGAGTCAAACAAGGAGTAAATTTGGTGGATAGAATCAGGCGTGCCTTCTTATGGAGTCAAACTGAAACAAGGAGAGGGATTTCTCTGATTGGATGGTCAGTGGTATGTCTTCCGAAAAAAAATGGGGGCATGGGGATATCAAACATCCTCATCCGCAACTACTCCCTACTGATGCGCTGGTGGTGGAGTTTGTATCAGCGCCCACACACCCTATGGACTCAAACAACAACAATGCTCAGGTCAACAACTCCTAATCGCTCTCAACATCACATTTGGATGTGCACCGGCTCCTTCTTCTGGATGCAATTGCTCAAAATCAGGCCTCTTTTTGACTGGAGCACTCAATGGCAGATCGGCACGGGGGAACAAATCTCATACTGGTATGATTCATGGCTGAAACCGGTTAAGGCCTCAATTGAGAAACCGACGCCGGCAAGCCGCAAGTGGTCATTACAAATGGCAGTACAAAATGGTGTGACGGACGACATAATGCTCAATGAAGGTACGCAGGATCTTTTGATTTGGCGATGGAACACGAAACAGGAATACACTGCGAAGTCATTCTATGAGACCATGGTGGCAGGCGGGAAAACGGCATGTAGATTTCACTTTACCTGGAACCTTCAAATCCCCCCAACAGTAAGAATTTTTGCTTTCTTGTCCCTGCGTGATAAGCTGTTAACCCATGAGAAAATGAGCACAAGAGGTTTTCAAGGAGATCTGCATTGTATGGTGTGTCAGATATGCCCTTTAGAAACGGCCTTACACCTCTTCTTTCGCTGCACATTTGCAACTGCTGTCTGGTACAAACTCTCCGGGTTAACGGGTTTCAGAATACCACGATATGGTGATTCGATGCAAAGCGTGTTTCTTAATTCCCAGAGGGCATGTACATCTAAAGAGACAGCGAGAAGATGTGCTATGATCTTTTTTGCAGGTTGCTGGTACATTTGGAAGAATCGCAATAGAGTCATCTTCGAAGGAAGTGGAGATAATCCGTCAGTTCTAGCAGAAAGAGTATACCGGGAGGTTAAAATGTGGGTTAGGTACTGCTAGCAATTAAGTGCTCAAAGGGGTACTGAATGCTTTTCCTAACTTTTGGTTGTATTGGATGTAATTTGAAACAGTTGTATATACACTGATAGCTCCTATCAGGTTTTTCAAAAAAAAAAACATGGAGTAACATTTGAGTTAATCCGGATTAAGTTAGTAACTTACTCCACATGTAGATCCTGCAGTTAAAGTAACATCATGTTACAATTTTCTCTCTCTTCATGAGCTTACTGCCTTACTCCATCAAACTCCAACCAAATATGATTATTTTAATCTACTTTAATTCGGAGTAAGAAATTTAATTTGGAGTAACTTTACTTCACAACCAAACATGACCCAAAAGGTTACTTCCGATGACTGTTTCAATCGGATGTAAGAATATGTCTAATATGATAATTTTTTGTCAAACTTATTTGAATCAGATTCCTCTTGACATTGATTCTTTCGTCTTCCGAAATTCGAAATATCTCAAAACTTTTACCGGTCTTAAAATCCAAACGATCTTTTTTTTTTTTTCTGAATGAGAGGGTTGGAGTCAAACTACTCAACACTTTTTTAATATTCATTAGAAAAATTTCAAGTGAATTTTGATTCCGCAACCTTCCACACATAAAAAACATTAGCTTTTACCACTAGATTAGAAGTTGATTCTTTAAATGATCCAAGTTTAAATTGGTACATTTTGTAACTCGATCTGATCATATGAACTTGAATGATTCGAAATTTGTATCAATCCAATATAAGATGATCATAAGTTTGTTCAACAGAAGCATAACTAACAAAATGAAATAAGGGTAGTTAGATGAATATGTATCGTGTAATTTCCTTTTATGAGAAGAACTAATAGTAATAATTTTTATAAAATTTAAATTAAAGAATAAAAAAAATCAATTCATAGATCATAGATGTGGCTTAGCTCCCTTTCAGGCTTTACTTGTGCTTAGTTCCGTCCATGTGTCCGCCTGGCTTGATCCATCCGGTATTTGAAAGTGACCCGAACTCGAGATGTCTTCAACTTATTAATAATTTAAAATAGTTTACGTCTTCTTCTCAATAAAAAATCAAATTGACCGAACTCGACCCTATCTGACTCGAGGCAACTCGAAGTTTATGTCAATCCGAAGTCAGGTTCGAAACCAAACTAACCTGATGCGAGACGATCCAAAAACTAAACATCATCGAAGTAAGATTATTGCCATCCAACTCCGCGAGAAATCCGAAATCCAATAATAATTTGAAGTCCGACAACTCGTTAATACACAACCAATTTAACTCAAATGCTACAGTTGCTTTGTACTAGTTTCTCCATAGAATACGAAAATAATCTATAAGGACGATTTGCTCGGGTACACGATTCTTGTATTATCTCAAATTATCAAAATTTAAGCACAACTAATATCTCATAATTAGATAACGCAACAAACTAACATTGTCCTTGTTAAGGCCAATCAACAAAAAAAAGGACCTATCATTCATACCAACCCTTCCAACCTACTGTTTGAATGATGCCTGTTAACAAACAAAACAAAGCAACCCAATCACGTGCACCAAACAAAACCTTTTTTTTTTGCATAACACAAGTCTACATCAACATTTTGTGCAACTAACAGTCAAAATTTTGTTAGCGCACATCTATACTGCCTAATAATTGATAACACACTCGTCTGGTCTGTCTAATAATTGATACTACATAGGAACTACATAAGAAGATCCACATCTAATCAGCTCAAATGAGGATACTTCTGGTTCCAATTTCTTATCAAAATGCATCCCAAAAATAGAAATAAAAAAAGGATAAAAGGTACCCACTAGGCCACTAACAGTCTAACACAATGTAGCAGTGTAGACAGTTCCCTTTCTATTTTCACTAGAAAACATCATCATTCACCATAGCTTAAGTGGGTTTTAATCCTTGAAACATAGTGACCCACCTCATTTCCTCTTCTACCCCTGGCTTATCATTATGCTCCTCCACCAATGGGCTCGTGCCACCTGTCACTCCGAGCGTAATCATTGGCCGATTGGTCTCGAATAGACCGATTCTCTTGTTCCTCTTCAGCATCGCGGCTGCGCGCCACCGTTTGCTTTCGTAACAAGGTCTCGGTACGACCACTATTGCCGCGCTGTCTTTTCGGCCCATGCAATGCACATAATTTGTTAAGCGTTTCTTTGTCTTGCATAGAGAAGTAAAAAGATTGGCTATGGGAAGCACTGAGATGATTTTATCCCTCTTTGCTAGCTTGAGGATCTCTAGTCTATGCTTGGCAATGGCAATGCCCATGCTTTTCAGGAATTCATGATTGAAGTGCTTGATGTCGCCGGTTTCGAGCTCGTTATGGGTGAAGATGAGGGAGTATTCAAAGACTAGTGTTGGATCTAGATTTGATTTTGAGAGCCAAGAGTACCAATCCATGGTAATTGGGAAATGGAGGAACAGGGGAAGGTGGCTTTGCCTGGGAGGATAGATAAGTGAGATAATTTGGGGTTTTGGAAGGATGTTTATATAGGGAAAAAAAATGCTGGTTTATATTAATTTGTTTGGTTGGCCGTGGGCTTACTGGACTGGACCTGTTTTTGCTCTTTTGGATTTTAATTGTTTGGGCAAGGAATGAATGGTCGGTTAGGATTTGGTTCTCTTGAGGATTTTATGTTTGTAGTATGTTATGTTGCCTTGTTAATAACTTAATATTAGCTACTAGGGATTTGATAATTATAGTATGCTAGTATGGATTTAACAAAATAGTTTACATAATGATGTTATAGGAAAAAACAATTCAAAATGGAAAATTTGCTGCTGAGTATTATGATTTCATTAGGTCATTAATTAATTTTTATGTATTTTTTATATGAAATTATTTTATTTATATTATATTTTAGATCATTTCATGTTCTAGTTGTTTGAGACCCGGATTGTAAGATTCATGTCAAATTAGATTGAATGCTAAATCTCTCGGGTTTAGCACTCAATTCATTTCATATTAGCATTCCAACACATTTGATTTAGATTTATGATTGTGTTTTTTACCTTAAACTTAAAATGAGAGTATTATTTTCAAGGTATAAGACAATATAAGACAATGGTCTTATATCTGCATAGAGAAATATTAAAAATAAAGAGTATGAGACCTCTTGTTTAATTAAGAAAATATATTTCCAAATTATGAGTTGGGTTTGATTATTAAGATATTTAGTAAACTTTGGATTAGTACGATTCTTAATTGCTAGACTAATTTATATAATTAACTTCAGGTATGTTTAATATAAAAAACTTTTATTGCTTTAGACTGATTTTTCATGTTGAAATTAGATCAAAATTTCAACAACCATATTTTCAATATTTGTGGTGCCGCAACATACTTCTTTTCTATTTATATTTAAAACTAAGAGCACCACTAAAAATTGCCTCTTGATAACAACATCTTTTTATTTAATATTTTGTCGGTTCTTTTAATTGTAATCATGTATAATTTCGGAGATTCATTTAATCCTAAGACCAATGGAGGATTAGGGGTGGAGCAAGTAGGATTCAGGAAAGGCACTTCGTCTATTTCTAACCAATTTTTTATTTCCAAAGTATGGTTCTTTTGTCATATTTTTCCAAAAAAAATTACAAAAATATATAATTGTATTTAAAATAATTATAAAGTCATGCCTTGTTATGAAAATTTTGTACCATCTTATCATATTTTTCTTGATACATCTCAAAATTAATTATTGTATAGATGCGGCAGTATGAGACAGCAGCAGTGCAGTAAGGCTAGCTACACCAGTAACAGTTACAGGGATCTGCCTCCTCTCCTGTAGGAAGCACTCAATCAGTAAAAGAGTGAGGCGTGGTAGTGTTGCTCATATGGATCGGGTCTTTATGGTTTCTTTGTTCTTGATTTAAAAAAGTGTTATTTATTTTATTTGGGGTGTCAAACCTTTTGTTAGTGCCCCACGTTCACGGGCACTTTCATAATTTCTTTTAATAAAATGATAAAATCACTTGTTCCCGATTAATTATTGGGGAAAATTTGTCAATATCTATCTGATTAATAGCACCGTAATCTCCAACAAAGAAAATCTTGCGCTACTTGGCACCCTCTCAAGCTGAGTAACAGAGGAACCACCACGTGGACTGATCCGGACCGTTGATTTGAATTGAAGGGTGCACCTGTGCGGATCCCGGTCATGGAGGTGGACAAATCTGATCTTAAACGACCGAGAAATACATCTAGTACAGTTGGTAATATATTCCTTGTACTTTAATTTATCTCTCTCACAGATAGCCGAAATTTTTTTTCTTACCACCCAAAAAAATCCGAATTAAATGAATACCACCTGAATAATTAGATTTCATATTCCGCCACGAAGTCGGACTGAATCTGCGGACAGATCGCCAATCAGTTCGCATATTGGGTCTGCGGACTGATCAGCTCGCGTATTGGGCCTGCGCACGTATCCGTGCGCGTACTGGGTCGGCGCACCGACCCGTTCGCATCCCGGGTTGGCGCACGCATTTTTTTTTTAGAGAAAAATAGCTAAAATGCTGAAATCTAACACTAAAAAATCGAATTGTTTTTTTAAATATTTGTTAGATTACTTTTTTGATAGCATATTTATACTAAAATACACTATGAATAGGGCCGATTTTGTGCTAAAATACGGTAAATTACAATAATTATGCTAAAATACGGTAAATTTACTAAATTACTTGAAATTACAATAATTATGTAGAATTATGCTAAAATACGGTAAATTACGCTAAATTACGTATGAATAGGGCCTATTTTGTGCCATATTTCATAAATCATAAAAAATAGTAAAAAAATTCCAAAAATAATAAAAATTTGTATTCTACAAGTTTATTACATAACTAATTTACTGAGCTACGTAGATTGAACAATAGAAATGAAAATCTTAATCGGAAACTTCAACTGAAGTTTTGAGACTCTTCCCTTTGTTTTTTTGGAAATTCTGAATTTGGAAATCTAGCAAAGTAGTTCGGAAGCATGCGCATTTTCATAAGCTTTCCGAAAAGTGGTCATTTGCTGAAATCGGACACTCGAGCGCCGTTTTATGACCGTTTGAAGTTTCGTCGTCGTTTTTTCGCTTTCTCAGTGAAGATATCATCCCTATTCATACGTAATTTAGTGTATTCTAACATAATTCTACACAATTATTGTAATTTAGCATAATTTAGTGTAATTCAGCATAAATTAACATAATTTCAAGTAATTTAGCGTGTTTTAGTATAAATATGCTAATTATATATAAAAAATGTAATCTAGCAAATATTTAAAAAATAAATTCGATTTTTTAGTGTTATATTTCAGCATTTTAGCTATTTGTCTCTTAAAAAAAAAAGTTAACATAATTTAAAGTAATCTAGTGCCAATAAGCATAAATTAACATAATTTCAAGTAATTTAGTGTATTTTAGTATAAATATGCTATCAAAAAAGTAATCTAACAAATATTAAAAAAAAACAATTCGATTTTTTAGTGTTAGATTTCAGCATTTTAGCTATTTTTCTCTAAAAAAAAAAATGTGTGCGCCAACCAGGGATGCGAACGGGTCGGTGCGCCGACCCAGTACGCGCACAGATACGTGCGCAGGCCCAATACGCGAGCCGATCAGTCCGCAGGCCCAATATGCGAACTGATTGGCGATCCGTCCGCAGATTCAGTCCGAGTTCGTGGCGGAATCTGAAATCTGATTATTCGGGTGGTATTCATTTAATTCGGATTTTATGGGGTGGTAAGAAAAAAAAATTCGGCGCAGATAGCTTAGGCAGATCTAAGTGGTAATTAGAAATTATTCATCTCTATAAATTAAAAATTAGTAGTTTTGTTCTTTATATTTTATAATTTTTATTAAAAATTATACATTTTAACCTTATAAAATAATATTACAACACTGCAATAGCATATTCAGTCGTCCAATCTTAATTTTTAATTTTGCTCCTATCTGCCTCTTATACAATATTAATGCATTTGTTAGGGGCCATTAAGGTGAAAGCGTGATGGCAGTTATTGAACTTATTTGAGATCATTTTATTGCACCCATCTACAGTTTAATAATTAAACATCGTTGTACGTAGCTAGTCCAGTACTTCATAAAAATGGTACCACCGAGATTAATTAGCTTGCTAGGTTATGCACATGTGACATGCTTATTAATTGATGGATTCTTTAACCAAACGGTCCAAACCAGATGACGAAATGAGTCGAAGACAATCAAGCTAGGACAGAAACAAAATAAAAATAAAACAAAGAAAAAGATAAATAAGAACTAGTCTACTAGAAGACGAAAGCTATATAGAATCGTAGCTCTACGTGTGACGTGTATACATGCCTCAAACAGGGCGGAGCCAAGTATCAGGTCCCTCCTGACTCAATTTCTTTTTTTAAATATGCTTTTATATTTAATTTTATATTAAGTTATAAAAATATACTTGAGCTTCAAAAAATTATAAAATTTGTTGACTTCTGAAATTTTTCCAGTATAAATATTAAACATATACTTAATATTTTAAATAATTATAACATATGCTTCATCTAAATTTGTTGTCTCATCCTAGTAATTATCATGGCTACATTCGGCTCCGATGGCAATTCCAAGTTTTTTTTTTTTTTTTTTAAGATACTAATCTTGGCAAGGTATGAATAGAAAAAAAATGCTGCACATCCCATGTGAAGGTTGAGTGGGGTTGAAACTGGAATCACGGTATGAAAAGAGAGAGATAACACCAACGTGTGAGTCGCTTTATCTGATTCCATGAAACAATGCCATGTGATGTGAAGGAAGAAAATAAAATGCACCGTATCTTCAGTTTTCAATTTATGTTTCTATTAAAAGAGATTGATTAGTGTACTAGCATGCTCATTGTCATAAATGCAGTGATTGCCTTTCTCCACTGATTCTTCAGAACAGAGAATTAAATAGAGGATTTTACGATAATACCCACCATTCACCAACAATATATGGGGTCAATATAATTGAGTAAAGATTTTAACAAAGTAGTTTTTGCTTCATGCAGCGCACAAACCATATACATCTCTGTTGGTGGGTATTATGAATTGCTACTGGGTTTATTCACAATCATATGCAAAAAAGAATAAAATAAAAACTGATGACCAGTAGATAGGGCTGAAAACGGAGCAGGATAATCCGCTCCGAATTCGAGCAATATCCGTATCCGGATTAAACGGATTCGGATAATTCCGGATCCGGATACGGATAATTATTGTATATGCATAATTGTTCCGGATACGGATTCGGATAAAATCCGCAAACTCTAAATGGAGCAGATATCCGCATGTATCCGATTCATTTTAGTTTGATACGAAAAAGCTTAGTATATAGCGACGCTGGTTTTATTTACTCTACTGTTGTGGGACTATTCAACAATTTTGATCCGGACCTTCTCATTCCCACTCTTCTTTCCTTAATCCCACTCTTTTTTCACCCTTTCTCTTTTGTGCCCTACCTGTCCCATCGCTCTTCTCTCTCTGGTTGAAGCACCAACTTTCTTAGGTTTCCCCCTTCTCTCCTCTTGTACACTTCCTCTTTCTTAAAAATAAGGGTTTCGCTTGGCTGAGGTGCTGAAATTAGTGGGAAAAAGAAGGGGCTTTGCCTGTCTCAAAACCTGCTCGTGTCTCTTTAGACCTCAAACTAGCTGCTGGTGGAAACCCCTACGCTCTACTATTTCCTTCCCTGTAGTAGCAGGTTTTGTTTGCCCATTAAGTATATATTTTTTTCACTAGCTTACCCTCCACTGCTTCGGTTAGTGATTTATTTCCTAATAAACCTTTTGAACTATATTTGACTTCCTAGGTGTCAAGATCTTTGATCAGGAGACCGGGAGGAGAAAGGCACACCAAACCTCCAATCAAAAAATTAAATACATGATCTACCAGCACCAAAGCCAGTAACTCACCATTTCAGTAAGGACAAGATCTGACAACAAATCAATTGTACCATTTAATGCAATCTAAATTTTTTTTGCTGCCAGTTGGTACTAGAAAAATCGATTCTGGTACCGTTCAGGGGCTTTTTTTTAAGTTTCCAGTTTTCTGCACTGTTTTGGAGTAATTCTGCAACATTCCAGGGCCTTTTCTATAAAATACCTCTATTATGTACAACTCTGGATGGCTATCAGGGGTTGTAATGCAAATTTTCGGGTCTGACAGGGTTGAGGGACTGAACTGTGACAGAAAATAAATTTGTTTAGAAAACAGTCCCTGGATAGGGACCTTTTTGTGACAGAATGTAAAAGTTTGTAGATAAGCCTTTCCTAATGGAAATTTCATAGAAATAATAGTTTCAAAATGAAGAGAACTTTAGCAATAGTTTGGAACAACAATTTGAATTAAAGAAAATATTATATAGAAGTTTAGTTGATACCTTTTTTAAGCATAAATAGTTTTGATATAGTTTTGTGCATAAAGTGATATAGTTTATCTATACTAGTTTCTATTATTTTGTAGATAAAAAATGTTATATTTTGTGCATCGATAGTGGTATAATTAATTGCACTGTCAATTTGTAAATTGAAAGTCTTATATGCATGCTAAGATGGGTAGTTTTTTATATTTCAATTTTGTTAATTAGTATTTGTATTTTGAAGTTTTATAACTCAATTATCCGACAATTATTCGTTTTGTATCCGTATTCGAATCCGTATTCGTGGATTATCCGCTCCGTATCCGTTTAAGATGGATTTGATTTTATATTTTAACATCCGTTTACTATCCGTATCCGTATTCGTATCCGCTCATTAAAATGTGGATGTGGATATGGTATCAGCATTATCCGCTCCGCTTACACCCCTACCAGTAGAAGTTCTAGCTGATAAAATCATGCATAATTAAAAAGGATGGCGCATCTCAAATAATGAATCTACTTTGAATTAGATCCGATTGACTATTGTCCAGAATATCCTCATCATCTATTCTATGGTACCAGTAGAAGAATGATTCGCACTTTCTCCAAATACCAGGACCGGAATTTCTAAATTTTTAGTAAGACAGCAGCAATGGTAGATCAATAACTATAGTAGCTAAGGATAAATATGCAATTGTCTTAATTTGTTTGGTTATTATGAGGAAAATAATTTAAAGAAACCAAAATAAATAAATTCCTAACTCATTATGGATAACATTTTCTTATCCACTAACCAGCCCAATAAAAGTATGTAAATTGCAAAATCAGTCATTGTGCGGCTAATTCACTAATGGGCCCAAATTCTCTATTAGGTCAAGCAACACGTTTAGGCCCAATTATACACTAATAAATCGAAACAAAGATTTATTAACGGATTGAACTTAGCATCTACATTTATAATTTCATTTCAATTTCACATTACGTGCCAATTTTATTTGCAATTTTAAAAATGTATGATAATTTCATAAATTTTTTTTAATAAAACTGTGTTCAAAACATCATGTTGACAAAAAATATTAATTCATATTCGCCTATCCATCTAGAAAATTAATTTCTGAAATATATGATTCTTTTTTTCAATTTCTGAACGTTAAAAGAAATCAAAATTAATTGCATGAGTGCAGTGTTTTTGAATTTAACTTTAAATTAATTTTAATCTATTTCATCAAGATGCTCTCGTTTTTGAAAAAAAAATTGTAGGTTATTTTCATATCTATATACAGAACTGCCACAAACAAGGCCATGTGTTCAAATTTGTAACAGAAAAGTACCATATTAAGTTCGAAAATTGAGATAAAGAAGACATAATCATGAATGGGTTAATAAAAACTATGTATATTCTCGGACATTTTGGCCTCTTAAAAAAAATCTGGCAAAGTATTTTACACATAAAATATTATTTTCCTAGTAGTCAATGGGTATGTTTAGTTGGAGTGAGAATAGGTTATTCTTAGAACAAAGCTATTCGGAATAGCTCGTTTTATGTTTGGTTGGAGTTGAATTGCTAGAATAGAGAATTCAAGTCTTTTGTCTTATTATAATAGTCTATTCTTACAAAAAGTTAGATTTGACTATTCTAATAAGACAAATGACAAAAAAACTATTCTAGCTATTCTTGTTTTGTAACAAAACATGCCCATTAATATGTACAGTGGGGGCATTAAAATCAACATGTATGGCTCATACACATTTTGTCTCCTAATTAATGGAGTGTAAACCGAACGGATATATATTATCAAGGTTCTAAATAGCGATTATCGTATTATTACGGAAATATTAAAAAAAACTATCGCAAATAGCGTAGCTATAACAAAAACCATCCTACATAGTGTTTTTTTTTTTTCAAAAATTATATTATATAATTATACTAACTATCATCTCATAGAGCAATAAGTAACACTAAATAAATTAAGAAATTATAATATTCATATTGAATCAGTGCAAAATTCAAATTTCTATTTAAAATATCCTGAATAGTATCATACTATTTATCTTTTTTTATTCAAAATAACCCAAGTATCATGACATAAACTATTTTGTTCTATTCAAAATAACCTAAGTATCATGTCATAAACTATATATTTTTTCTATTTAGAAGCAAAAATAATTTGGTCCTTAAAAGAAATTTTCAATTTGGGTCTTGAAATAAAAGCCTATGTAGCATAGTGTGTGCTATTTGCACTACACGCTACGCGCTATAGTAGAACGCTATTACTGCTATAACAGTTGTAGCTGAAATAACGCACTTGTATCCCATAACTTAGCATTATAGCGTCGCTATAGCGCATTATTTAAAATAATGATATTATCCAAAAAAATACGATCCATATTCATAAACACTTTCATAACTCAGGTATTGATTATATGAACACTTTTATATTTGCAAATGAGTAGAGTTAAAATGCATTACTGTTTTGTCGCTTTTGTACTTCAATCATATTTTCTTCTAGTACATTCAAATTCTAAGATACTCCATTTATTTCTCTAGAAGCTATTTTATATTTTTAATATTTTAATATTTTTCTAAAATCATTTAGAGAAATAGATAGAATATCTTAGAATTTTAATGTACTAGAAGAACCACGATAATTTTTTTATTTAGCCAGAAGTGATTTTTGAACCTGGATCAATAACTCAGATTCAAAACATTTTTTTTTACAGCCGCAAAAAATCATACCTGAAAAATGTTTCATCGTACTTCTAGGACATCTAAATTATAAGATATTTTATCTATTTTGTTAGATGTTTTTTTTAGGATATTCAAATTGTAAGTTCCTCCATCCATTTTCAAAAGTCTATTTTTCTTTTTGGACCGAACTACCATTTCGGCACACAAAATATTGATATGAAAAATTGATTTTCTATAGCGGGGCCGAACTGCCATTTCGGCACAGACAAAAATTGATTTATTGTGGCCCAACTGTAGACGATGGAAACTTATGAAAATATCTCGGACAAATTTGGCTAATCGGCACCAAAAAAAAAATATTTGAAGGTGAAATGACATTTCGGTACTTGTGATTTTTGTAAAAATCAAAGTAATTAAGTTGGTTTGGATCGACTGTTTGGACTTTGAAAATATAAAAACCGAAACGTTTGTTCTAAGACCTAGGAACAAACGTTTTGATATTAGCCAACCTATATATATATATATATATATATATATATATAGAGTAGGGCTATTGTACTTCGCGAAGTAAAACTTCGTTTTACTTCACGCTCATACACCCATTTCCAAAATCCAAATCGTCGATCCGACCGTTCAAGTTGTTCTCCATATTGAAATGTGCTTGGAGACCAAATTTTACATTTTTTGGAATTTTTTTACTATTTATTAAGCCACTTTGAAAATCGCTGATCCATTGTGAATAGTAAAAAACAGTAAAAAATTCTGGACCAATGGATCAGCGATTTTCAAAGTGACTTAATAAATAGTAAAAAAATTCCAAAAAATGTAAAATTAGGTCTCCAAGCACATTTCAATATGGAGAACAACTTGAACGGTCGGATCGACGATTTGAATTTTGGAAATGGGTGTATGAGCATGAAGTAAAATATTGGTTTTACTTCATGAAGCACAATAGCAAAATTCTATATATATATATATATATATATATATATATATATATATATAGTGCTGGGCTTAGCTACTTCATGGAGTAAAACGGCTTGGTGCTCCACGCCTCATTATTTCCATTTTGAAAATCCAAACGACCGATCCGAACCACTCAAGTTGTTCTCCTTATTGATATGTGCTTGGAGACCAAATTTTACATTTTTTGGAATTTTTTTACTATTTATTAAGCCACTTTGAAAATCACTGATCCGGCGGTCCAGAAATTTTTACTGTTTTTTACTGTTCATAAGGATTTTCAGATTTTCAAAGTGGCTTAATAAATAGTAAAAAAATTCCAAAAAATGTAAAATTTGGTCTCCAAGTACATTTCAATATGAAGAACATGTTGGAAGGTTCGAATCGACTATTTGAACTTTGAAAATGAAGATATGGCGTGAAGTACAAAGTCGTTTTACTCCATGAAGTGAGAGGTGATTTTTACTTCACGCTCATATTTTTATTTTGAAAATCTAAACCATCGATCCGAACCGCTCAACATGATCTCTGTATTGAAATGTGCTTAGAGACCAAATTTTACATTTTTTTGGATTTTTTTACTATTTATTAAGCCACTTTGAAAATCACTGATCCAATGGTCCAAAACTTTTTACTGTTTTTTACTGTTCACTCAAAACGTTTGTTCCTAAGTCCTCGTGCAACCAAGTCATTTTTGGATTTTCAAAATCCAAACGGTCGATCCAAACCATTAGATGTAATCTCTATATTAAAATCTGCTTGGAGACCAAATTTTACATTTTTTGGAATTTTTTTACTATTTATTAAGCCACTTTGAAAATTTCTGATCACATGGTCCATAATTTGGTTGCACTGTTGTTACTATTCATCCGGATCAGCAATTTTCAAAGTGGCTTAATAAATAGTAAAAAAATTCCCAAAAATGTAAAATTTGGTCTTCAAGCATATTTTAATATGGATTGAATATCTAATAGTTTGGATCGACCGTTTGGACTTTGAAAATCCGAAAACGACTTGGTTGCACGAGGGCTTAGGAACAAACGTTTTGATATTAGCCACTCTATATATATATATATATAGAGATAGGCTATCATGCTTTGCAAATTAAAGCACCTCTTGTGCTTTGCGCTCGTTTTTGGATTTTCAAAATTCAAAATGTCGATCCGACCGTTCAAGTTGTTCTCCATATTGAAATGTGCTTGGGGACCAAATTTTAAATTTTTTGGAATTTTTTTACTATTTATTAAGCCACTTTGAAAATCGCTGATCCAATGGTCACAGCTCCAAAACAGTGAAAAATTCTGGACCAATGGATCAGCGATTTTCAAAGTGGCTTAATAAATAGTAAAAAAATTCCAAAAAATGTAAAATTTGGTCCCCAAGCACATTTCAATATGGAGAACAACTTGAACGGTCGGATCGACATTTTGAATTTTGAAAATCCGAAAATGAGCGCAAAGCACAAGAGGTGCTTTAATTTGCAAAGCATGGTAGCCTATCTCTATATATATATATATATATATATAGAGTCCGACTAGGCTACTCCATGGAGTAAAACGACTTGGTACTCCACGCCATATCTTCATTTTCAAAGTTCAAATAGTCGATTCGAACCTTCCAACATGTTCTCCATATTGAAATGTGCTTGGAGACCAAATTTTACATTTTTTGGAATTTTTTTACTATTTATTAAGCCACTTTGAAAATCTGAAAATCCTTATGAACAGTAAAAAACAGTAAAAATTTCTGGACCGCCGGATCAGTGATTTTCAAAGTGGCTTAATAAATAGTAAAAAAATTCCAAAAAATGTAAAATTTGGTCTCCAAGCACATATCAATATGGAGAACAACTTGAGCGGTTCGGATCGGTCGTTTGGATTTTCAAAATGGAAATAATGAGGCGTGGAGCACCAAGTCGTTTTACACCATGGCTTAGCTAAGCCCAGCACTATATATATATATATATATATATATAGGAAATGGCTAGCATGCTACGCGTAGCATAGAGGGCATCCGTGCTACGGCTCAATATTTGAGTTTTCAAAATCCTAACGGTCGATCCGAACCGTTCAACATGATCTTCTTATGAATATGTACTTGCAAGCCAAATTTTACATTTTTTAGAATTTTTTTACTATTTTTTTAGACAGGTAGAAAATCACTTGATCTGAAAATTATGTACCATTCATATCAACTGATTTTCTACTTGTCTAAAAAAATAGTAAAAAAATTCTAAAAATATAAAATTTGGTTTGCAAGTACATATTCATATGGAGATCATGTTGAATGGTTCGGATCGACCGTTAGGATTTTGAAAACTCAAATATTGAGCCGTAGCACGGAGGCCCTCTATGCTACGCGTAGCATGCTAGCCATTTCCTATATATATATATATATTTATAAACTTTTTTAGTTTTTGAGTTCTGTTTAGTCGCAGAAAAATATTGGACTGACTTCAGAACTTTTGTCTCTGAACTCGTTTTTCTAAAACAAATTATAATATATTTTTGCAAAAAGATTACGATGTCGTATACCTACCTACCTACATTATACCAATTTCATTTTTATGTGACTTAAATTTTATATGACCATACTTTTTGTTTGTCTAGTTAATATGAATTGCAAATATAATTAGAAAAGACATTGATTTGATTGAGAGGACGTCTCCTAATCCACTTCAAGTAGCAATTTACCGGAAAAATATTTTACTCTGACAATCTGTCTCGGAATGGAGGTGTAAATTTTTATTATAAAAAATATATTAAAAATAGGCATTTGTTTGGGTGGACATAAGAACCTATTTGTAAAATGAATATATTTTCATTTTCAAAGTTCAAACAGTCGATCCGACCGTTCAACATTATCTCCATATTAAAATGTACTTGGAGGTCAAATTTTACAATTTTTTGAATTTTTTTACTATTTATTAAGTATTTTACAAAAAATAGTCAACTTCAGACCATTGAATTTGTAAAATACTTAATAAATAGTAAAAAAATTCAAAAAAATGTAAAATTTGACCTCCAAGTACATTTTAATATGGAGATAATGTTGAACGGTCGGATCGACTGTTTGAACTTTGAAAATGAAAATATATTCATTTTACAAATAGGTCCTTATGTCCACCGAAGCATCCCTCTTAAAAATAATATAAAATATAGATGAATTGTATTGGTTCGTTTAGTTTGTAGTTTGAATTTTCTAGGACTATTTAATTGACCATTTGTAACTGATTTTTTTTTTTTTAGAAAATATACAATAATAACATTAAATTCAAAAGAGAAAGGGAGATGGCACAATTGGCTAGGAAAAATGTCCTAAGACTGTTGGTTACCTAAAGGTGGATAATTCGATTTCCCTCACGATTTCGCAGCTTCTGCGAATCTTAAAAAAAAACATTAAATTCGAAATATTAAAAAAAATCGACCTACAGAGTTGTAAAAGGAGTGAAGACCAATATTTTTATTTAACAAAAAGATTACGAGATTATAATTTTAAAAATTGTAAAATCCGAATTGAAGAAATAGAACAATTTTAGTATAAAATGTGAAATTTCCCTGATAATTAATGAAACAGAATGTAATTAATTTATTATGGTTATAATAATCTTAGCTAAATATCTAATTAACTAATATTGTGAAATGTCCCTATAATTTATTATGATCAAAACTAAAGACTTAATTTTTTATTGTTTTTTTACGTACTGCACAAAAAGGCAATATATATTCTAAACAAGAAAATAGTTCTACAATTTAAAATGTCAACTCCTTGGAAACACTAGAACATAAATATCCTACAAAAATAATCACAAGAAGTCTCTAGAATCATAACTTCCATAAGCACTTTACGGCTACAATTGTTGACTCCATGCCTGACCCTCTATTTACTAGCAGTGTTGTAAAAAACGATATACGGTCGTCGGACAGACGGGGCACCGTCAAGCAATTAATCAGTATGCGGCTGATTAATCAGAATTATGCAGATAATTTAACATTTTTATTAAATTTATGTATATACATCATAATTTATTTAACTCATTAAACTTATCAAATAAACTTAATTTAACTTAATTTTATTATTATAACATGACACTATACTTAACACATAAGTATTTTACATGTATTTAATGAAAAAATAAATTTGAGAATTAAGCTTTTCAAATACTAATAACATATTATTTGAAAGAAATGAAACATTTCAACATAAAATCACTAAATTTAGTTTATGATAACAACTTAATTTCATAAATGAACACGTCTTCCTAATTGAAAAAATTACATCAGTAAGTAAGAAAAATATATGGTATATAAATAATAGAAGAATTAATCAATTTCAAAGTAAGTAAGAAAAAAAAATATAAAAAATATTAGATGTATATCCAAGCACAAATAAAACTACAATACATAATTTATAAATCTTATTATCACACGCTATCACAGAAAAAAAAAACAATTTAAAAATAAATATTCACTGAAATAAACGGACGATTAAACGGTAAAACGTCCGATTAATCGGAAAAAACGCCCGATTAATCGTTTTCATCCGCAAACTTGCATCCGTTAAGTGTATTCGTAACGGTTTGGCCGCCGTTAACGATTAAACGGCCGATTAATCGGCCGTTAAGACCGTTTTTTTATGACAGTGTTTACTAGAGCTTGGTCATGGATAAATTATGATAAAAAAGAACAATATACATGCAATTGGACCTCTATTTTCCGAGATTTTTATTAATATCCAAAGTTAATTACAAATTAATAAATATACCCGCTAACGTTGGGAATTTATAAAAATATCCATACCAACCAGAAAATGGCCGGTTTTAATTTTTTTTGGTACCGGTCAGAAAATGGCCGGTACTAATTTTTTTTTTTAGAGACACTATGAATAGCAAGATGCTGAAATCTAACACTAAAAATTTGAATTTTTTTAAATATTTGTTAGATTACTTTTTTTGATATATAATTAGCATATTATACTAAAATAAGCTAAATTACGCTAAACTATGTTAAATTTTGCTAAAATATGGTAAATTACACTAAATTATATATGAATAGGAATGATATCTTGACTAAGAAGGCGAAAAACGACGACGAAACTTTAAACGACCATAAAACGACGCTCGAGTGTCCGATTTCAGCAAATGACCACTTTCGAAAAGCTTGAGTTAAAGTTTCCGATTAAGATTTTCATTTTTATTATTCAATCTAAGTAGCTCAGTAAATTAGTTATATAATGAACTTGTAGAATACCAAATTTTATTATTTTTGGAATTTTTTTACTATTTTTTATGATTTATGAAAGATGACACAAAATTGGCCTAATTTAGCGTAATTTATCGTATTTTAGCATAATTTAACATAATTATTGTAATTTAGCGTAATTTAGTGTAATTTAGCGTAATTAACATAATTTCAAGTAATTTAGCGTATTTTAGTATAACTATACTAATTATATATCAAAAAAGTAATCTAACAAATATTTAAAAAAAATTCAAATTTTTAGTGTTAGATTTCAGCATCTTGCAATTTATAGTGTCTCTAAAAAAAAAAATTTAGTACCGGCCATTTTCTAGACGGTTCCGAAAAAATTAAAACCAGCCATTTTCTGGCCGGTATGAAAATTTTATAAATTTCCAACATAATAGTGGGTATATTTATTAATTTGTAATTAACTTTGGATATTAATAAAAATGTCGGCTCTATTTCTTAGAGCTTGGTCATGGATAAATTATGATAAAAGAGAACAATATACATGCAATTGGCGCCTCAACTAAATATTGATGTTTCATTTTGCATGATGCAAATTTAGTTGGAAAAAGAAGTCTCTCTCTTTAGCACACATATATATAAATCTATATATGAAAGTTAAATATGAAAAAATATTATACGAAAGAAAATAACACACACTATAGACGGTTTAACTTATGCAAATAAGAGAACAAAATTGAAAGAAAAAAAATACTTTGCTTATGATCTTTATTAAAATATTAAAAATTTCACAATGAAGATAAAATTTTGGAGGAAATCAACAATAATTAATAACTACATAAACCGTTATTGCACGAATTTAGCAGTTGATCCAATACAGATGCAATTAAATTATTTTTAAAAAGATATATTAGTAATGTTTAACTTTTATGACTCCACCACTATCAGCCACATATCTTGAATTCCATCCTCAAAAGAACAATGTACTTGCCATTGGGATGAAAAATTCTACTATTCAAATCTATGATACCACTGATGAAGCATGCTAAGACATCCAACTTCAATCTTCCTAATTTCATTTATAGTTCTTAACCATGTGAGTATAAAAGGTCGATAATTTGTGTATGTACCTCTTCAAAAATTGTTGATAGTACTCGAGGAGGGTCATTTAAAGAAAATTACTGGCTTAGCCTTCTCGAACGTGCCAACTCTTCTCGTCTTCTCTGATGCCGATGCTCAGGTTTACTCTACATTTTTATTAGACTAAACATGTGCGCATAGTTTAATTAGATATATTTTTTATACCATATCTTTACAAGTGTATTTATTATGTCACAGATTCAAGTGTGGAACGCTGACACTTGGAAGAAAGTAAGGAAGAAAATAGTCTTGCCAATGCCTTATTCAGGAAAGCCACAATTTGGAACTCGGATACAAGAGTTCAATTTGATCGACTAGATTTCCATGTTCTTGTTATGCATGAGACTTTCATCGTTATTTTTTATGTCAGTAAGCGTGAAATTGTCGTTCAGGTACTTCTCTTGCCCTTGGCTAACTACTGCTTGTTAAAACAAAAACAGAGG
This sequence comes from Carex kokanica, assembly GCA_025461125.1. Lineage (NCBI taxonomy): Eukaryota > Viridiplantae > Streptophyta > Magnoliopsida > Poales > Cyperaceae > Carex > Carex kokanica. The sequence continues at coordinate 1,009,850 of JAJGRX010001461.1, forward strand.
CCTAACTTCTAAATGTTTTGTTTTTAGTGGCTGCTGCCACATGAGAATGCTGCCCAGACACATATGCCACATACTCTTGCGATTGTCAGCTGGTATATGCCACTTTTAAGGATGCCACTGTGTGCATTTTCGATGCTGGAAAAACTTAAAATCAGATGCTGGATTCTTCCATCTGCTTATCTTCCTCGTAATCTTAGGTACAGTTAGTGTTAAAGTGTGATCTGTTGTCAATGCTTTTTTTTATATTTGTCTTTTGTCATCCGAGCATAGGATTTGACTCATTGTTCTTTGTTTCTAGTGCAAATGTGCATCAATCTGTTATAGCCATGCATCCCTCTACCTACCTAAAGAATACTAACTTAGCATTCTCAAACGTGCTAAATCTTCTCGTCTCCTCTGATGCCGATGCTCAGATTTAGTTTACATTTTCATTAGACTAAACATGTGCCCGTAGTTTGAATATCTGTTTTGTGCCATATCTTTATAGATGTATTTGTTATGTTACATATTTGTGTGTGGAACGCAGACATTTAGAGAGAAAAAAATGGAAGCTCATATTCTTGCCAATGGCTTCAGGAAAGCCAAAATTTGGAAACTCAGATAAAAGAGTTCAATTTGATTGAGTTGAAGTTCATGTTTTTGTTGCTGCATTAGACTTGTATCATTATTTTTGAATCCACAAGGCTTAATAATATTGTTCAGGTACTTTTGTTGCCCTTGGCTAACTGATATTTGTGAAAACAAAAACAGAGGCCTAACTTAAAATGTTTGTTTTTCAATGGGTGTTGCCACATGAGATTGATGTCCCAATTACAAATGCTGGTTAATAAAACAAAATTCTGTATTGCGGGTTAATAAAACAAGATTTAATGTGACATACATGTCATATTTTTTCCTGCCATGGACAAAAGGTAGCACCCAATTTGTGATACAGAGAGGTTAGGTTGTGCTATCGCTGATCTTAATTAACAAGGAGAAATAGAAGAAACGCATACAGAGAAATCTGAACTCTATTATCAATTTCTATTGGTGTCATTTTCATAGATATCTTAACCTCCTGACTTCTCCTAATATCTAAACAGCAGCTGACAATGTGACATGTTTTTTTACAAATTAAACTTATTTTGATAGTTATCCATAGATATCTTAACCTCCTGACTTCTCCTAATATCTAAATTCATTTGTATTATGAACTGTTAATTGGATTATTTTCCTAAAAAAAAACTGTTAATTGGATTCCTTAATTATTTAAGCCGAAATGCTTCGCGTAATAGAGTAGACCTATCGAACCAATCAAATAAACAATTTCGGCCCAAAAGGTCCAAAAGCTCATCTTAGTTATCGTCAGAAAGCCCAAACTCTCTTCGCGAAAAAAATATCTTCGTAACAATTCTAATATCGATTTTTCTCAAGCCTTCAAAATAATTGAATTAAATTATTGAGCCTTCAAAAAATATCGAGCAAGGATTTAGGGGTGAAAACGGATCCGGATTATTCGCTCCGAGTCCATATCCGAATAAAACAGAATGGATTATCCAAATAAAATAGAATGAATAGTACTCGGATACAGATAATTTATTAAAAGAGAAAAAAAATACACGGACATGGATATCTTCAAAGATCCGTAAACGGAACGAATATCTGGATACATCTGGATCCCAATTAGATCTCATTATTTGGACACGTCCAGAAAGTTACTCTCCACTGTCTAAGTGAGTGCGTATCCTCTGAGATATCTCAACTTTTGCGTGACTGACGTGTCCGGTGCCTATTTGGGGATAGCGCGGGGGCCAGTATTATTTGTGCTTCGAGATTCGTGCAGAACTTATTTGAATAGTTGCGATTTTCCATGAAGTCACGCAAAGTTTGAGATATTAAGTGAGGTGGAACTAAGTGAGCAAATGTACAAAACCGGACAGACCTGATTCTAATAACTAAGTTAATGAGCTGGGTTTTTGGGCTATTGTATTTAGATGCACTTAAGTCTTTAGGCCCACTTTTCTCTCTAAGGGGTCAGATGTATTAAATAAACAGATCGGTTTTTCTCCTGATTCATTTAGTATTTAGACCGCTTCAAATTTTCTCCTGATTCATACGTATCTTGTGTATTAAATAAACAGACCGTTTTGAATTTTCTGCGGATCTGAATTCAAATAAACAGATCGAATAATTTTATGGATTAATTATTCATTTGTTTTAATATTTAAATTTTGTTAATTAATATACGTATCTTAAAGTTTATATAACTCAATATCCGACAATTAACCGTTCCGTGTTCGTATTCGAATCCGTATTCGTGGATTATCTGCTCCGTATCGGTATCCGTTTAAGGCGGATATAATTTTAAATTTTAATATATGTTTATTTTCCGTATCTGTATTTGTATTTGCTCATTAAAAGGCAGATACAGATACAATGCTAGCATTATCTGCTCCGAATCCGCTCTGTTTACACCTCTAACAAGAAACTTGCCATGAGCCAAAAGTTAAGTCCTCAAATAGAAAACTAACAACCGAAAGGCTCGAAATTTAGAATATTTTAGTTTTTGAAATAGAAAAACAATTCAGACTGATATCTTTATATAAAAAGCTATATCACTTTACATAAAAAGTTATTATAAATAGAGTAAGACTGATATTTTTATTTTTAATATTTAAAGAATCAATTCAAACTGTTTTACGTGATTTTTATATGAAAATGTGTTAAACAATTATATTTTTTTCTTAGATTTTTTTACTATTTTTTTTATAGGTACAACAATTATGTTTTTTTAATAGTCCAAAAACTTTCAAATTCATGAATTTTCTACATATAAAAAAATAATATCAAGTTTCTAAAAAAATTGTAAAATTTGATCTCTAAAGTATATTTTTATAGGGGGAATTTCACGTATACCCCTCAAAAACTTCAAAATTACATATTTTCCCTCTAAACTTTGAAATTACGTATTTACCCCTCTAAACTTCAAAAACTCACAAATTTATCCATTTTATTATCTTTTATATTAAAACTCATTCTAAATTTTAAAATACCCATTTTACCCTTTATTAAAAGCATATAAAAGCCCATCATACTCAAATTTGAATCTGAAGGGTTCCTTTACCGTATGATCTGCTCGCATCAAATTAAGATCTGTGCTCATCGCTTCAATATTTGTGTTGATCTAGCACGCATAGATCTTAAAGCAATTCTAATTTGTGCGCATCGCATTAAGATCTGTGCAAGTCGCTTCAATATGCTTGTGTGTTCGCATCAAGATTTGTGCCGATCTTGTGCACACAAGTTTGGACGGTAGATGAACCGTTCAAATTCAAGTTTGAGTCTGATGAGCTTTATATGTTTTTAATAAAGGGTAAAATGGGTATTTTATAAATTTAGAATGAATTTTAATATAAAAGACAATAAAATTGCTAAATTTGTGAGTATTTGAAGTTTAGAGGCGGAAATATGTAATTTTAAATTTTAGAGGGGAAAATACATACTTTTGCAATTTTTGAAGAGTATACGTGAAATTCCTCCATTTTTATATGGATACTGTGTTAAACGGTTGTAATTGACTGTTTCAACTTGAAAAACTGAATTATGATAAGTCCTTCACGAAGCATCGTAGTTTAACTCTTAAATTTTTTTATTTGTTGGAAAATCTTTAACACTTGTATTCTGTATTTTATTTTTTTAATATCAGCTTATAAGGAAAAGACATTAAATTTGTTTATCTAAGGCCATTTTACGAGTGTTATCTAAAACCTCTCATAGCACAAGAGCGCACAAGAGCACACAAGACACTCGCGCACATGGCGGCGTTATCAACAGACCTAGCCACCGTCTTCTTGGGCTTGGCCAGGTTACGCGCGGCAGCGCCGGGCCTCCGTTCGCACCTCCTCCCACTTCCCCGTACTAGCATCTCCGTATCATCTCGTTTGCGCCTCCACACAGCCGCCTTTCCTAGACAGAGGGCTGTTATCGGATTCCACCGGCGGTTTGCCACGTCAGTAGATGCACCGCCGACAGAGGAGGATGATGAAGATTGCTCCGGTGTGAAGGAGATGATGCCACCTGACAATCGCATCCCTGCTACTATTATCACTGGATTTCTTGGCTCCGGAAAGGTACAAGGGAAAACAAATTGAGCCCATAATTTATTTTTCTTTATCGAATTTATTGATACTTCAATAATTAAGGATCAATTTGTTTCAATTGAGTCGTAAAACATCAAGTACTAGTCAGGAAAAATGAGTGGTTCTAGTTGTAGTCTTTATCCGTAGTTATGGTAACAATTTTTCGTTGTGTTTGTTTGACAAAATCAAACATTTCAGTCATTTTTATTAAAATTAGCTTATACTTCTAAAACACAAGCTATATGCATCACCAAGCATTGCTATTGATGTAGCATAGCGGTTTCAAAAATTGTGCTTTGCTATTTTTATTTATTTATTTTGTTGACAGACTACTTTGTTGAATCACATCTTGACTGCCAACCATGGGAAGAAGATAGCTGTTATTGAAAATGAGGTATCTTTTAGTTCTTCTATACTTTGTAATTCTATTTTTTTTTACTTGGGTTCAAAAAGAGGCAAACAGAGAAGCTGGATTTTAAGTTTACATAGCTTTAGTTTTCCTTTCCCCTCATTTTCTTTTGTTATTTGCTGGCTCTCACTTCATTTTTTTCCTCTGTCATTGTATAGTATGGAGAGATAGACATCGACGGTTCATTAGTTGCGGCTAAAACCACTGGAGCTGAAGATATAGTAATGTTAAACAATGGTTGTTTGTGCTGTACTGTAAGGGGTGATCTTGTTAGAATGATTGATGAATTAGTTGCTAAGAAGAAGGGGAAGTTTGATCACATTGTAATAGAAACTACAGGTAATGAAATTAAGGATTTTATTCCTCTTTTGTGATTAATACATATCTTTAAGTATCTGAGGGCCATATCAAAAAGGATAGATTCAGATGTAAAACTGGTTTTTCAGTTTTGTTTGGACAAGGTTTGATGATCAAGCATCTCTGTTTCTAAGTAAACAGTAGTTGCTTAGAACACCTAATTCTGTGCTTGCTTCTGTTCTTTTAAAGTACTCAGATACTTGCTCATAGTTTACTGTCATTTAAATTGATCACAGGTCTAGCTAATCCGGCACCTATTATCCAGACATTTTATGCTGAAGAAAATATTTTCAATAACGTTCAGTTAGATGGTGTTGTTACTCTGGTTGATGCAAAGCATGCCGATTTCCATTTGGATGAGGTGAAACCCAAAGGTGTGGTGAATGAAGCTGTCGAGCAGATAGCATATGCTGATAGAATTATTGTCAATAAGGTACTTTTTGTTATATTAACTCAGCATACATCTCTTATTTGACCATAGTGCAAATAAGTAAAGCCTGAGAAAAAGATATTGGTACATGATGAGAATATGTTATGAAGTTCCTTAGTATAATTTCAGTGTTATCTTACTGGTTATATTTTGTTTCAATCCAGACTGACCTTGTTGGGGAGACACAAATTTCTTCATTGATACAGCGTATCAAGGTAAGTTCTAGCACAAATTTTACATATCTTTATTTGTCATGGGCCAAGTACTCCTACAAAATGGATTTAATGGGTTGTTTTTATGTCTTATTTATATTAAATCTTATGAATTAGGAGCTTGTGTGGGCTTTTTTATTTGTTCTAAAGGAATATTTAGCTTAAATATCTCCCATACCTAGTTATCTCAGTATTGTACATTATCTATGATAAATGCAGAGTATAAACGGAATGGCTCATCTGAAGAGAGCTGAGTATGGTAAAGTCGACCTTGATTATGTTCTTGGTATTGGAGGATTTGATCTGGAAAGGTATTATCCCTTTCTTTCTCTTTTGTTTTCTTTCTTTGGCACTGACATATGGTAGCATTACTCTTGTCTTCTCGGATTAATTGAACTAAATTATCAAATTGGACCTTATTGCACTCCGCATGGATGGGTTCATCCTTTGTGTTGTTACTTTCAGGATTGAGAGTGCTGTTAATGTGGATGCCTCACATGAAGACCATAAACATGAACACGATCATCACCATGATCATGATCATCATCACGAGCATCACCACCATGATCATGACCACGGACATGGTTTATATCACATTACACAAAAACTGTTGTGTTGAGCTTCAGACATGTAGCGGTTCATTAGTTTATTTTAAAAATGCTTTGTTGCATGTGGTGCAGATCATCATGGGCATGATCATACGCATGATCCTGGAGTCTCTTCCGTAAGCATTGTTTGTGAAGGGAATTTGGATCTTCAGAAGGTTAATATGTTCATTAATATCTGATTATTGTTCTAATTAATAGTTAGACCCTTTCAGGTTGCCACCCTCTTGATGTTTCATTTCTCCTTTTTCTCTCCATATTGATTGATAGACTTTTATAGCTGCATATGGGTTAATGTAGTATATCTGGAGAATATTTTTTCAATTGTGAAAATTTGATCTATGACACGTATCAGTGCTTTCTCTGAATCGGTCTGGTCTGTAATGTGCATGTACCTGTACCTGTACTACTACATTTTAGGTTTTAAAGGGGCAACCTTAAAGCTTAATTATTGTAGTGGTTGATAATAGAAAAAAAAATATTTATGATAATTTTTTTTTTGAGAAAAAAAATGACAAGGCCGCCAATTTCCATCTAACATAGAAACTAATTACAAGAGTTTAATTAGGATCTGTCCCTATACTATCTACCATACAGTTCATCAGTACCAAATCATGGCACCGATACATGCCACTTAAAACCATCAAAGAGACAAAACAAGAGTACAATATATTTAATTTGACAGTTTGCTTAAAAATCTAACTACACCGCTTTTCTATAGTTGTAGCCTTCAGCCCAAGTTGTTTTAACCCCTTCTATTTCTCTTGTATTGCTGTCTCAGTAGATGTTGAGTCATCACCGGTGTCATCAAAGTATTATTGTTTATAACTTTGGTGCAATAATTTTAATGACATACACTAAGGCCTGGATATTGTGTGTGCAGATTGATATGTGGCTTGGGAATTTGTTATTGGAACGGAGCGAGGACATATACAGAATGAAAGGGATTCTCTCTGTTGACAGCATGCCAGAGCGATTTGTTTTTCAGGTTTCTTTTGGTGCTCTCATTTATGTGTCTTAAAAGTTTGTCCCTCATCGTAAATAAGAAATTTACATAAACAAATAATTTATGATCTAGGTTGTTAGTAACTCTTTCATATCTTGTATTTTGCGGGAGATAGGGAGTGCATGATATATTCCAAGGGTCTCCTGACAGACTGTGGGGTCCCGATGAATCAAGAATCAACAAGATTGTTTTCATAGGGAAGAAGCTTGATGCCCAAGAGCTAGAGAAGGGATTCAAGTCGTGCTTGCTATGATTCATCATATTACAAATGATCAGATGAGATTGTATTTGCTGGATTTTGAATCTTGCAGATATTTAATCTTTAGTTTGACCATAGAGCTGGTATACAAATTTTGACTGCATAGACCAGTACCGTTTCTATGCCTACAATTTTTTTTTCTTTTGTTTATTAAACCAAAGAATGCCATTCTTTGGAAAGAGAAATGAGGAGATCAATTACATTATATGTGAATTTAGGATTACTATTATCCACTATATTTGTGGTAAGTGTATCAGCTCTTACCGAGGTTTACGGAAATGACAAACTTATGAGACTTGAAATTCTGAAGCAAGTGATATTGTTCATCATCAAATAAGACTACAGAAGGTTTGTGCAACATGCTTTTTTTTTTATAGTAGTGGGTGAAACCATTCAAACAGGATAAATAGCTAGAGTTATTACATAGCTAGTACCAAACCACTGGTACATGGCACCTGACAAATGTACAGTTACATAGCTAGAGTTATTACAAAGTTTCATTTTATGCCATCACATATAGAACAAAAAGGCATGCATGAAACAAACCAAAACATCACAGAATTAACCTAACAAATCCAAACATACTAAACATCACAATATGAACCTAACAATGTCAGCCAATCAAAAGCTTGTAAGATAACATCCAATATTATAGATTTCAAGGGGTAGGGCCCTTGTCAGCTCCTAGGTTTGTGCAACATGTAAATAGCTTATAATAACAATTAAATAAAAAAAACAAAAGCCGTGCTATTAGTAAGTTCACTGTTAAGAAATTAAACAACAGATTCTTTGTAGTAGGTGGCTGGGTATCTAGAATACTCTTTGAAATAGGAACATTATGGACAGAATAGATATATTCACCACTATATTTGTGTGATTATTGCAAGAATCAATGAAATGATTATTATATTTGTTTTATAGAGGTTGGTTAATATCAAAACGTTTGTTCCTAGGCCGTGGAACAAACGTTTCGGTTTTCACATTTTCAAAGTCCAAACAGCCGATCTAAACCGATCAACATTCAATCTATAATTAAATGTTCTTAGAGACCAAATTTTACATTTTTTTTGAATTTTTTTACTATTTATTAAGACAATTTTAAAATTACTGTTTTAAAATTTTTCACTGTTTATTAAAATCAGCAATTTTAAAATTGTCTTAATAAATAGTAAAAAAATTTCAAAAATGTAAAATTTGGTCTTCAAGCACATTTTAATATAGAGATTATATCTAACGGTTTGGATCGACCGTTTGAACTTTGAAAATCAGAAAACCAATTAGTTGCATCACGGCTCCGAAACAACGTTTTGATATTAGCCAACCTCTCTATATATAGATAGACACACACTCTATTGAAAACTAAAATGAAATTACCGATTATTTATCATTTTTAAATAAGTCATATCATATTTTCTATATATATTTCATAGTGAAATGTTAAAAAATTTAACTATTCTGATTTCACAAGCAATTACAAATCATGTTTTTTTAGTGATGAACTATGTATTTTTTTTTAAATATAAGTGGAGGTTAAGTCACCCAATATATTTCAAATTCGTGATGTAACTATGTATTATGTAAGCGTAAATAATTATCTGATTATTTATATTGAGAAAGAAATCGTATAATTTATCAAATTAGATAATGTAATATATAGATAATTTTGTTAAGATGAAAAATAGACGGATCTAACTTTTCTTTTATTAGTAACAATCTTTTCAATATTATTTTCACTAAATATGTATTTGATTTTGGAGTATATAGCGTTAAAATGTATATTCATAATATGATGAATTTATTAAAATTATACTCTTAAATACTATCTCTAATTAAATAAAACAACTTTTTGTTTTAATTAAAATTGTTAAAATAGTTGTACGTACGTTCTCCTCCTCACACTCAATCTCACTGTGTATCCTTAGATCATCTAGCTGTCATAATTCAGTACCATATATACAAGTGTTAATTTGATGAAAATCGAATCTGACCTTTTTTTTTAACCTATTTTCACTTAGTTTCGATCTAACTACCATATATCAGTAGAACTAGAGTGTTTAAGCTCATTAAGTAAACTTTAAAATCTATCGGATTGACTTTGAATCTATCGCATCACTCATGACAGCTAGATAGAATTTTGAGTTAAGCTCACTCGGGAACTTTGTGAGCTTAAGAACACCCTGACTAGTTATACTCTTATATATGGTTATTTTTTAAACAATTCTATTTTTCTATTCGTGGTGCTTCTACCATTTTCTATATATAGCACGATTTTTTTTAAGATGTTCTTCTTTTCTTTTGATAGAATTTATAATTTTGTATAATTACATTACTTTGCTAATTTTACATTTTTTTTTCTTTTCAGTATAGTTGATACTTTTTTTAGCTATTTTCACGGGCAAATGCTAGGGGCCTTTTATAGCTATTTTTTCAGGATTTCTGCTTAGATAATTATGTTATAATATGAACAAACATATGAGTTCAAAATAACATTACACAAACTCTGTACTGTAGACTATAAACAGAGACTGTCAGATCAAAATTTAAATTTAAATTACAAGTTTCATCTGTTACTTACATGTAATTAACAAACTAAAAAAACTAATAAAGAAACAGAATTAATAATCACCAAGCGGAGCTTGATCTGCACTATAAAAATGACATATATTATACTTCCTAATCAACAGAGAAAAGATTGAGATGGAAATAATTCTGGACATTTCTATTAATGTCGCCTCCTCCCACTTGAGCATAACTTACTGCAATGCGAGCGGTTGCAAATTCCCGAGCAGCCGAGCAACGCATCGTGTTCTCTCGGTCGGTCCACTCCTGGCGGTCCCACATTATCTTTATAACCCCTCCCGGCACATTAATCTCCCTCGAACCTTTGAATATCTTCCATTGGGTCTCCACATCCACCACCTTCGTCCTGTCAATCCACACCATCATCGAATACTCCGTGCTCCTTGTAAATTTCACCGCAAAATCCTTCTCCTCTCCTCCTAGAAATACTTTTGTGCTGTAGATACATCCCCTGAGGTGAACTGTTTCCTCACGTGAGACCGGGATGGCCACTACACGTCCCCGTAGTGCGTTGATGTGATTGTAACCTTCCTCCTTCATGTCTCCCAACAATAGTACCATCTTTCCCTCCACAGCAATACAAAAGTAATACCCCGACGCGGGCTGTACGTCCTTTGATGCATCATACTGTGCGTTAGTAAAGTCCCATGCAAACTCGAGCTGACGAGACGGGGTCATGCCTCTTCCATTGAGCATGAACCGCCTCAAGCCACAGCGCTGTGTGGGGAGAAAAGGGGAGAGACGAAAGTTAAAGAACGGACCATGTTGATTGTCAGCGAGGTTTGACAAATGGTGGATTGAGGTCGATGATGAGGTGGTTGAGGCATTGTTGGAGATGTCAATTTGGGGTAAGAGGGTGGTGCCAGTGATTGCACGGGACCACGTGATGTTGACCCGGCCGATGCCAGTGGCGTATTCCACCTTCCTCTCACTAGCCATGGCTTGCAGTTGAGGCTTCTTTCTGGTAAAGAACACTGGAAAACACCTCTTCATCTTGCAAAATTGAGAAGCTGTGCTTTGAGCGAGAGAGAGGGAGAGTTAGAAGAAAGGTAAGATGGTGCAAAGAAGGAAATGAGCATTAAGGTTTCTATAGAAAGGCTCTGTTACTGATCTTAAAACGTAGCAGTTGTAGATTCGTAACCAATGGGAAAATTTCCTAAATTCGGTTATGGTCCACTGCTCCGCGATTCAATATTTTTTTTTTCTCCGGAGAGAGAATGAATAAGGTCGTTACATTTCCAAGATTAGTGATTTTTCCGGAGGAATTTGAAGCTAGAGACGGAGTATGAGTGTCGTTGAGGAAATTTTTTATTTGTGAAAAGTACGGTGCAGTCGTTTCCGGGATATCTAGAATTCTAGATTTTAGAACATTAGGTCACGTTTGATCGTTAAATTTAGAAAGATAAAATTCTTACTCGTCATGTTCTATATCTTATTTAATATTTAATAGTTTAAGCAATGACTTAAATTTAGGTTTGAAAACGGATCAGACAGTGATAAAACCAAGTTCATATCTGTTTTTATTAAAAAAATACTAAAATTTATATTATTTATCTAATTATAATGATAACTAACATAATTTTTTTTCATAATATATATTAAACTATATGTACATCTACTATTTGAATACAGATTATTGAAACGTAAAATCATATTTATAGCCATATTCACACGGATATTTGAATATCGGATATTCATATTTAAATTTTTGAATACGGATTAGATATTATCCAATAGTTTTCATCTCTAATTAAATTAGTTTGTATGAAGATGTAAGATATTAAAAAATAAATTTCTATTTATAACTGTGAACTCCATAGATGAAAAAAAGTGTTAAGTTAAATCTTCTTGAGATGTAATTTAACTTACTTTGCCGTTATTTCAACTTACTCATTTTGTTTCACAATTTGTTTGACAATTTAAATGTAAAGTAAGGAATTTACTTCACCTCTTACTCTCTAATTAAACATGATAGTGTCCAAATCTTGCATCACTTTTACAATTTATAATTTTTTTTAATATAATATGTTTTATCGTTAAGGATATATAACGTTATTTAATCAAAAATTAAATATGGTAGGTGATAGAATTACCTTTAAACCAACAAGTCGTGCACAATATATTATAATTATACCATATAATTAAAATTAAAAAAAACATTTTTATTATAAAAGTGAAAGCTAAAACGCTATTATGCTGTCGTAATATTTTAACGGCGAAAATCCTGCAAAAAAATGTTCCTCATAAAATTTTATAAAATTTTTGTCGAAAATCCAGCGTAACATTTTTTTCAGATTTTAGATACAAAAATCCTGCAAAAAAAAAAAAAAAATGTTCCTCGTAAATTTTTTGGAGAGCCAGCCTATCTAAAGAAAAAAAAAAAAATTCACATCAGCCCAGTTTAGAAAAGGTAATTTAGCCAAATGGGCCTCTTTCTGGTAGACTGATAACTATTCGATACAAAAGACTCAAAGAGGTTACTCTGCAATAGAAGAAATCACTAATGAAAAATTCAATTTTGGTTTATTGATATGTTGGTCATTATACCCTTGCAAAATGAGCATCTCATATCTAAGAGATGTATCATAATACTTTATATCGTATCTTTTGGATATACATCAGATTTACTATAATTTGTTTTGAGAGCCAGTCCTATGTTAACACCAAATTAGGGAAAAGCCAAATTTGGGACTCAATCAGGGAACGAATTTTTATTAAATGGAAAAATTAACATGGAAACTTCAGTACCGCAATATACTAGCGCTTTTGTAAACTTTAGCATGTTTAAGAGCTAAAATTGGAAACTTTAATAAACTCTTAACTTTAAATCATTTACTACAGTTTTCTTATTAGCAATAACTGCATGTCCGTATGTCGGTCATAAAACAATGCATAAAAGTTGAAAACAATGAATACAAAATTCCCGTTCCACAAATTCAAATCAAAGAAGAGAAATCAACTCTTCCAATCTTTTTCTGAGATTTTTGTCAGAGAATCTAAGCCTATTTACGCATTGTTCTAACTTCTAACAGTAGTGCTGTGAATAGTTTACCCACCAGAGTCTCAAGTTATCCCGGGGCTAAAAGTTCGGTGGGATTAGGGTCACCAGCTCGATTCCCAGTTTGGGATGTTAGCTGTTGCTTCGTTCACCATATTTACAAGAGTTGCCTGATATTATTTTACAAGGATAGATTTTATAATCCAGATAAGAATATAAACCCTTAAAAATATAATAGGAATTTACAAATCAAACCCCAGAAAATGAACAAACCAAATCATTAGTCATGTTAATCTGGATTAAATAACCATTGATAATGTGATTAGATAATTAGCTATTAGATAAGAAATGTATACCACGCTTTGAGGAACCCCTTTTGGAGGCAATGATAGATTCCTTGGAGGTGGTGAGCTGCCAAATGATCTTTTATCGAACCTCCATTCTCCAATTTTCCCATAGGTTAGTTTTCCCTGTTACAAGAGTAACTACATTTACAAACAAAGATTTCCAGTATAGAAGAAAATTATAATAGATTGCACCTTATCCAAAAAATTGTGAAATAGGTTCCGTTGCAGTAATACCAAACATATGGCCTTTTGCAATTAGCACCCAACATTTATCATATTCGTGTTTCTACCCAGCACTTTTTGGATACCAATTTCCATGTAACTCACTAAAGTCCCTTTTATTCTTCTCAAATTGAACTAAAATCAAGGTAAGTGAATTTAGCATGTTGGTATCCATGTTATTGAGCTACTAATGAAGAATTTTAAAGCATGAATATATAGGAAATTTTAGTCAGTTTTTCCTTGATTTTACATTAGTTTGGACAATTTTCATGCTATTTGCAATCACAATGAAATATGTAACATATTGGTCAAAAAGCCTCTAATGACTGGTACTTGAAAGGAGAAGTGGTTGCCGTGTCTTTTGTGTACATATATATAATAAAGTCTGATAATTTTGTCATCTATCTAATGAAGTTGGGATTAGTTTGAAGATTTAACAGAACTCAAGAAGAAAATCTCAAACATCCAGGTTTATAAAGATGCAGGACAGTAATCCTTACTACTTGCTATATGCCATATACCTCCATAGTATAGTCGCATCCATAAGTGTAATGGATTATGAATTTATCACCAACTTCTAAATCCCAAGGTGGCTTCAATGACACAAGTAGAAATGTCAGGATTAAAATTGACATTATCACCATTTTTTTTTTCAAAATAAGGGTGGTCAGATAAAGTGGATTCACACCTGAAGCATCAATTCCTTATGTAAGATACTTCTGACTCCATGAAGGGCAGATGCTACTGCATACGCGTACCTATATATTTATTCGGGGATATTAGTTGTAAATGACAACTTTAAAATGGATTGCCTGGAGAAATAAGCATGCATAAAAATTTGATTGTGATCAGAAATTACATCTCAAGCACCCAGCCAAATGATTTATCAGCATCTGGGTCTTTCTTCATTGTTAACGAGATATTCATCCATGTCGGTGCAATTTTTTCAAGAGATTTCTGGGGAAGATAATAATAAATTTGATAGGCATGAGTTTGCCCTGATTCAACTTCATGATCCAATAAAACATAAATTAAATAGAAAATATTTAGAAACTATAGAAGATTTTACAATATTGGACTTCGGTACCATACAATCAGGTGGGCAGATGCTATTATCCTATATATTATCAAAGCTAACAGGGGTACTTTTTATTTCATCAAATTTTGTTATTTTAGCTTGTTTTACTTGTCTTGACTCAAAAAAATTCTTAAGAATGACCGATACAACTATACATATATCCATATAAAAGACTAGAGATAGACCAACACTAATAAGACCCCTGGGTCAAAAAACAAATTGTATAACCATGGGATCCACTTCTGGATTAATAAGAAAAAAAAGGCATGGTTACCTTCTCAATAATAACTGGTGAGTTTCCAATTGGATCAATAGTATTTATTGGACCTTTCTGCTCTGGAAAATATTTACGCAAAACAAGTTCATACTTTTGGGGCTCAATATAGAAAAATGGAAAAGCCGCTGCACGACCATCTACAGATAAATTTGGTATAGGCTTCACAATTATATGATCTGGCTCTGCCATCAGGATATATCTGCATGAAGTAAATAAGAACACAAAAGTATTCATTCATTGAATCCGCTGGTGAACAAACTGGTAATGAAATAGAGCAAGTTTATAACTTACTCTTCAGGTATATTGGCCGTTTGAAGCCACTGAACAAACGCCCAAGGTCTGTTTAGAACTATATAACCCTGCCATTAAGTGAATCAGATTAATAAGTAGATATAATTGTAGATAATTTCAGGTTGAAACCTATTTGCTGGTTCATACTACATAAAATGGGCGAACAATACTGATCCGAACTCTCTTTTATAGAACATTGAAAATAATAATACTTAGCCATACGTCAGTCTCTCCAGTATTGCTGGGTCAATCAAAATTAATAGTAAAGAAATTTTCAGATACCTTTTGAAAGAGTAAAATTAAATTCCATTTTTGCAATGTGATTTTACCAAATGAACCTTTTAAATTCTATACTTTTTTAGTTTGCATCTTTAGTCCAACTAATATCATTCTGAAAGAGAAGGATACTTCAAGTGATAATCCCCAGAAAGGATACCAGGTTTATCAGTAAATTGTGTAAAAAAATTAGCTAGGATTAATCTTCAATGATAACTAATTGGCATCATACAGTAAGCTTCACCTAAAATTTTGCTCAAAATTCTAGAAATTTTTCAGAATCGCACCTGATCCGTGCCAGCAGGAAGTGGCTCCGCCACAAAGGTTGGGATCTCCTCCATAAACGAATCGGGCTTCCCTGAGTGTAGGATCCGAGTAAACCCACCCATATCAGACCCGACCCGACTGTCTCTGATCTTCTTGAACCAGTAGTACATCACCCTGCACTGCCACGTGTTGTAAACCGAATCGGAGGCTGTCACGGCGGTGTGAAACGCGCGTGGATTGAGGGAAAAGGAGAGGGTCCGGTGGAAATGGCGAGAGGAGGTGGAGAGGTCGGCATGAAGCCGAGCGTTCGTGGAGAAGGTAATGGCGTTGTATGTGATTAGCGCCACTGCGATGCATAAAAACAGATAGGATACTAAGCTCCTTGTATACCATGGCGATGCCATCTCCTAACCTCTCTTGGAGTCTTGGCAGTTAACACTACTGACAGAGGCCTTCTAAATTTTTTTATTGATTTCTTTTTCCTCGAGGATAGGAAAAACAGGTGTTTAAATGTTTACGGCCGGGACCAGGTTTAAATACCCGAATCTAGACAAATTCAATGAGAAAAGGAATCTAAACAAGAAGAGTCCCAAATGGGGACAAAATGACCTATCTTGAAAAAAGTTGGACAAAATATCCTCTTCAGGTCCTGTTCGGCAGTAAATAAAAAATTACTGTTCATGTGGGAAAAAAAAATTCACTCAGATTGAATTTTTTTTTTCCCACGTGAACAGTAAAATCCAGTTCAAAAATTTCTTATTCCCGTTCCCGTTTCCGTTCCCACTGTGTAGCCGAACAGGCCCTCAAATTCTTCGTCAAAATAACTCTGTGGGTCCCACTAGCTTAAAAAATCTCTATCCCCTTAGTTTACTCTGACCCTTTTTCCCATCTCTCGTCTCCCAAAATCTCTTGTTTTTCTTTTATTAATTTCTACGCTAAACATGAGCAAACAAGGACAAGACGACCAAAGGCAACAGCTTCTCAAACTGCAAGCAAAGATGAATTTCGAATTAATACAATCTGATGAGCGTATACAAAGTCAAGAAGAACTCTGACAACAGCAACAACAAGTTGTGAAGTTCCAAGCTGATACGGAGGTACGTATTGCACAATCAGCTGACATCTAGCTGCTTAGATTCCAATAATTAAGATGTATAGTTACAACATTCTAGTTACATTGATATTTTCTATTTTTCTAATTCTTTTTTTCTCCAAGTTTTAATATGAATCATATTTGTGTTCACCCATGTGTGTGTTCATTGGCAAGCTTACTCAGAAATCTTACAAATCTAGCAATTGCTTGCACATTTTTCAGGTTTTGCTTGCCATTATATGCAAAGAGATTTTGATCAAAAGGCTCACTGCATTGACAATTTAGCAAGGATACATCAGTTTCAATACATGAGATTTACATTCCCACCCTTTGCAGAGTAGATTTTCATGTTCAGATGCTTGCAGGGCTCGAGTCTGCATCGTCTACATTAATTTAAAAGAGCATATTTTGAGTGAATGCATTTCGGCTGTTAGATTTTAAACGGAGCCAATCCGGTCACGCAGGAACTCTTTAATATTAGTGCAGATCTAACTCATACGGATCTTAAAGCAGATCGGACAGTCCAGGTGCATTAACTCAAAAGATTTATTTTGAGTTAATGCAGAGGATACGAATTCGCAACCCACAGAGCTCACTGCCGACATTTTTATTAATATCCAAAGTTAATTACAAAATAATAAAAATGCCCAAAGCCGTTGGCTTTTGTTAAAAATGTCCAAACTGGTCATTTAATGGCCGGCCCTTTATTTAATTAAGAACTGGCCATTAAATAGCCGGTTCTTAAATTATTATTTTTTTAGACAAATAGCTAAAATGCTGAAATATAACACTAAAAAATGAAAAAAAAAAAAAATTAATAGCAAGTTAGGGTTAATAGTGAAGGAGAGGAAATTAACCGGCCCAAGACAGTTACCACTAAAAGAAGGAGAGGAGGAAGGAGAATAGCTTGGCATTATCGTCATCGGCAACGACTATAAAAACATGTACTATTATTCATCACACAAAACAAAAACTAAAAACATAATAGCTAATTTACAAGATGGAAGCTACCCGAACAACACAACTCAAGGCGAGACGGAGGAGCAACAACGCGAGTGAAGGAACGGCAACCAGATTCGAACCCTAGACGTAGCTTGGCCACTCTCTCTTCCATCATCAAAGAAGAGAAGAAAAGTCCATGCTCGAGGTGGAGAATAGGTTGGCATCATCTGCTCAAGGTGGAGAGAGATGGTTGGGGTGCAGAGGGGAGGGATGGGAATCACCTTCTGCGACTCTCAAAGCGGCAAGTGGATAAGGATAGATCGAGAGAGAGAACGTCAAATGATATTTTCGAAACTAGCACTAATGGAGGAGAATTAGCGGGGCCCAGATGTGAAGAGCCGGATAAAACTAGAGTGTCAACAGGTTGTTTGAAACCATTTTCACACCCTTAAATGTTAATATGTTTAATTTAACGGAAAAGAACTTTACCTTTATCCTTACATGTACCTGTATCAGATAAGCTAAACAAAAAAAAAACTTCACTCGTATCCATTGTATTTACGGTACGGATAAGGCGGATAAAAAAATACTATTAAGTAGATATGTATGAGCCATAAATAAAATTATATAGTATCATTTATTATCTCGAGAGTGGCTAAGGTCAAAGTGATATAGTTCCTGAGCCTTGGTACTACCAATTCGGTTTTACGGTTTTCAAAGTTCAAATAGTCGATCTGAAGTGCTTAACGCGTTTTCCATGTTAAAATGTGCTAGGAGACCAAATTTTATATTTTTTGAAATTTTTTTACTATTTTTTAAGGATTTTTGAAAATCAGTGTTTTGAATAATAAAAAATAAATAAAAAGAAATCTGAAAAAACTGATTTTAAAAAATCCTTAAAAAATAGTCAAAAAAAATTCAAAAAATGTAAAATTTGGTCTCCTGGCACATTTTAATATGGAGAACACATTGAGCACTTCATATTGACTATTTGAACTTTGAAAACCGCAAAACCGAATTGGTAGTACCAAGGCTCAGGAACTACCACTTTGACCTTAGCCACTCTCTTTTTATCTCCATATAAATATATATCTATATGTATAATTTTATAATTTTTATTTTTAATCATTACCGTATTGAATAACGGTAACGGAAAGGAATAGTCTTTACCTTACTTTTATCCGTTGTGGTAACATAATTTTTTTTTAACCTTATCCTTACCCGACAAGTTAAATGAAAAAAATAAACTTTCTCATACCTGTCTTATCCAATACGGTATGGACCGGTAAACAAATAAAAAGGTGCCGTTGGCAATCCTGAAGAAGACGTGAGTTAGAGTTAATAGTCTTAGCAATTAGTCTTACTAAAAAATCAATTTTTTTTTAATATTTGTTAAATTTCTTTTTTGATAGCATATTTATACTAAAATACTGAAATAAATTTAAAAATAAAGATACGTATGTGAAACAAATTATTTTGCTCGCAAAGCACCGTAGCTCAACTGCAATATATTTGCAATAAATCATTTCAATACAATGTAAGACTATCATTTTGAAAAATGATATTGACAGTAAAGATAATTAAGTTCCCGACTTGTTCGCTAATAAACACGCACCGCGTTGTCGTAGTATCAGTTCTGATTTTGTTTAGTATAAATTATGTATGAACTAATTGATGCTTATTGGCAGACGTTTATTTGTGGATTTGGAGCTCAAACATCTCACGGAGGAGATGAGAAGATGGCATTTGCCGTAATTTTTATTAATATTCAAAGTTAATTAGAAATGAATAAATATGTCCAACAATCATTGAAATTTTAAAAAATATCCATACCGGTCATTTACCGACGGTTTTCATTTTTTAGTACCGGCCAGAAAATAACCGGTACCTTCTCTTTTTTTCAGAGACAAATAGCTAAAATGCTGA
Source organism: Carex kokanica (assembly GCA_025461125.1). Lineage (NCBI taxonomy): Eukaryota > Viridiplantae > Streptophyta > Magnoliopsida > Poales > Cyperaceae > Carex > Carex kokanica. The sequence continues at coordinate 1,029,543 of JAJGRX010001461.1, forward strand.
AATATAACACTAAAAAATTGAATTTTTTTTATTAATTTGTTATATTACTTTTTTGATATATAATTAGCGTATTTATACTAAAGTACGCTAAATTACTTGAAATTATGTTAAATTACGCTGAAATATACGCTGAATTACAAAAATTATGTAAAATTATGCTAAAATACGGAAAATTACGCTAAATTACGTATGAATAGGAATGATATCTTCATTGAGAATGCGAAAAATGACGACGAAACTTCAAACGGCCATAAAACGGCGCTCGAGTGTCCGATTTTAGCAAATGACCACTTTTCAGAAAGCTTGCAAAAATACGCATGCGTTAGTGCCTGTGATGCCAGATTTTGATATTCAAAATCACCAAAAAATAAAGGGAAGAGCATCAAAACTTCAGTTGAAGTTTCCGATTGATTTTCATTTCTATTGTTCAATCTACGTAGCTCAGTAAATTAGTTATATAATAAACTTGTAGAATATCAATTTTTATTATTTTTGAATTTTTTTTACTATTTTTTATGATTTATGAAAGATGGCACAAAATCGGCCCTATTCATATGTAATTTACCGTATTTTAGCATAATTTTACATAATTTTTGTAATTCAGCGTAATTTAGTGTAATTCAGCGTAATTTAACATAATTTCAAGTAATTTAGCGTACTTTAGTATACATATGCTAATTATATATCAAAAAAGTAATCTAACAAATTAATAAAAAAAAATCGATTTTTTAGTGTTATATTTCAGCATTTTAGCTATTTGTCTCTAAAAAAAAGGGAAGGTACCGGTCATTTTCTGGCCGGTACTAAAAAATAAAAACCGCCAGTAAATGACCGATATGGATATTTTTAAAAATTTCAATGATTGTTGGACATATTTATTCATTTCTAATTAACTTTGAATATTAATAAAAATTACGGCAAATGCCATCTTCTCATCTCCTCCGTGAGATGTTTGAGCTCCAAATCCACAAATAAACGTCTGCCAATAAGCATCAATTAGTTCATACATAATTTATACTAAACAAAATCAGAACTGATACTACGACAACGCGGTGCGTGTTTATTAGCGAACAAGTCGGGAACTTAATTATCTTTACTGTCAATATCATTTTTCAAAATGATAGTCTTACATTTTATTGAAATGATTTATTGCAAATATATTGGAGTTGAGCTACGGTGCTTTGCGAGCAAAATAATTTGCTTCACATACGAATCTTTATTTTTAAATATATTTTTAAAGTTTAAATAATCAATTCAAATTGCTCAAATGTAGTTTCACACAAAAATATACTTGAAAACTAAATATGCTTTGCCTAAGGGCTTAAAACTGAAAAAAAATTAAATTAAATGTGCTTTCAGTTCAAACTGATCTTTTTCATTAGTTGTGCGTTTACATACAAAATTTATAATTATTTGAATTTATTTAGTATCAAGTCAAGCGGTCAAATGAGATGATTTTTTAAAATAATTTTAATACATCATTTTCATCATATTTTTACTGGTTGACTTGGTACTAAAATAATTCAAAAAATTATAAATTTTGTATGTAAACACATCACTCATAAAGTACATCAGTTTGAATATTTTGAATAAAATTTATTTAATAAATTTTGAAATTGATGTCATACAAAACCAATATCATACTACCAGGACTCATTAGACTCATTATTATATTTGTTTTATTTACCTCCGATAAAACGAATCAGCTCAATTTTTTTTCTTAAAGTTAATCTCTTAACTGTCTAGTAACAGAGTTCTAAGAATATGGATAGCAATCTTACTGTCGTGACATTGTTTGTTCTTATTTGTTAAATCTTAATGTAATTTTAGCGTACATTTATGTTTTAAAATATGTGCTATCTTAATGTAATTTTAGCGTACATTTATGTTTTAAAAAATCTTTCTCATATTCAGATCTATATCTCCATTCTCATATGAAGCATATTAATTTATTAAGTATGTAGATGTTCTGATCCACCAACGGCTGCGATTAAAAGATGAAATTTCAGATTAAATATTAGCCCTCCAATCAAATAATTTGTCTTTTTTTTATTCTATGCATCTTTTTGATATTTTTTTATTTATAGAAGTCCAAATTTATTTAGACACGTACTCGCCATATGTAAATTGCATTATCTTTTTTATTAGTCTTGATTTATTTCTATTTTTAAAATGTCATTTAAGAAATTTTTTAATTGATTGATCATGTCTTTATTTCTTTCTATTTTTTTATATCATTTAAATAATATTATTTGTCATTTAATATTTCATTTAAAAAATGTTATTTACATGTAGATGTCATTTAATGAATATTATTTGTTATTTAGTCTAAATATTTTTATGAACTTATGTCATTTTATATGAAATTTTTTTCTCTTATAATATGTTTCCTTTGCAACGCATGGATACGATACTAGCTAGTATATATCTAATGCAGAATTTTTTTCTATCTTGCGATTAGTAAACTGACCATAATACTTTTTCTCTGGACACGAAAGATAATTGTTATATGCTCAAGTTTAAATTTTAACCATTGAATATACACTAAGTTAGGATATACCTTAAACATAAATATACCATTGAAATATCTCTTGTCGTTGCTATTGCGAGACTGTCTTTTATTTATATGATATTTAATAGACAAATGACATCTTTTATAGTTAACTATTTAATAGGTAGGTGGCATTGTTGTAACTTTTAGTTAATGTTAAATTAATATGGCCATAAAGTACCAATTAATTTGGTAGTTGACTTGGTCAGGGGGGGGATTAGAGATCAACAAAAAAAGTAATTACATTGAGAGATTTTTTGGAGTAATTACATCGGGAGATTATCTTGTTATAGAGTAGAACTAGGGTGCTCCTAAGCTCACCAAGTCCTTCCGTGAGCGCGACTCTAAAACCTATCGAATTGACTTCAAACGACATTTCCAAACCGTTAGATGTTCAATCTATATTAAAATGTGCTTGGAGACCAAATTTTACATTTTTTGGAACTTTTTTACTATTTATTAAGATGGTTTGAAAATCGCTGTTTTTCAATGGTGCAGAATTTTAATAAAAACAGCGATTTTCAAACCATCTTAATAAATAGTAAAAAAATTTCAAAAAAATGTAAAATTTGGTCTCCAAGCACATTTTAATATAGATTGAACATCTAACGGTTTGAAAATGTCGTTTGAAGTCAATTCAATAGGTTTTAGAGTCGCGCTCACGGAAGGGCTTGGTGAGCTTAGGAGCACTCTAGTTCTACTCCTTGTTATAATATATACTAGTAAGTTTCTAACAGCCCCTCGTAAAATTTAGAACGATATCAATCATATTTAAATATTGTACAGAGAATAGAGGCAGCTTCTTAGAAACTATGTAACAAATGGATATCTGCCGATTGAAGTCTATGTCCAGTTTTATAGGACCGGCTGGTTAGGTCTTATCGTAAAGCAATAACTTTTAGTAAATGCGAAATAACCTGGCAAAACTGACACTTAAAAAGGACAAATTGATTAGGCTGTTGACATGAACAATTACTCTTGCAAAGCTAATTTGAGTTCATTTCAGCGACCAAACCTAGAGTCTGATCATAACGACATATCGCCTATAGATCTCTCACCATGAGAACTCACAATCAAATTCTAATAGAGAGAGATGGACTGTGTGCGACTATGAACTTGTTCTAAAAAATATTAGAAGTCCTTGCACCATATTGGCGTCCAATTCCAGAAAAAATAATAATTATGGCAAGGAGAATAGGAGATAGTATCTTATGTACATGATATTGGCGTCCAACTCCATTATCTTTCATTCAATTTACATTTCAAGCGGCATTTTATTATCTTATTTCAATAAGAGGAGGGATCCAATTACACCTTTTTTGGTGACACATCATGACACCGTTTTTTATATAGGTCAATTTTGCGATTTCAAAATCCAAATAGTCGATCCGAACCGTTCAACATGATCACCATATTAAAATGTACTTGGAGATCAAATTTTACATTTTTTTGAATTTTTTTACTATTTATTAAGATGGTTACAAAATCGTTGTTTTTCAATGGTCTGAAAACAACGATTTTTGTAACCATCTTAATAAATAGCAAAAAAATTCAAAAAAATGTAAAATTTGATCTCCAAACACATTTTAATATATCCATCATGTTGAACGGTTTGAATCGACTATTTGGACTTTGAAAATGGTAGGTGTCAAAGTGTGTCACCAAAAAAGATGTAATCGGATCCCTCCTCTTTCAATAAATCATATAAAGTATTTTGTATCAAAATAATATAAAGACAAACTTTAATCGCAAATTATTGTACACGTACAGGCAGAGGCAGATTCAGAATTTTGATCAGAAGTAGACACAAAATATTGACATGAGTATAAATTTTTTTTTCCTGACAAATCAAAGTGGAATAGTAGATAAGAATCTAAAAAAGTCACGGCACAACCAGATACGTCACGGTATGGCACGGTTCCATCACGACATGTGTGCCGGTTACATGCCATGACTCACGTGTCTTATGTCGTGACCATTCACGTGACGTGACCATCTTTGAAAATTTGGGACGACAAGACACGTCACGCAAAAGATTTGGTCACGTGAGTCACGTGTAATTAAGACCGTTAGATCTAGATCGAATGGTGAATCTTGAATAAACTAACCTAAATTATGAAAAAAATAGTTAAACATGATTGGTAACATTTAAACACATCATGTGTGGTTACGGCGTGATTAACGTGTTGTGACCATTCACGTGCCATGGCCATCCTTCCAAATTTGGTCACGGCACAACACGACATGTGATCCAAGTCGAGATACATATTTATATCCATAGTAGCGGACCTCTTTTTTCTCCTAACGAATCAACGATTCTTCTAAGTGGAGTAGCGAATCGAATTGCGTCTTTTTTTTATTTTCTTTCTTTTACGCAAAACAGTATGGATTGACTTTCTTTTCTATGCAATTTTCTTCTACTAGGCCGTGAATTAAATCCACGGGTAGGCATTATATTCATTCAGAGATAGACACAAGTATAAAATACCACTGGATCTAAAACAAATTTCGAATTCAGGAATCTGACCCTCTTTAGGTCCGCCAGTGCGTACAACAGATTTTTAATTATCATTTATCCGCACCACCATAGAGGTTGAGTATTCCTGCAATCAATGTTTTTAAATGTGACCCCACGAACCACATATGCATATGTAGTTGGCTGCCACATAGGGAATGTCATGCAGTACCTCCTATGCGGATTTGAATATGTGGCCTCATATGTGGTTTATACGATCCTATATGAATTTGAATATACAGTCGCATATGCAGTCCATGCAGATTTTCACTAGTTGCTTCCAAATCCTATAAAAATCCAAAAAAAGAATTGCATTAGAAAGACTATATAAATTAGTTTTATTTTATATTTTTTTTTTAATAACTCATAAGTAAAAGTGCACATTACTTCCACATTAAAACCCACAAATACAATATGCAGTGAGAACAAAACCGCATTTAAAAACACCGCCTGCAGTAGTGTGGTACTAACTCCCACCGAGACAAAAATCAATATGCAGTGAGAACAAAACCGCATTTAAAAACACCGCCTGCAGTGAATTTTTTTAAAAAACCATAATTAGAAAAAACAAAATTAGCAAACCAACATGATTAGCCGGGTTTTTACAAAAATCATAAGAACCGAATTGGCAATTCGGGTCCAATTTTTTTTTCCTGGACCCGAAATGCCAATTCGGGTTCCTCCCCTTTTCACAATTTTTCCACAGCACAGAAACGGTGTAGCTTTTGGTGTAATGCCTTGGACCCGAATTGGGATTTCGGGTCCCATTACTTTTATTTTTTTATTTTTAGAGACAAATAACTAAAATGATGAAATATAATACTAAAAAATTGAAATTTTTTTTCCTTTGTCAAATTACTTTTTTTATAGCATATTTATACTAAAATACTATAAATTACTTGAAATTATATTAATTTATGTTGATTTACACTAAATTACTTCAAATTATGTAGAATTACGCTAAAATACGGTAAATTACGCTAAATTATGTATGAATAGGGATGATATCTTCACTGAGAAGGCGAAAAACGACGACGAAACTTCAAACGGCTGTAAAACGGCGCTCGAGTGTCCGATTTCAGCAAATGACCACTTTTCGAAAAGCTCGTGAAAATACGCATGCGTCCGAACTCGCGATGCCAGATTTCCAAATTCAAAATCGCCAAAAAACAAAGAGAATGGCCTCAAAACTTTAGTTGAAGTTTCCGATTAAGATTTTAATTTTTATTCTCCAATCTACGTAACTCAGTAAATTAGTTATATAATGAACTTGTAGAATACCAATTTTTATTATTTTTGGAATTTTTTTTACTATTTTTTATGATTTATGAAAGATGGCACAAAATCGTCCCTATCCATACGTAATTTAGTGTAATTTACCGTATTTTAGCATAATTCTACATAATTTGAAGTAATTTGAAGTAATTTAGTGTAAATCAACATAAATTAATATAATTTCAAGTAATTTATAGTATTTTAGTATAAATATGCTATAAAAAAAAGTAATTTAACAAAGGGAAAAAAAATTCGATTTTTTAGTATTATATTTCATCATTTTAGTTATTTGTCTCTAAAAAAAAAAAAAAAAAAGTAATGAGACCCGAAATTCCAATTCGGGTCCAAGACATTACACCAAAAGCTACACCGTTTCTGCGCTGCAGAAAAACTGTGAAAAGGAGGGAACCCGAATTGGCATTTCGGGTCAAGGGAAAAAAAAAAGTCGGACCCGAATTGCCAATTCGGTTCTTATGATTTTTGTAAAAATCCAGCTAATAATGTTGGTTTGCTAATTTTATTTTTTCTAATTATGGTTTTTAAAAAAAATTCGCCTGCAGTAGTGCGGTACTAACTCCCACCGAGACAAAAATCATTTCGGTGCCTATTTAGATCACGAGAGGTCCACTTTGAGATTTGTGCCTGGTTAAAATGGACAATGCAAATCTCATTCTACATAGGAGAGTACCGCACTGGATCTTGTTCAACAGATCTGAACCCTCATCACAGAAGCATGCCCAATAACAAAGCTCACAAAATTCGAACTCGAGCCAGCCAGGTACAAGCATATTTTTAAAAGATAATTCCAGTACAGAATCAACTTTTATGGCACGATCATTTGATATCTCAAAAAATATGAATCAAAGTAAAGAGTTAAAAATATTAATAAAAAAATATCGAATTCGCCACTTGGAGAGATGTACATTTACATCAATTTGGAGTTTGATTAATAATCTACCAAAAAAAGTCATTAAAACCCAACCGTTAAAAAATTTAAATTGCTTGATGGAAAGTTAAAGGACTTCCAGATTGGCCCGAATGTGATTATCACCTTATTCAAATAATTAAAAAGACATCCATAATATAAGTAATTAGTTTGACCAATATTTTTGAAGGTTTCAATTGAATGTACCATAACAACTGAATCTAAGCTAGAATTACCCATAAAAAGCCCATGACAAGTCTTGTGAGTAGGCTATTCTCCTCGCAGTTCCGTGCACACCTTGGTCAGAGATGTGAGGGCAATCCTTAACCACCAATGAATCTAACAACTTAGAATCCACAAAAGGTTTCAATCCATGATCAGTCACACCTAAACACCTACAAATGGTGAGATTGGCCAAGCACTGTAATCTTAACACAAACCCAATTCCCAAATCAGTAACTTTCTGGCACCTTTCAATTTCCAGACACTCCAAAAATGGCGCTGAAGATAGAGCCTCCATTGCCGCATCATTGAAGAACGAAGCACTTTTGAGCACCAATACCCGAATTGAACAGCTGTTAATCACTGCTAAAATTCCTTCAATTGTGATTGATGGTACTGTTGAGAATTGAGAGTCGCAATATGCTAATTCAACCTCCTCAAGCATGGGACAATTGGTACCAAGTGCTTTAAAACTTGCATCTGTTAAAGTTGACTGGTAATTACTTGAAAGTGAAAACAGCCGAAGAGAGATACTTCTCAAACCACGAGAATTCTGAGATAAAGCGATAACATCACTATCATGTAATCCAGTACATGTTTCTAAGTTGACCTTCTCCAAGGAAGCACAACTGCCCAGTAGGAAAGATAAACCCCTTTCAGGTTTTATAACACAATTTACCAAAGAAACCTCCTTTAAACTTTTGCAGTTTATTTGACACTGACGCCAACTCTCCACTGAAAACGAGTTGTGGCTTTTTGGGTTCATATTATGCGGGTCCTTTATGAACTCCAACCTTCTGAGTCTCTTCCACCCAGGACCCAGTTTTACCATGCTATCCTCGTCAATACCCCGGCATTTTACAATACAGAGATCCTCTAATGAACCCATTTTACCAATATACTCCAGCCACTCAACACTTGTCACCTTCATGCAATGGATTAAATGCAGGGTTGACAAGTTTTTGCAACCAACCACTACCGAGAGAAGCCCGTTAGAACTTATAGCGGGCGCAAAGTTTAATTTCAAGGAGGTTAGTTTCGGGCATGAGGTCAAGCACCTTAGACCCAAATCAGTAATAAATGAACAGAAACTTAGGGTTAGCTCGGTAAGAGAGTGGCAATTTCTAGAGAGAATCAAAAGGGCTTGGTTGTCCAGTTGTTTTCCAAAAGTTGACATCCAGCCCGAGTAGGTAATTTCAACTTTTGTTAGGTTAGGGAAACGACGGCATAGGGAAGCCAGTGCGTCGGCTGCCCGGTCCAACCCGCATCCGACCCGGAGTGAGTTTCTGAGATCTGCTTCGATTATGTAGAAATGCCTTGATACAAGGGAAAAGGAGTTCCGGTCTGAAGTTCTGGCAAGTCTTCTGACAATGTCAGAGATCAGTGCTTCAGGGATATCCTCCATTTGAACCTTCAAATTTTGAACGATTGTAAATTGAGGGTTGAACACGTGATTGTAAGTTACCAAATTTGTATATGAGGAAATTTGCATGGAGATACAGATTATACCCAACAGTATGAACAAGACAAGCATAGAGATCACACTTTTTCAATGAAAAGAATATTAAATTAGTACATATAAGTGGGGTCGTTACCTTATAGATCCTAAATTAGCTCTCGAGACCTCTCGATCCCGCCTTGATTACTCCTTAGTATGGGTAAAGGAAATGATAGCAACACTTGATCGAATTCGAATACAAATTTCCTCGATCGTTTTTAAAATCCGTAAAAATTTCGAGCAATTCCGGCCATTCGATTTCGCAAACGGAAGATGCTCTCTCTCTCTCTCTCTCTTTTGAAACCTTTGCCACTTTCTTTCGCGTTATAAGATGGGAGGTAAAAAATGGTGGGAAAAATAGTTAAATAGATTGACGAAATTTTCCTTGGAGCAGAAAGCTGGAGTAACCGACTCCTATCCTCTGAAGTAACTCAAGATTACTCGAGAAAATAAAGTGAGTCTCAGCCGGTGGATTTAAATTTACACGAATCTCAAAGCACAAATAATACTGCCCCCTCCAATCACCTGAATATCCACCGGCTGAGAGCTCATTTTATTTTCTCGAGTAACACAGAAGATACTGGTTCCGGGTAAACTGCACGGGGTCCCTTTATTACTCGTGCGGATTCTGATTGAACGGTCCGGATCTAAACAGAAATATTCTGTTACGTGATATGAATTCGGTCTTGCAGATATATAATCGTTATATCTTATCCATACCGCTTAGATTTTTTAATCTTTAGGAGTACCTTAATCAGTTAATCTACTTCCATTCTTTCAATCATTTTAAACCTCGTTTCTTTGAAATATGAGACTACCTCAGACCCTGACTGTATTTTTTGTTTTCTTTTCATTTTCGGTAACTCAAAACTCTATTGTTAAATAATAGATATGATTGGAATTTTTTTATGCATTAATAAAGAACTGTAATAATTTTGTAGTTCTTTTAAAAAATCTCTCAAGAAATCATATAATATTTAAATCGAGCACATAAAAAAATCTGAAGATTATAAAGATGGTAGTTTCGCTATAATTCTTTTAGGGTATTAACTATCCCACAATACTTCTCTTAAATATTTGTCATTTTTATTTTTTTTGTAAATTAGATTTAATTATTGATAAAAAGTAAAAACTAAGGGGGGTCATCCTGGCTTAGATACATTTATTTTTGTCTTAAACCACAATATAAATCATTTTTATTGCCAACTAATCCAAACTTAATTTCAATTAATAAAATGATAATTTTAAAAATCAAACTTGACTGTTTGTAACTATAATTTGATATATCTAATCCTATAATTTGATCATTTGATTAAATAAACATTTGTCACGATATGCTTTTATAAAGCTGTTACAATGCCAAAGAATCAGTCAAATTAAAAAAATCCACGATTAATTAACCAACTAGTTGGTCATGGCGATCGTTTTTTACAATAAGCAAACAATATCAGTAATCAAATTTCATTTGATATTAGTTTTTACTACGTGATGTTTTTAATTTGACTGATTCTTTGGCACTATAGTCAAATTTTATATTGTTTCTGCCTACTTATGATGTAACATTCTAGATAAATGAGAAGGAAATAGCGTAACTTACTGCAAGTAGGCAGAACCAATATAAAATTTGATTTGTGGTATCGTTAGCTTATGGGTGGTACATTATTAGTTATCCTTGCTGTTCGCTCAACAACGCAATTAAGGTCAGATTTACTATTATTTCCAAAATCTAGAAGATCGGATAAATTGACATTCACTCTGTAACATTGATTAATTTAAGTTTAATTCATGTATAAGATAGTCACCAAACTAGACAAATGCCTATCCCTAGATCTACACTTGCTGAATTTTACATGTACTACACTAGTTGTAATTTTATCATTCTTACGATTGCTGCCAAAAATCGGTACTTCCAGAAGGCTGTCGAACAAATTAATCCATAAGCTGTCAAATATCTCACTTCAACTAAAAAACGAGTTATTCTGATATTACACAAAAGGAATTCAGATATTCATCGCTTGTTGAACAATACGGCTAATGATCGGGAACTTGACAGCCAATCTCCTATAACCTGCATGAAAATTTCATAATATAACTTAATAATCTCAACATACCTAATAGGTCCAATCATCCATATAATAGAAACATGAGTATCAAACCTGAGACTATCATTTGCTGTTGGTCAAGAAGTTCTCTGTCATTTTCACCAATCTTCTGCAATAACAAACAAAAAATTATCATTAGCCTCTGAATATTTAGAAGAAAAAAGAATGAAGAGATTTGCGAAAAACCTCCCAATTTATTTAAACCTTGTTATGAAAGAAATCATTTTTTCCAATTTCGGAAAAAGAAAAGGAGCCATTGATTTAATGAAGAAATGCAAAAATTTGGCACATACAATTAGTGAGCATTTAACACAGGTAACATAGTTATCAATGGACTTGCTCATCCACCCTCATCAACTCTGTGATACAATGACTACAAGCAGTTCACAAAAAATTTGAGCCCTTGTCTAAAGATCAACTGATTACATTATTTTGAGAACATTTAATAAATAACTAAGATGTGATTTTCTGAAGGCTCAAATCAAAATCATAAATAATACATCATTTCTTTAGTGGTGCAGATAAATTAAAGATGTTATTTTCTTTTTCTTTTTTCTTTTCTCAACTTCTTCATGAATGCAAGGTTTTCATTGATCTTGTTGAAAGATAAATGGACTATTGCAATTTCTTCGATCCTTTCAGTATAATTCAATTTTCCAATAACAATAATTAATGAAATTCTTAGATACTTATTTGTATATTTTTCCAATTGAAAATATAATAATCCAAATAGTAGTGCTAAAGAAACAAAGAAATTGGCAGAACCTGATCCAGACTAGCGACAAAAAGATAAGACAAGCTCTCAAGGGCGCTAATGTCAAAATCACAATGGCTCAAGAGGAATTCCTCTGATGTTAACTCTAATATCAAAGCACATACACCTGACGCCACTACGATGATTGATGGATCACTTGATTGCACTATAACCATGTCAGAAAAAAATAAGAGAAAAAGAAAAGGTACCATTAGCCAATTCCAAACTTCCACAGAACACATACCAACTTTCTTTTCCTTATTTAGCCAAAAGCATAAGCTTGGTCCATGACTACTATTCGAATTCATGGAAAGAAGCATCTTACAATGATTTTTTTTTTTTTTACCAACTCAAGAAAAAGATATATTGAATGAAAATAAAAATTTACAGATTTGGCATTTTTTAGATCAGTCTCAAAGGTTTGGATTTGTCAATTGAAGCAAGTCCGACAGGTTTTTTGTCTGTGTGTGCATGCGCTTTGGATTTGTCATTTGAAGCAAATCCGACAGGTTTTATGTCAATGTGTGTGTGCGCGCGCGTGTGATGGAAATTACAAAATTAGAATATACCAGCCCACAAAGGAAGCACTCTTAGGATTTTGACAAGGCCAGTATCCACTTGAACTTGAAGACTTTTCTTCTGTTAAAATAAATAGAAACTCATGAGACGGTTGTGCAATACCAATACGAATGCAAGCTTCTTAACTAAAGATATAATTTCTAAAATCCATGAGAACCTACATTGCTTAGGAAATTAATGATGGTATCACATGCCAAAACAATTGTGCCAGCATCTTCATTGGAAGATTGATCTAGCTCAATCAATTTCAGGAGACAATCAGCAACCTACCACATAAAATTTTCACTTGTTAAAATCATAAATCAATGTCTGAATAGATAACCCTTTAGTGTACAAGTTCACTTATGTGAACCATCTAAAAATTCTTTTTAGAGTGAGGCAATGGTACTATGCAGAGCGCAGATTGGTCTGTACTATGGATCAATATTATTGTTTTTAAAGTTCAAGTAGTCAATCTAAACTGTTCAATGTGATTTCTATATGAAAATGTACTTGCAGATTAAATTTTATAGTTTTTAGAACTTTTTACTATTTTATTAGATAGGTAGAAAATCACTACTTTTGAATGGTCTAGAATCTTTAGATCGAGTGATTTTCTATCTATCCAAAAAAATAGTAAAAATAAATTTAAAAATGTAAAATTTGATCTACAAGTACAATTTCATATGAAGATCATGTTGAATGGTTCAGATCGATTATTTGGACTTTGAAAATGGAGATATCATCCATAGTAGGGACCAATATACTCTATGCATAGTACCATAGTCTCACTCTTCTTTTTAATGAACTTACAGTTTTGTATCCTTCAAAAGAGGCCAGAGTTCTACATCCATCAGCCTCCAAGGTTACTTGTGATAGCATTGGAAGCATGAAGCAGACTGAATAGAAGGGGCTGCCACATCATCATCCCAAAATTGTATTAGATTTATCATGAGAATGACTGAAAAGAAGAACAAAAATGGAATAAAAAATTCACAGACCTTGATTCATCTTGACCTTCAATGGATAGAATATATCCCAATAAATGTGTAGTTTTATCCTTGCATGCATGAGGTGCTTCTGCCAGATAACTGAAAATTTGGTTATTTTATAACAGAACATTAAATTGTTGCAGAAACATTTCTTTATTTTTATTTTTATTTTGCAAATCACCGGACATTTTGAAGGGTTATCTGCAAGTTGCAACTAACACCTGAACAATAAAACCCAAGAGGAGACCAAAAACGGACTACATTACCAACAAAATTCACGAGCTCGTTAAAAATGGAGTATTAATCAAATATGTAATGGTCTAAACCTTTTCCCATTACAACAATATTGACAACATGCAATAGGCAAATTATCCAAACAATGTTGACTGTTACTTGCTAATATGAGGATTGTTAGGTGTGCTTTGCAAATTTGCTAAATACTGAGCACTTTTTGCAACATCAACTACTGTGTCTGATGGAAATGCTTGATTTTAGTGCAGGCTTGTTACTGTAAAATAATTGTAAAATCTAAGGTAAGAAGAATAATCATGAAAACAACTTATACAAACATATATTTCAACATATAAAATGAAACGACCTACCTTCCAATTATTCTTACAGCTGCTAATAGATCATCCCCTTTCCTCTGGTTATGGTCCTGCGAAACAATCTAGTTTATATCTTTTTCCTTGCATTACGTTCACTGACTAAAAAATTTAAGCAAATAAAGAATATAATTTATAGTAAACCTTCGAATCCTGTAAAAAATCGAGAACTATGCCAATGGTCTCATTCAATCCAGAAATGGCCTTCATTATGGTGCTTTCTCTCATGACCTGACCTGCATAACATTTAAAAGGGTTCAAGTTAGCAAATACAAAAGTATAGAAGACCTAATAAAGATACTACAAGAACAAATTTGTAAATTAAGACAAGTACTTATCATATTTACGAGGAATATTTGTCCCTCAAAATCTGATTATTTGCAAATAACCTTTAAGCATGGTTATAAAGTGACTATATTTTCCTGACTTTCCCCCATTATAAAACCAACAAGTTCAAAATCCTAACCAATATATCTTTTACAAAACCTATATCTTTTACATGATCTTTGTTCACTTTGGTGTAAGAGAAGCGCTTATTAGAGGTAGGGGCAAATTCAAAAACAACTAAATGCCATTTCTATCAAGGTTTTCTTCAAGTAATGCAAATGATGTTCAGTCTAAGTTGCAGAGAGAAGTTCTGAATGCCAGTGAAAAGTCAAAGAAAACATTGCTTCTAGTTGCAAAAGAAAACTACCACATGAATTACCTTCTGCCCCACTAGAAATCATTTTGATGAACTTTTCCAAGAGGGAGAATGCTATGGCTAGACTCCTTTGCTTCTGTTGTATAGATTCTTCTCTACTTGTACTACTTTTTGGTGATTCATCATACTTTAAATAAGCAAGCTCGTTTAAAAGAACAGCAATTTCAACTCTAGCTGATTCTAATATAAGCAGTACAAACCTAAAAGTAGGAAAAAAAAATTGATAAAAATGCTGAATATCTTTTGATAAATTTACAGTGTTACTTAACTTCACAATGAAATAAAAAAGACCCCTTCTATAGATTTGAATAACTCCCTGCTTTGTTATGCATCAGGAAAAACCCGAAAAAAAGATGGCTTAATTGTATTCATATCTCTGCCTTAAAAGTTGAACTATGCGCTCAATGCAAAAAACAACAATAGAACCCTTATAAAAAATAACCAAGTTCTTTTATATATTTCTTTTTTTTGAAAAATAGGCGTAAAGCCCGTCCATTATATAAAAGAGAAACAATACACAGTTCATAACCAAAGACAACAAAAATGCAAACTACCCAAGTAAAACCCAAAGCCGTGCGAGGTCTCAGCAGCACACCCGACGTCCTTAATCAGATACTGAACTTCGAGCCGGAGCAAGAAGGGGTATCAAGATTTCTGTCATAGGTATTTTCATCATTGACCATCTTTTATATATTTCTTTAGTGCACTATTTCGCAACGACTAATAAAACTATATTATCAGTTCTTGCTTTTCATTAGGCTGAAGGAGCAAATACTAACTAATTATGTGAAATTCTTTGATTTAGCAATGAGGAAGACGGAAGGTTCTTTGTCGATATTAAGATACAATAAGGGCTTGTTTGTAAATTCCTGAATAGAGAGAAAGAAAAGACATGTTTACTTGTCTACAGGCATAACCTCCTTCTGGGATGATATATCACATTCTTGCAATAGCCAGTCCTCTCCAAGTATAGACATCATGCAGTCTGCCAGGAGTAGAGCTTGAAGCTTCTCGGATGACACTAAAACAACAATTAGATAAAAGCATGATTGGTAAGTAGCCATACATAGCTGCCTAAAAAAATGAATAAATAAACATTCACGCAAGAAAGACATAAATGACACATATAATACACCTATGCGATTTTGGAGAACAGATGTAATTCCCACACGGATATGAGCGGCCCAGAGTCGACTTGGAGTTGTTCTTAGCACATCATACAACAGCTTCATAAAGACACTAGACTAAGGTTATGACATACCAGAATAATTAATATACATTGTGATTATATCTTAAGTCCTAAGGAAAATGAAAGGAGAGTGCAAACCAAGTTTTTCAAGGATAGAAGAGAAGAGAGCATGTGCAAGGCATCAAACTTGATGGCATTATGGAGCACACAGAATAGTCTTGCAAGACAAATAACCTGAATCAACAAATATTTACAAGTTGAATACATTAAGAAAAGAAAGCATCATGCTACTAAAATGTATTAATTTGTTGGACCTACAGTTGTGTCAATATTCATACAGTCGTACCTCTGGAGCACTCATGCATAATTATTCAGTTTCAAGAAAGAAAAGAAAAAAAGTAACGGTTATATTTTTATGAATTTTGAACTATTTGTACCATGCTTGCTACTCCTTGTATGGTTGCTGTGTTCAACACATCCACATCAAGCTTGTTCACAAGCAGTTGTAGAAGCCTTGTAGAAAGCTCCAAAGATTTAGACTCTGAGAATAAGAACCAAAAAATCATCACAAATGTAGATGAATATATAAAGGCATACAAGACATGATTTTTCGGAAGTTGTCAGAGTTCATACCATCAGGCAAGGAAGAGATATTTGAAGCTAATGCATCCATGACTTTAGGCTCGTAAAATTTGGCTATTCCCTGTTCTGATGCCATAGCAATTAGTAAAAAAAACTCAAAGCATTCCTCAGCAACTGATTGTTCTGGCCTGCATAACCACACTTTGTCAAAACTGGCAAATTAATTTCTTGTACAATTAGCTTGATTGAGATTTGTGAAATTCAAGTAAACAAGGATAGGTAGAAGTAGAACAACCAGAAGAAACCAAAGAGGGATCTAATCTTACAATTTGGAGACAATTTCTGCTACTAGGGGCACCATATCAACCATCTCTGTCAAGGAGGCAATCTCTGACACACGAGAAAATGCAGCTAGGACCGTTACGGATAATCGCAGATACACCTCTTTGTCTTCTCCGCCCTTCTCATTTCCCATGCCTGGATGCAGAACAAAATTGTTCAATAGCAAGAAATATATCATATCAAGAGAAAACCTAACCAAAAGCCTCCACAATATCAAATATTGCAAAAAGACCCCTAGATATTTAAGATTTGTAAAAGAAAAATAAGTACTTTGTTCAAAACGTTTAAAGAATAAAAGTCTTTTAGCACAAGCTCTGCATTGCTCTTTGAAAATATGAATAACATTAATTCGACCCATCAAAAAATTACTTCTATTAGACTCAGTGATGCAATATTTGAAGTACTGAAAATGACAGAATCTTGAACAGATAATTACTAGTCAATTAGCTTTTCATTTTATTACATAATCTCTCATCTGATGCATGAGAATAACAGTGTAAACAACAACAACAACAATTTAATTTATTCAACATTGCAGCATTTTTTAAGTTCCAAAAGAGAAGGGGTTTTGAAGTGTATAAGTACTACAGGCGCTGTCATGAAAATATCCCACAACCTAGCAAGCAAACAGAGAAGAGGAGAAAAGTCAATAATGAAACACATACCGGTCATGAGAAGCCGGCCAAGGAAACGAGAACCGACAGCTTGATACACCTTCACAATTGAGTCAGTATCGTCTCCTTGACAAAATTTGGTAGCAAGAAGGAGACCCGCAAGCTTCTGCTCGTCTCGTTCACCTCGTAGAAGCTTCAAACAGTCATCCAGCGATGGCGCGGCGGCGGTGGTTGCCTGAAGTGAGTAAAGAGAAGTGAATAAAACTGCTACAAAGGGGAAGGGGAGAGGGCTTCAGATAAAGGAGAGAGTACAGTACCATGGTAGAAGCGAAGGGAAGCGACAGATGACAAGAGGAGAATTTTGGAGGGGAAAAATGGCGGAAAGTTTTGTTGTAGGAAGTTGGAAGGACTGCGGGAGAAGAGGGACGCGGGTTCTCTGAGACGGAGTGTTTAGAAACTTCGCGATAGCTCGTGTATTGGGTTTAATTGCAGTCCAAAGTCCAGACAGACTCCAGAGAAAAATGTATTAACGGGCTAACTGGATCAAAGAGGCCCTGATTGAATCCAATTGATAAAAAAAAGGAAAAATTTCTGGTGTGCTCATGAAAACTTCTAAAATAATTAATCCTCCGTCAAAACAACATAATATTTCATATTTACATAAAAACTTTATATTATTTTTTCTATCTCCTTTTATCTATTTAATTATTTATTTAATAATTTTAAAGTATATTTTGACAAATACACCCTTTGTCTTTCCTTCTCACTGCCGAATATAAATCTGCTGTTATTCCTATCCTAACCGTTCAAAGTTTTTCATGCACGAATCTCAAAAAAAAACTTTTCGTGCCTGAATCTTGACAAAGATCAACAACTAGAATCGGAATAACAGGATCCTGTTATCCCTTTGGAGTAACAGCATATTTATTTCCCTCACTGCTGTGTGGCATAATTGTTGAACAAACTTCGAGGTGAGCACAGTGCAATCTAAGAAGGCAAGGATGAGATCACAAAGAAATTTGGTGAACTTAAGAAAACCTTAGTTCTACTCTTAATTTAATAATGGGGGGAATTTCATGTATACCCCTCAAAAACTCCAATATTACGTATATCCCCCTCAAAAATTTGTAATATCATATTTACCCTTCCAAATCATAGAAACTCACATATTTACCCAAAAATAATAAAATAATAAAATTTAACAGTTAAAATTTACTAAATCATATTAATTAATATATCATGACTATTATATCCCTCCTTTGTCTTCTCTCTCCCGCTTCTGTCTCCAGCTCCAAGAAGTTTTTGGCGCCAAAAAATACAGCTTCAAAGAAAACTTGGTGCCAATCGCTACAAAGAGTACTCCTCATCCTAAGTTTGTTCCGCGCCTCTCTGTTGGAATCTAGGCTGTTCATAACTTACCTTACTTGCTTTCTACTGTCTTTGACCAAAGTACTCCCTTGGACAACTAGTCTTGCCAACTAAAAGGCCTCCACTTTTTCCAACGGAGCTTAAACAGACACAAAGGGAAATCAAACTAGGTACCGGTCCTATTCTCACTTGCTCAATTTTTTTGGCACCAGGGAAATAGAGGGAGCACAGAGAGAGAGGAGAGAAAGAAGGGAGGGGTATAATAGTCATGTTTAATTAATTAATTTTGTTTAATAAATTTTTAGTATAAATTTTTATTATTTTATTATTTTTGGGTAAATATGTGAGTTTCTATGATTTGGAAGGGTAAATATGATATTACAAATTTTTGAGGGGGAAATACGTAATATTGGAGTTTTTGAGGGGGATACCTGAAATTCCCCCTTAATAATGATAAGACTTATTACATTGAGCCAGGGCAGATCTACACTATGTCCAGGGGTGCTAAGCCACCTCATGATTTGAAAATTTTTAATCACGTATGTTGGAATTTAATTAATTTTTTTTCTTGAAGTTTTATGTAGTTTAGCTTCCCTCATAAAATAGTAGATGTGTACTTGTAGTCTAGTGGTTAAGATTATATTTTGTTTTTGAGATGTCTTTGGTTCAAGTCCCACTAACCACAAATTAATTTTTGTGCATTTTAAGTTTCAGCTCCCTCTAACTAAATTTTCTAGTTTCGCCCCTACATTGAACCATTAAATTATTTAAATGTTCGACAAATAATTAAATATGCATCATTTTTTTTCATTTCTTAATTTAATAATGATAGAACTTGTTACATTGAACCAGTGAATTATTTAAATTGTTCGACATATAATAAAATATGCATCAATTTTTATCATTTTTACTGGACTTGATACATGCACCACTTACATTATACCTAAAAATGTTAGAAAAAAGTTCATCTAAATTTGCTTTTCTTATTTAAAATCATTAAACTTATAAACTTAAAAGTAGATGCTAGTAGAGTGGGAAAAACGTGTCGTGCCGTAATACGCCGTGACTTTGGTCATGTGCCGTGTCATGCCGTGACTAAGTAAATTTTTCACATGCCGTGCCGTGCCGTGACAAAAATTATGAGGGGTGGTCACGGCACGCGAATGGTCACTGCACGCGAGTCACGGCGTGACTCACGTGCCGTGACTAAACGTGCCGTGACCAAACGTGCGTTAGTCACGTTTGATCGCATTTAACATTTTAAAAAAAAAATACGAAACGATTCTTTAAAATTCAAATATTTTAATTGAAATTTGAATGTAAATATTTTAATTAAAATAAAATTATATCTTATAGGAAGGTATGTTAGTGTATTGTCTCGTGACTGCCGTGACTGGCGTGTCTACCATTCCGTGACTCGCGTGTCCCGTGCAGTGTCTTATTTGCTAACAATTTGTCACGACATGCGAATAGTCACGGGACACACGAGTCACGACATACGAAGAACACGCGTGCCGTGCTGTTCCATGCTGTTCCGTGACGAAGTCAGCTCCGGCGTGCCATTTTTCCCACTCTAGATGCTACTATGGCCTGAGGCGAGAGCATGTGTTGGATGAAATGTCGGTTAATTTGATGTTCAATTGAGGCCATTCGATTGACATCAAGATTTGCATGAATAATTTTAAAATTCATGCGAATTAAGTATACATGTATTTTTATGCAAATCTAATGATTCCAATCAAACATCAGGTCGAATTTAATTTGTTATCTATGGACCGTACCATTTTATTGGAAAAAAGGGAGTTAAGTCTTCCTATAAAGTAACATTTTTCCTTTCCATCTTTTAAAATTTTATTCTACAAAAAATATTATTATTAGTTTCTTTTATAAAATAAAATTACATAACACTTATTCAATTAGTTCTTCAATCTCAATTTTCTAATTCAACTAATGCTAACAAATCTTAAGCTAATTATGTATCGATTTATAAATGTTGTTCCGGAACGCAATATTCAGGGAACTACCACATGCATAGTTACACCTCCCCCCACACAAGAGAGTTCGGATCCAGTGAAGTAACCCAACTTTTGGGTTTTAAGTTGGAACTGTCCGATTCGAATTCGCAAAAATCTATCCGCGAAGTGAGCGCACACATCCTGATGATGAATTCGAATTTCGAGACGATCTCGAGCGATGAATTCGAATCGGGCGGTCTCAATCCAAAACTCAAAGATTGAGTTACTTGAGGGAATCCGGACCCCACACAAGATGTGCTATCTTCATTTTTTTTATTAATAGGAAAAAAGGGGAAAAATATATATTGAAAAGTGTACATTCATATAAAATATCGATATATAGAAAGGACGAGAATGTTTATCTCATCCACTATAGTGTCAATTACAATAGTGAATAAGAGTGTCTATCCCGTTCCCAAAATTTTTATTTATAGCATAAAAAAAAAAACTAAATCACCCCGGTTCCTGAGGATTTCGAGAATTACCCAGGCCGATGGGCCATTACGTGGCCCAAATACTAGGGTCCGCACAGGCGTTCTACGGCTCCAGCCTGGGGTCCGCACAATGGTTCTGCGGCCCTAATTTTTTTTTTACAGAAAATTTATTAATAAAAAAAAAAATGGTTTCTGTGCCCAAGCAAAAAAATTGAGGCCGCAAAATAGATTTTGTGTGCCCGTGAAACATTGTGCACAAAAATCGATTTTTTTTTGTTTTTTAGTTAATAAATCTTCTCTATATTAAAAAAAGGTGGGGGCGCAGAACCATGTTGCGGACCCCAGTATATAGGGCCGCAGAATGGCCCAGTGGCCTGAGTATTTGTCGAATTCCGACCAAACAGGAGTATTTTGATTTATTTTTTTATTATGCTATAAATAAAAATTTCGGATCCCGACCACTATAGTATTTGTTCTTAACTGATCGACATTTTATGAGAATGAAATAAAATATGTAACAGACACTGTAGCGGACAGAAATGTCTATCAATCCTTTCTATATATCAACATTTCACTTGAATGTATCTCTTTACGATATATTTTTTCTTTTTCTATTAATAAAAAAATTGGCGAAAAAGTTTGGTCGAAGTCGTTGGATCTGCATTAAGTGGGACCAGTATCCTCTGTGGAGTTTTTCCTGCGGAGTCGTGTGGAGCTTTTAATTTGATTCGTTCGTTTTGATCGGACAGAACAAATCAGATCTTATTGGAAAGGGGAATTTTGTTTTTTTGTTTTCAATTCAGATTTCAATAGAATTTGGTCTGTTTAATCAAAACGAACGGACCAGATTAAAAGCTCCACACGACTCCGCAGGAGTAAACTCCGCAGAGGATACGAATTCCATTAAGTGCGGGTACTTCGTCTTTTGCTCAAGCTAAGGTATCTTATAGTCCCAACTCCCAATCAACTCCTGTCTATTTAATTTAAAATGAGGAGGAAGCATTAGAATATTTATATATACTTAGATGGCTTGCTATACGATCCAGACAAGAGTTGTTGACTAATAATCAAGGGCGAAAAATGCGTAACGTGTTTGTATTTTTTATCTCTTTCATAAGGAAAGTTGATATTTATTTAAGAGATGCTACGACTAAATATTAAAATTATTCTAAAAATCAATCTTTAATTTTGTAAATAAAGTAATATTTTATATGAAAATCCATAATTTATCAAATTCAGTTAGAAACTTTTATAAATAATTAAAATTTAAAGACTTATTTTTTATCTTTACATAAAAATAGGACTATTAAATCAACATAAACCGGTACAAAATTTAAAGAGATGTTGTGTATTATAGAATTATGCAACCTCTAAAAAAAAAGAGTTCATACGACCTTAAGCTCATTATAATATCCGTGAGGTTAACTTGAATCGATTTCACAACACCAAATGAAATAATTTCCTTAACTCGCCAAAAATCCAGACCCACATTTTACCAAAACATTCGAACATGCTGTTGGTATTTTTGAAAAAGTCGAGAGCAATTTGAATTCATTTTGGTTAAATAAAAAATTTGATCGACTTCTATTAGTATATTATATCAAATAATAATTGCTATGCGATGAAACAAATTATGTCTGTCCTACAATTCATCGATAATTTTAATTTACTTAAAAATGAAGCTTCAGTTCTCAAATTTATTATTTTTTTAGTTTCTTATATAAATGCTTTTAACTAAATTTGAATCATCAAGTAAATTAAAATTTTCCTTTGAAAATTGATTCCCCCAATTTTTAAAATTGAACTCGTAAGATTTTTTTTGTCGGATTTAAAGCCACACTAGTTTCATTCGGAAAGGTATCACAAAACTCAAAGATAATATAAAAATGCAACCCAACCTCATCTTGTCACTTTTGAGATGTTTCTCGTGGCAAAAAATTTGCATATTTATTTATTGAGTGTTTTCTAGATTCACTAATCTATATTATATCTTCTCGTGTTTATTATGACAAATTGTTCTAATATAATCTTATATAATACTCTAATTCTAAATTAAAAAAAATGGTTTACAGAACATGGCAAGACGAATCATCCTAAATAAATATATAAATAATAAAAATTCATAGCGTGTTACCTCATCTTGTCACTTTTGAGATGTTTCTCGTGGCAAAAAATTTGCATATTTATTTATTGAGTGTTTTCTAGATTCACTAATCTATATTATATCTTATCGTGTTTTTTATGACAAATTGTTCTAATATAATCTTATATAATACTCTAATTCTAAATTAAAAAAAAATGGTTTACAGAACATGGCAAGACGAATCATCCTAAAGAAATATATAAATAATAAAAATTCATAGCGTGTTACCATCCACAGAGATACGAACAAAAAAGCTGTTTCTTGAGGCATAAAATACTAAAGAAAGAAAAAGAGAGCTCCCCGTGAAAGAAGTTAAGTCCATATGCCCTAAAATAACCCAAATTTTGAGTTTCGGTCCCGACCGTCCAATCATAAGTTCAGGCCAATCTGGCCCTTGGTGGGATGCACGGGCCCTTTCAATATTCATGCAGAGCAGATCGGACGGTCCAGATCTAAAATCAAAATTTGTATTACTTTAGGAGAATACCCCATATCCACGCCCCTTCAATATTTTGGCTTTAATTTCGAAGCATTAGCAAAATATTTTAAATTTAAAATTACTTAAACAGGTGATGCTTCGAAATTAATTGAAAGAGCGCTTTCCTGGCACTTTCCAGTCCGCTCACTATCTCATTCTCTTAATTTTCTCCCATTCTTCTTCCACTTCTTATTGTTCGCTTAATTGCTATCAGATTTCTCGATTATTGATTAAAAAGAGATAAAATGGGGTCAGGGAACAGTCGGATGCGCACCGGGCCGCCGCGTCGCCGGAAACCCAACCGCGCCGCTTGCTTTATCTGCGGCGGAGCCGCCGCCGCAGTTGATGATGATTCTGATTTAACAGATGTATGTTTTTTGTTACTCTGAGATTATCCGTTTAGTTAACAAAGCTTGAGTGTTTTGTTTTACCAGAATTTATTGTTTCTTTTGATTTTAGCGGTGAAATTGAGAAAAATAAGGGAGAAAATAGGATCGTGAACACTCTGTGAGCAAGTTTATCTTATTTTCTTGGTTTGTGAGATGTCAGGAGAGAAAAACATTTTCATGACCTCGTATTTTATCAATTCAAAACAAATATTATTCACTCTGCAAAGTATGGGCTGTGTGTTGTGTGATGTCTGTTTAGTTACACGAGACACGCACAAGGTAGACTCTTGCACTCTTGGCAAATATTTTAGACTAATATGAGTACTATAAAACTAAGTTGTTAATCCTTACAATGTGGTGATCAATTCTCTTTAATCATCTTTAATAGCTCTCATTCTATGACTCTTCCAAGGCATTTGTTTCCCTGGTGAAACTTAATACCAATTATTCTTACATTTATATGATTCCTTCTTATGGTCCCAAAAAATGCTGTTTTTCTTTCCCCGGCAAACTTTGAATTTTAACACAAATTGCTGATTATGTTTTCAATGAGCAGACTGAAACACTGGGAAATAAAAATTCAGACAGAAACCAATCTGATACTCACTTGAGGAAATCACCAGCTAAGGAATTTGAAAACTCTCTCTCAGAAATGGCTTCTAATCAAGCAAGCACTTCTATAGGAACTAATCCCTCAAGTGAGCTTCAAACCGGAGATCTATTTTCAACTGATTTTTCAAGTGAAATATCAGAGCTTCACTCCTCACCAAGCTCAAACCTTGCATCGATAGGAACTGTAATAAATGCTGAATCTCAGGGATTGTCACCTTCTTCAACTGACAGTGGGCCCAGCAATCACGATATTAATAATGTTAGGAGAAGTATATGGGAGTCCTTTTCTAGACATAGCTATGGAAGAAGCAATGACTCTTCAGATGGTGACCTTGGAATCTATGATAGGTTGTTAGATCTTGGTGATGGACTTTATGGGGACTCAATTGGAGAGGAGTTGAGATCTTCACACCTGAGGCAGTATGGATCAAGTGGTCTGAATTGGCATTCTAGATCTCGGGTAATTACATGTCAAATCTTAAACACTTAATTGGAATTTGCATTTAGCAATGTTCAAAGTTATTGTTTGCAATTGTGCATATCTACTTGCTGGGAAGCCATTTTTTAAAAATGCTGTTACTAGACCCAACTATGGTACCAAGGCAATTGCAACTGCAAGTTAGCTGAATGGTTTTATTACTAATAATGTTTAGGGTTTTGAAGTTCTCTGCATATTACACACAAGATTTTGTGCTTGCAATCAATAACTCAAAATTATTTGGTATGTTTTTAACGACAAGGTTATGTGATGGAAAAAACTGTACTGTATTAACCGTTGACAATTTTAATCTCCTGTTATTATAGACCCCTTAAGACACAAAATTCCAAAATTCGTATGAACTAGTTATAAAGCAGTTCACTACTTTTCTTGACTTAAACTTGATTTTAATACCTGGAACTCAGAAAACCTGGACAAACTTATCATATGAAATATTGGACGTTCTTGCCATACATGATACAAAAAACATCATTATTCTTCCATGTGAATAAAGAATTAAAGACCCTTATTAATGGGTAAGGACCCAGTCACATTTAATCCTTGAACATAATTTCAAATAAACATCATAATTCAAGAAGAACCAGAGAAAAGAAAAAAAAAATGGCAGTAGAAAAACAATGATTCGAAGCAGCTATAGAAATTAGGTTGCCTCTGTCAAAATTGTTTACAAGCATATTGCTTTGTGCCTTTGGACCCAGATTTAAATTTCTTCGTTCCTCTGATAACTATTTCATTTGTTCCAGATGAGGGAAAGGCGCCGCTCTGGCTTTCATGAAAGACATAGAAATGTTAGCCCAGTTTGTCCCACTGGACTCCACCCGGATGGCATGTGCGTATGCCGTGCCTTTTCAAGTGCTGAAGCGAGTATTTCTAGGATTGTCATGTTAACTGAAGCTCTATTTGAGGTTTGTCCCTTGTTCAATTCTCCTTTATGTCCATGCATAGTATTAGAGGATTTTAGCTTCCCATTTCTAATTTTTTGGGCCTGAAATAAGACTTAATACCTGAAAAATTGCCAACAAAGAGTATTTTTTATTTTATTTTTTAAAAGGAAAGAGAAAAAACGATTTCGTACAGCTTGAAATGTTGCACCTTCTTTGTCTCTGTCATATTTTTTTCATTGCATTGAGCTGCGGATAGCTTGTTCTAATTTCATGTATTCTTGTAAAGTATATACAGGTATTGGATGAAATTCATCAGCATCCTACCGGTCTGTCTATTTCTTCGGCTCAAGCACCAGAATCTGTTGTCAATTCATTGCCTTCAAAAAACTATAGGAAGAATGTGATAAGATGTAATGATGATGTGCAACAGTAAGTTTATCCTCTTCCTTTCAGTCTTATAAAAAAAAAGAGTGTATCTCTTGATTTTACTATGATTAATCATCTGACATTTTTGTATGTGCATTCCATACAGATGTTATATCTGCCTAACTGAATATGAAGAAGGGGATAAAATTAGAGTTCTACCTTGCAACCATGAATTTCACATGGCATGTGTTGACAAGTGGCTTAAAGAAGTTCATAGGTATTGTTTATATTGCCATCATCTTTATCCTTTCTAGTTTGTTATACTATTTCCTAAACCTAAAGTTTGCACGCTAATGGTACCAAGGGCCTGTACTAACAGCTCAATTTTCTTTCTGGATTTTGTAGGGTCTGCCCATTATGCCGAGGAAATGTATGTCAGAATGCTTTGTAGATAGAGTTTTCCAAATTGTACATATCTTTCTCATGATAAATGTAAATACAGTTAATTGCAAACTAGGAATCTTATGATGTTGTCTTTCTAATAAAGATAAATAAGAGCATCTACAATGGTAATTTCTTTTAAATTGCTAATCTGATGTGTTAATTGCTAATATAATTGTTGGGTTGTAGGTCAATTTTTAAAAAAACAAATTTGCTTATAAAGCAAACGATTTCTTTTGAACATGCTGGTACTCTCTCTCTTTCCTATTAGTTCTGACCCCTTCGTTTTCTTTCTTATTGGCTCTGGCCTAATTTTTGAGATGGAGGAGTTAAGAAATTAAAAGGATCTTAATTTTTAAACAGTACTTTGTAGTTGTTTTTTATTTTTTACGGATTGCTGGATTGGAGATGCTCTAATCAGCATGTTGTCAATACTTTAGAGAAACGAAGACGCGCACCTAAGTTCCTTTTTCTCTCTCTCTCTCTCTTCTTTTTTAATTAGACCCTAAATCCTAAACACATTGAAATGCAGCATGTGACAATTGTATTGGCTTCTCTATGTAGTGCTTAATTTGGGGCATTTCTGCGAAATTATACTGCTCTCTCCCTCTCCCTCTCCCTCTCCCTCTTTCTTGTTTTAAATAATAACTCTCTCTCTCTCTCTCTCTCTCATTTTACTGATGACAATGCCTGTAGGCTGCCTAACGAGCTCTACCAGTGCTGTTGTATACACAAGTCTTTTGTTGAAATCTGTCGGTTTCAGGTGTCGAGTTGTTAGTCATTCTGGGTTATGTCGTTGTGAGACTTAATTTGTGATTCACCTGCAAGTAACATATTGTAATCTTTCAGAGGATTTTGTAATAGATAATAATGAGTGAGGCTATGGTACTATGCATAGCACAGATTGGTCCGTGCTACGGCTCAATATTTGAGTTTTCAAAATCCTAACGGTCGATCCGAACCGTTCAACATGATTATAAAATGAATATGTACTTGCAAACCAAATTTTACATTTTTTCGAATTTTTTTACTATTTTTTTAGGTAAGTAGAAAATCACTGTTTTTGGATGGTCCAGAATTTTCAGATCAAGTGATTTTCTACCTATCTAAAAAAATAGTAAAAAAATTCAAAAAAGTGTAAAACTTGGTTTGCAAGTACGTATTCATTTTATAATCATGTTGAACGGTTCGAATCGACCGTTAGGATTTTAAAAACTCAAATATTAAGCCGTAGCACGGACCAATCCGTGCTATGCATAGTACCGTAGCATCACTCTAATAATAAGATGTAAAGCACTGCAAGTCTGTAACTATATATGTTAACACAATGCATTACATATTTGTATTCGACTATTCCAATCAAATTAACCAAATTCGGCCTTCTCTTTATCAGTCCAAACTTCTATTGCCTACTCCATTCCATCATTCCATGACCTGCTGGTAATATCATCTAGTTAAGATCCTCTGCCGCACAGCAAAATTCCAATGTAATTTTAAACCGTTTGATTAATCATTTTAATTTTCGTCCAACCCACTTTCGTGGTTTATCATTCGATTTCAAATTTTAAAATACTTATCTTAAAATAACCCCACACCACGTGGTGCGAATAGTGAAGAAAAAATATGATGTGATTAACATGTTGTGACAAATTAAAAAAAAATTCATATGATGTAACATGACGTGACTAAATAGTGGAAGACAGTCATGTTATGTAAATAATCAAATCATGAGTGATCATAGTGTCACACCGCCATAACGTGATTAAATGTGAGTGGTCAGGTTTAATTAATTTTTTATAATTTTTAATTCATAAAATAAAAGAAATGCTAATGATAAGAAAATATTATTAAATAAATAAAAATAAAAAGTAATGTTTGAAAAATTGGTCAAATTACATGATATGTAACCGAATTAGTTTACATGTGCAGTGACATATGTTATTTTTTATCAAAGAGAAATATCATGCGACATTCAAGTGATATCACATAACATGTCCGACGTGGCGTGAGGAAATCATGCAACTAGTTTTCTTCGTTAGTGCGTAAAAGGAAAAATGAGGACGGACTCTATCATCATATTACAATCTCCACAAAAGAGAATCCTAGATCAACTTTCCAAAAAATAAAGAATTATGGTTTGATTGGGTCACGTCAATCTGCTTTCTTTAGGCTCCCTTCGATCCTTGTCCATATCGCAATATAGACAGTTGTCGTGTTGTCAGTACTCGGTATTGTAGAGATAATACCTCTTTTTATTTTTGTAGGTACAAATAATTCCTCTTACTAATTTTTTTTTCCTCAAGAATCAACATCAATTAGTCGTGATGGTAATGATTTTGAAGTAAAGACTATATGTTCGAAGAGGGATTCAATTATACTATTTTATTATGACACATTTTGATACTATATGTTTATAAGTTTTTTTTGTGATTTAAAACTCTAAACAGTCGATCCGAACTGTTCAACATGATATCCATATTAATATGTGCTTGGAGACCAAATTTTATATTTTTTAGAATTTTTGAAAATCGATGTTTTTTAAATGTCTAGAATTGTCTGAAAATAACAATTTTGTACACATCTTAATAAATACTAAAAAGTTCCAAAAAATGTAAAATTTGATCTCCAAGCACATTTTAATATGGAGATCATGTTGAACGGTTCAGATCGACTGTTTGGATTTTGAAATCACAAAAAAAACTTATAAACATATGGTGTCAAGATGTGTCACATAAAATGTAATTTGATCTCTCCTCATGTTCGAAATTTAATTGAAAATTTTCTAATAAATATTTGAGTGAGATTATGATAATATGCATATTAGATCGATCCGTGCTATAGATTTATAGCTCTATTTTTAAAGTTCAGACACTGTACGTGGAGATCAAATTTTATTTTATTATTTTTAGATATGTAGAAAATTACTAGTTTCCTATGCTTTATAATTTTATAATCAAGTAATTATCAGGGACTGTCTCAGACAACATCAAGGAGGAGTGGATTGGGTGGAAGAGGACACTGATTGCGTTCCTCTGGATGCTTTTAAGGAGGTACTACTGGTGATGATTAATGCAGTTGAGAGGCAGCATGATTTGGGACTCGCTACCATGTTATGTACAAACTATATAGGCCACTGACTATTGTTTAAAACTGTCTGTTTTCATGTTTTGATGCTGGCAACATACTTGTGCGGTTGTACCATGCTATGGATGCGTTGATCCCCCTTGATTAGTTGGGGCTTGGGGAAGGTGCCTGTGTGCACTTCTTTTTTATTAGTTTTCTGCTGATTTCACAAGTACTTTACAATTTTAGGAAATGTAATATATTCAAGTTTCTTAATAAAAAGGGCCTCGAGCCTTTCTAAAAATATAAAATTTGATATGCAAGTGCATTTTCAAATGGAGATTATGTTGAGCGGTATCAAATCGATTATATAGACTTTAAAAATGAAGATATAAATTCATAGCAAGGGCTGCTCTATAATATGCATATTACCATAACCTTGCTCTAAATATTTAACATTGAAAAGCTCAACTTCATCTTTGTATATATAAAAAAAAAATCATTTCTGAGTTCTTTTTTAAGAATGCTTTCATCGAAGGACAAAAAATCCGACATTTGAGTAAGCCACCATAAAATCAATGTAACTCTGTTACTAAGAATAATTTTACAAGTCTTGGCATTTTTTTTTATATAATGTGCAGACATACATCTACATCAAATGCATATGCTAATGCATCTCGTCAGTAACTTCTTTCAGTTATGAAACGGACAGCATAGCTACTTTTTATTTTCAAATAAAAAATAACTTGTAATAATTAGTAACTGAAGGAGAAGTTAAATGGAACACGCAAATATATCGTCTGCTGTTAAATGGAAAAGTTGCCATGCTGATTATCAGAAGAAAAAAAGTTTTAGGGACTGTTAGGTTTGAACTAAGATTTATCCTCTTCATGATTTTTTTTTATTTCTTTATGTGGATTTGAAGAAAGGGGGCTAAATATAATTTTTAGAAATTATTTTAACAAAAAATAAAATCTATATAACACAATATAATAAGATTTCACTATTTAATTTCATAAAAAAACAATAGATAACAGTAGAAATCTTTTTTCAATCAAACAAGACGCCAGACATTTCCTCCAAACACAAATCACAGCAGGAGCATAAATATGTGAATTTTCTTCCGATTCACCTTTAAAAAAATGAAATTCACCTTTTGACATTTCCAATTACTTTCTTTATAAATCACGACATCTCTAATTGGAGATGTCAGTATGTCTCTCCTTTTGGCGAGGCCCAAATTTGAGCAAAGAGCTTTTTTCTTATTTTATCACCTGATTTTCAATTTTGCTTTGACCTTTATAAATTTATAAGTTTTTTCTTTTCTGTTTTCCACGCAGGCAATGAGGCAAATCACTAACTTCGGATACTGAAGCTCTATTTAGAAATAAAACGCCAGTTAAGATTAAGAAATTTTACAATGAAACCTTTAACATTATTATATACAGAGAGGGCTAATACATATAAACTTCTATTTTTTTTTTTTTATCAAATTTCAGTATATATAATGAATTTTTTTTGTTTCATAATGAATTTTTTTAATATTACGGAGATGACTAAGCATCTCTCGCTTGACTTATGTTCCGTCCCGGTGGTAAGTGGTATCCGCACTGCATCATTTTCAATCAATTTGCCACCTAACAAGAAAAAAAAAATGGCGTGAAGGTTAAGTCTCTTGGCGTTACTTTTTATATGGAAAATTTAATACTTGGTTCAAGCTATATTGGTTATTCCTTTCAAGCTTTGCTTTCGTGTTAGAATATAATTTGAATCACTTTAATCATTCATCTTTAGACAACAGAATGAATGAATGTCAAACAACAAGCGTAATCCTTTGCCACATAACACGCCCGCTGCACGACCCACTGACATAAAGATTTTTAGATAGATTTTTAGGAGAGGTTTTGAGATTAGAGCATGCAGGACGATTGACGAACCTAAAAGCAATCGGACGGTCTGAATTATGTGCTGGAATGTGTTGCGCGACAAATGATTCGAAATAACAGTATCCACGTGGCTTAACTACGGACCATAAAATCCGACCAAATCCACATTATCACAACAAGGATTCTATCATCATGATCATCATTTCACTGAATTACTGATTAAAATAATGCTATTTATAATATTTAACATAATTTTTATTTTATTATCGTTGTAGATTTTTTTTAGATGCAGTATAGTTGTTAAAAGCAGTTATAGACAACATTAACATTATACAACATCCAAGACATCAAGTGAAATAAAAACCAAATTACAATTAAAAAAAAACAGCCTATATATGATATATCCACAGTTAATACTCACACCAAGTTCCTCGCACACCACACTAGCTATCTAGATTCACACTAAAGCGCTCTTATTTTATTTCTTTTTTTTCCCATTTTTTTAAAGAACAGAGAGATACATTTGTATGAACTCAGGCATTCTGTTAGGCTAGAAAGTAGAAACCCAATTTTGCCATATATAAATTTAAGATTTCATGGAGTATTTCTTCTAGATAGATAATCAAGTACCGGCACTGACCGGTGTGCGACATACAGGACAGTGCAAGTTGCTCTCGAGCCATGGCACAACACAACTCAAATGAAACCGGTGAGAACATGGCAGATGGACCAGTACCTCGCCTGTCTTGAATTCCTCCAGGCAAACTGTACACTCTGCCGATCCCAGATCAGATGCCTTCCACCCCAATTTGCTCCAGCTGATCAGTTTTCTCATCCCCTTCTTCGAAGAATTGTACACTTCTTGTTGCAACTTACCGGCAATTCTTTGACCCTCTTCGTTGCCGGTTTTCTGGCTATCCGGCCTCAGGCTATCAGTGCTGTTGTGCCTTTTGATTAGAACAACCATGTTAGTCAGACAATATCATATCAATAATTAAACAATTGACTAGTGAAACTCCTAATTTTGGTCCTTGTTATTTTTAAAATGTTTTTCATATATTGATTGCTTCCTGAAATATTTTCAAATTTGCTATAATTTTATGTCAGATAATCAAATAATGTAGGGTGCAAAATGCACATTCTGGTCTTTCTATTTTCCTCAATCTAATAGAATATCAAATTCTTCAAAATCAGCGAGGAATTAAAAAATAGAATCTCTACCTTTTTATCACTGATTCTCTCTGATTCCTGAACTTCTCATCCAGTCTCTCCTTGGCCTCTCTAGCTATGCTCCCGAGAGTCCATCCATGCATCTCTTTACTTACCATGTTTCTTGGCTGAAAAATAGAATCATTAAATTATAGCAACTTCATCTAATACTAATATACTGTTGTATCAAATTAAACTAATTAAAAATTCATAACAAGTCACATGATTAGTTACCGTAGATTTGATACCGAGATGATTACTTTCGAGTCCCGATATGCTACACTGCCTGAGGCGGCGCTTCCTCGCAAATTCTACTCCGGGTAGCATCCCAGCCATGATGACAATATGCATAACTAGCTATATATCTACAAATCTAAAGATCTATATAACACACCTGATGCTGAGTATTACATTTTACTAATAACAATATTACAGAGATCTCCATATTTTCTGCTTTAATTAGGACGAATAAGGAAGCAGATTGTTACAGAGAAGAGACTCTTCCTGAAGCATGGTTTAACTGCCTACCCAACTAACCTAGTAAGCCTATATGTTGGCACAGAATTTATGTGATTTAGAGAGGTGAATGCTGATAAATAGATAAAAGGATGACAACGAAATGATTCTTTGTTTTTTAGCTTCTCTCCAATTTTATAAGACAGGAGACATTCTAAATATAAATGCGCCAATATTACATTGTTGTCAAATATCTTTCAACAAACATTCAGTTGTATTTTTTTTTTTTGCTAATTGCAGTGTTTGTGAAATATCATTGCTTTTTTTTTACTAATTGCAGTGTTTGTCAAATATCTTTGTTTTTTTTTTTTTTGCTAATTCCAGTTCTCAAACATTCAGTTATATTTAGATCTTGGAGTCAGGAGGTCTCTGTTTTGTTTAAAATGGAGAGGATCAGTGGTCTCTTTATTTTGGTGGGGCCCGGATTATTGGCAGACAAAGCCCAGACACTTTCCTTGAAGGTTCCTAAGAAGCTGTCAAGCTGCTACCATGTGCCATTATATGGCCATACTATTACAGTAAAAACCTAACAAAACCTCATTTTCATTTTTGATCCTCTGTTGTTTAATTCTGTGTGTCCTTATAAGTAACCATGCGGCTGACAGCATTTACAAAATGAGAATTTCAATATGAAGTTATCAACTTGAGTAGGGTTAAAAATGCACCATTGATTTTGTGCTCCAATCATATTCCACGTCTTTTTCTCCGTTTTCAAAGTTCAAACAATCGATCTGAACCGCTCAATATGATCTTCGTATTAAAATGTGCTTGAAGACAAAATTTTATGTTTTTTGAAATTTTTTTACTAATCACTGTTTTGGATGGTCCACAATCTTCTTAAAACAGTAATTTTGTACCTATCTAAAAAATTAGTAAAAAAATTTCAAAAAATATAAAAGTTGGTCTCCAAGCACATTTTAATACAAAGATCATGGTGAATGGTTCGGATTGACAGTTCGGACTTTGAAAATAAAAATAAGAATGTGGAGTATGATTGGAGCACAAAACTAATGATGCATTTTAACCCGAACTTATATTTGATATGTCATTATTATACACATCCTATGAGTCCAGAGTCACATAAGACCAGCCAATGTACTCCACTGGCACTTGGCAGCATTATATGCTTTGTTGGCCAGGTAAAGTCGTAAAGATATTTAATTTAGTGGAACTTGCATGATTGTGATATGACAAATAGAAAGATGAAAGAGAATTATTTTCTTTCTGAAGTTCGTCCATTGGAATTCTTTAATTGACCTGACCCAGTGACCATTGAACAAAGGTCAGGTGGCATTGAACTGCATCTTCCACTTGAGTCACTGACATGGCCACCGCTGGAAGTGCACTCTTTCAGTACAGTCAGCAGTGGGGTCTGTATTAGCTGCTTGCTACGATGCTATCTCCACTCACTCACAGGGAGGTATCCTCTGTGGATTTAAATTAGCTGAAATTTCAAATTTATGAATATATTAAATTAAGTCATTTATTTTTTTTGTGCACGCATCTTGAAACAACTGATTTTTCTATGTATGCATCTCGAAACAGTTCGACGGCTGGATTTGAAATTTCAGAAATTTCAGAATACTGTTCATGGATCTAGAATTTCAGCATATTTGAATCCATCCTTTATAGCACCGCATTACTCTATGCAATTTCAGCCGGAGATGATTTTTTCGGACCAATCATATATACACGGAGGTCTTTAAGATTCGAGTTAGATTATTTAAAATTTGTGCAGGTTAAAACGTAAAGTGCAGATCCTTCATTCTACGAATCGAGATCCAGTGAAGTAACCCAAAAGTTGGGTTTTGAATCTAGACCGTCCGATTCGAATATGTCACGCGAGATCCGAAGTGGAGCGCACACATCCCGAGCAACGAATTTGAATCCCGAGACGATCTCGAGCAACAGATTCGAATTGGACGGTCTCGATCGAAAACCTAAAAATTGGGTTACTTTAGGGGATCTGGACCCTCATTCTACACGGTAGAGTACTCTACTATATCTGAAGAGTGAGGCTATGGTACTTCGGCTAGTGTACTACGGCTCAATATGGTACTTTTTAAAATCCTAACGGTCAATCCGAACCGTTCAATGTGATATCCATATGAATATGTACTTGCAAACTAAATTTTATATTTTTTCGAATTTTTTACTATTTTTTTAGATAGGTAGAATTTTCAGTGTTTTATACAAATTCTGGACCATCAAAATTCTACCTATCTAAAAAAATAGTGAAAAAATTCGAAAAAATATAAAATTTAATTTGCAAGTACATATTCATATGGATATCACATTGAACGGTTCGGATCGACCGTTAGGATTTTAAAAAGTATTATATTGAGCCGTAGTACACTAGCCATAGTACACTAGCCGAAGTACCATAGCCTCACTCATATCTGAATATCCCTCACTAATAGACATTAGACAACAGGATTAATTTTAAAGAAATCAGGGGCAGTCTGTTAATGTCCGATCAAAGCTATCTGATCAGCATCAATGTGTGGAAAACTTTAAGATTTATGCGCTTTGATCCAGTAGAGAAATTTCATAGGAATGTCCATAGAATTTATTTTAAATTTTGGTTTGATGTCCAAAATTTCAGTGAACTTTAATATGGAGATGATATTGAGCATTTCAGTGAACTTTTAAAACGGTGATAAGGACGTGGGAAATAATGAAGCCAATTTTCATTAGAAACAAAAAACTAGATAATGTTACAAGACAAAAAAGATCCAAAGAATATTCCTGTAGTCATTACTTCACCCATTAGAAACCAAGAATACAACCAGGAGAAATGAAGTAATACGACATAACGAGTACACCAAAAACAAACAGCAACGCCCCCATTTTATTAACAAAAAACAAAACTTCCCATCAGCTTTCAGTAATAGTGAAAAATGAAACGTAAGACCATTACATGATGTGTATAATCTCCATGTGTCGCGTCTTGAGATTAACTGGATACCAGGTGAGGGTAATTTTGATTTTTGAGGTGGTAAAAGGAAATTATGAGCAGCACTGAAGTGTTTGTTATTAATTTATTATTAAAAAAAATATTTTAGAATTTATTTTATATGTGAGGGTATACTGAAATATTTTTTTGTGAATTTTGATATACATATCATTTTAAAAAAGTTCTCTGCTTTCGAAATTTTTTAATCTAAAATCTTGATTCTTACTTCCATAATTTCAATTGAAGGGAAAACGTTAATTGAAAAAAACATTAATTTTTAAATAAAATGTTTTTTATGAAAAAAAAAATTACACTAAGAAATTTAAGGACAATGAAAATTTTATTTTGATATATTAAGACATATATAATGGAGCACGATTATTCGCACAATAATTCAACAGCGAAACACAAAAGTATATTATTTAAAAACTATCTTGCCCCTTAGACATATCAAATACACATCTTTTAAACGAAGAGCGAGAAGTGTGATATAAAAAATAGTCATTTGATATGAGGAAAGGGAAACTAAATCAGACGGATAAAAATATTGATGATGTGGGCATGAAGCTAAAGAATTTGGAGTCGTAATACTTTTTATTGAGCAACAATGTTACATGAAGAAAACTCGTGAATTTATACTTGTGTGGGAATACATGCTTAAAATCATGCTTCATTACTTGATGTTGTATACAGACTTTTTTTTTTAAGAATTCAAAGAATACGACGTATAAGAATATTACTGAATTATATGTTAATATCCAAATGTGAATTTATTAAAAAAAATTACTAAAAATTTACCAATTCAAACGCATATTTTTTACAATTCAAAATATATTTAGTATATTAAACATATTTTGCATTGTACTTTTAATGGATTCAATTTCTAATTGGATATAAATGTAAATCCAATAAGTAGGTGAATCCCTTTTCACGATTTGTAATGTGGATGTGGAAAAAATTCAGAATTTAAATTTTTATAAATTTAAATGGAATTATCTAATTAAAAATATTCATAGATTACTTTAGTTGCATTTTAATATCAGGTTTCTTTAAAACCAATCTTTGATCTAGGACAAAGACAAATATTTTTCGTGTGAGAAATCACAAATTTGAAATTCAAATAGATAATTTTTATGAATATTGAATAGTTTGATGTCTTCACTTTCCATCTTTACTAAAAAAAAAAAAATCAGGTTTCTTACTTTTAGAAATCGAGACTTCCGAGTTCCAACATTTAAAAGTCTCCGGACCGCGATCAATGCTTCCAATTTCCATATTAATTTCATTTTTTTTTAATATAAAAAAAATTCAATTCAATTCATGCCCGTCAAAAAGAATCGCTGTCGCTTCGACACGCGCTAACATCCTTCGAGGGATTAGAGATGCGTGGAATGAGTGGTCTCTTGAACAAGATGCCTGGTATAAGAAAAATTAAGGAAAAAGAAAAACACAAGGCCTGGTATCTAAGTTACATATCTGTGGTATTTTAGGACGAACTTAAAAGAGAATTAAAAAGAGGAGTTGATATTCACGGCATGTAGATTGTACTGAGTTGGTATCTTTGACAGCACTGAAAGAAAAAAATCGCACAGAATTAACAAATATTGATTTTATGTCATTGACCATTGATAATCGTATATCAAACATCCCCGATTTGTCCCTCTACTAATTATAATTTATAACCAGCGAAAAATAGTAGCTTGAATTAAAAAAAAAACGCCCATATCAGGACTGCTACCTTTTTAAATCCAAAACAACTGAATGGGCCTTAAATGGCTTATAATTGGGCCGAAATCTATGTCGGCCTGATATTAATTGATGACTTGATGTTAATATCAAAGTTTTAATATTTATTACATATCCAGGTGGAAGGGGCCGAAGATGCCAATCCCTACAAGCGGGATCGTTGTATTGAGTTCTTGCTTTCTCTCTTTCCTTTTTGTTGGGTTTATACTTCTCCAAACTATCAAGTAAACTAACCTCCCAAATGGCAAGTTTGTAGATTCCATTTGGGAGGTTAGTTTACTTGATACTTTCAGAAAGCTTGATAGGAGGAGATATGGATTTTGAAGATAAACAAAGGTTTAACTTACAAAATATCCTGCGCACTCAGAATTAAAAAAAAACGTTTAGGATCTCAAAACTGTAATTGAAGTTTATGAAAAATAACAATAAGTCAAAAACCTATCATATAAACTTCAAACTTCGATCTAAGTAAATTAGTTATATAATGAACTTGTAAAATACCAATTTTTATTATTTTTTAAAAAAATTACTATTTTTTATAACTTATGAAAGATGACACAAAATAGCTTAAAAATAAAATAAAATTGCCAATATTTTATGAAAGAAAACAAAAGTATATTTTCTTAGTACATGAGTTTTATACAATATCTAAAATTCAACTCTAATTTCACACATATATATTTTTTTTGTCATATATTCTATTTACAAAAAATTAAAGAATATGAGTTTTCAAAAAAAAAAAAATCATAAAACCAGTGAAACTAAATTATTGTTAGTGTCTATATGCAAAATATTCATTCTATACACACTAAATATCTTTAAAAAAAAATTATAATCAGCCACCCCACAGTGATCCGGTCAGGACATATTTCGAATTTTTGAAAAACCGAAAACAGATTTGTTATTTTTTTCAGGGCATTAATGAAAAAATCGGTAAGACGAAACACCGGGGGACAAAAAACAAAGGACAAACTAAAAAAAAATACAAAAAGAGGTAGCATATCTGGAAAAAGGTAATGGATAATGAGCACGGTAACCTGTCCCCATAATTAAAAAGAAGAAAATAAGAAGGCATGAAATGCATAATGAAATAGCACCAATCAATTTTCACCCCCATAGTTTAATTCAGTCCAACTAGAATATCTAAATAAATTAACCACCCACCAATGCATTGCATTATACACTGTACATCTTATGATTCCATTATTAATTACCAATTAAAAACCAATCTAATCAACTATTCGTCGTCATCTTCATCCACATCTTGCAATGCAGCATCATCCCCAATCCCTTCTAGAAGGTTATCAACGTCTTCGCCCAGCTCTGCCAGCCTGGCACTTAGTCTCTCGACCTTACTCTGCTCCTGGCCCAAACAAACCAACAAATCATTCAATTCACCTTCACTCTCCTTCTGTGCTTCTTCTCTCGCCTCTTCCTTTATCCTCTCCAAATCAGGGTTTTTCAGACTCTTCACCTCAGCTTCTAGCTGTACATTCACTTGCTCAAGGCTGTTATAGGCGTCAGAGAGGCTCTTCAGGTCAGACTCCACTTTAAGTGCAAGGGATTTGAAGTTAGCAGCTTCAGCCTCAAGTTTGCAGTTATGTGTTTTTAGGGCTTCAATGCGTCGAGTTGCCTCTTGAAGGTCTTGTCTGAGGGATTCAGACTGGACCCGCTCCCTGCCACTGTTTGCTTTGTTTGAGGAATCAGATAAGGTACCGCTGCCTCCAGCATTTACCATTTCTTCAGCTAATGTGGCATTTCGAGCTAGCAAGTCCTGGAGAAATATTTTGTATGGTGAAAATGCAAAAATTGTTTGGTTAAGTCAATGCACATTCTTTTATATATATATATATGCACACAAAAGGGTAAACCAAGGTTGTATTGAATAAATAAAATTATTTTCATCAATGATGCATTAAAGGTTAATAACAGCAAAATTAGGTTTAATGGAGGGTTAAGATCTAACAGCAGATTGAGGCTTAAATGCTACACTAGTCAGGTCTCCTACCAAGTCAGTATACAGCAGCTGAATTTGCAATCCTCAGTACAAGTAGTAATAAACAAATTTTTTAGACCTTCAAAATTCAATCAATAAGAGTTCCAGTCTCCTACCTGCATCTCATTGCATTGTTTTTCCACAAATTCTCTCAACCTCTTCACATAATCTCCATCAGCTTCCCCATTTTTCTGTTCTAGCTCGGCTGGCAGAACTGTGACCTTACTCCTTGTATGGCTAAAGATGTCCATGACGCCCTCCCTGATACCCATCTCCAACTCGCGCACAAAGCCAACAAACCCTTCATCAAAAATCTTCAAAATCACAGGGTTATCATTTTCACTTTCACCCCTAGAATCTTTCTCTTGGCTCCCCATTTCATCTTGTGGTTCTTCTATCATACTAGCTGTGTTGGTTCTCTTGAGTGGCATGGAATGCAGAGATGATGTGGTGGGGAGAGACCTAAAGCTTTTTGCCAGTTCATCCAATCTCATGAAATAAGAGGTGAGACCGATCTTTTGGCTTATGGCATCAGCAATTGCAAATTGATCCTTCCCATTTTCACTGCTTCTGTTATAGATCACGCACTCGCCCAATATGACAGCTGTTAAACCTCGTGCATGTACACCTATGTTTTGGTGTGATACAAGTTCTAACAAGTAGGTGAGGTGGGTAGGTGCACCCAGGAGGCATGCAACTGCAGTTGGACAATCTGCAAGCCAAGTTACAAGTAACTGGAGAAGCAGGGGAAGTAGATACACTGAATTCTCCTTCAGAAGAGTTTGGCTCTGGTTGCTCTCTTTGTTTATTTTAGACGAAATGAGCACCAAGTATTTTACAATTTGGTGCAGTAATGGTTCTCTTGCAGGGCCGAAAGATGGAGCTAGCACATCTATCTCAATTTTTAAAACCTGGAATTCCAGTGATGAAGGAATGGATCAGAAAAGTCATGATGGAACAATTTGTTTCTCTGTGCTTCTGTGCAACATATGTAAATAAAACAAAATTGTACCTTTTCTTTGCAATGGAGATTGTCCTTCAGTATGTGAGAAAGAACACTAGCAGCCCTGCAACATGTCTTCTTTACCAAATTTTGACAAAGATAGAGTTCAACCAATACAGAAGTTAGAGATGATGCCTTAAATTTCAATGTCACAGAAAGAAGTAAGAATTAAACTAAAAGCAACAATCAAAATAAGAGAAGAGTTACCTCAGAATCACCATTACTCTCAAATGACACCAGTGCTTGTAGGAGCAAACTGCACATACAAAGAAGCACACAGATCCAAAACAATAGAACATAAATAACCAATAGAAAGATTAATAATCGATTGTTAAATATCATCAAGGAAAATAAAAACTATCAAGTAAACTAACCTCCCAAATGGCAAGTTTGTAGATTCCATTGCAAATTCCACTGGAGTTGAAGGAAGTATGGTTGTGACTGTAGATGCCAACAGTGCTTGGCCTTCTGGGTTTTTCTGCCATGTAATGTTAGAAAATCAGCACAAAACTAAAGCACGTGTTTCCAGCCCTTAAAGAGCTTTTCTGTATACATAATTCATAATTTACCTTATTTTAGTTAAACTTTAGTGCCTTTGAAAATAACACCAATAGTAAATTTTGTTAGATACGGCACCTCAATTCCTCACCTTTGCAAATGGTATCACTTGGCAATCTAGTCAATTTGGATATGATCTACACTATATAATTTATTATGCATATATTTTACAAGATTTGCTCCATGCTTAGCATTGGTTATATGATTAGAAGTTGTTTGAACAGTTTCTACAAAATAAGCAAGCTACCATATGACTTTGATAAGCAAATGATACCCAGCATAAACTTTGATAAGCAAGCTACCATAAGACTTACAACAACCATGCATTCTAATATTTTAGCTTAGATTCTTTTCTTTTTTACTTCATTGAAAAAATTATGCCAATACTGTCAAATTCAGTTCAATTCAGCTTGGCCTGATCTTGATTACAATGGTTCAGTTTTATTTGCAAATAACCAAAT
The DNA here is from genome assembly GCA_025461125.1 of Carex kokanica. Classification (NCBI taxonomy): domain Eukaryota; kingdom Viridiplantae; phylum Streptophyta; class Magnoliopsida; order Poales; family Cyperaceae; genus Carex; species Carex kokanica. Next base: position 1,071,993 of record JAJGRX010001461.1, read on the forward strand.
TCCTGACTGGGCCTATTACATATATGAAAATTTTCAATTAATTTTTTAAAAACCTAATAAAATCGCAACAAGGAAGCACCACAAAAGGGCCAAATAAGTTGAGTGGAATCAAGGTTTAACTGGGCGTAAATGGTATACATGTATTAGAGAAATTGTAGTAACTCACAAGATATATATAGATCATCCAAAACAGCATACAAAATGAATATGAATATTATAAAAAACCTAATAAGAGCTCAGTTTTAGAAGCCAATAATGTATCCCTGTTTAAAACCCCAAACTATAGGGACTAAGAAAAAGATCCTTTTCTATCGTCATCACCATCATCGTCATCATCGTTATAACTAAGAAATGTAATAGATTAGGAACCAAAAGGTATAAAAAAATGGAAGCTTATTACTTTAGATCATGAATATAGTAAGAACAAACCTCGCAAAAGCACTTGAAAACATAATCGGCAGCAAGGAACTCTTGTACCAAGGAAGCACGCAAAACTATACGAAAGATGGCATTTAATGCTGGTTCAACCTGAGGACCCTCTCCAACTTGCCTGCTGGCGAGTGAATTGAGATTATTTGGGTTTCTCTCCACCAAGTCACCAATGCATCGGAGTGCCTGAAGAAAGAAGATAATATAAAGGCGAGTACTTAGATAATAAGCTCGGAAATTGCCCAGGTTGATAGATCATCATATCAAACAAGTATGCCATCAAATTAAAATTGATTCCACTTAGTGTTTTAGCTGGATGTTTCATTGGCAGAAGTCTACCTACAAGATAGCAAAAGATCTTTTTCAATTCATTCATGAAATCCAAACAGCTAGTTTGACAAACCCGTCGTTTTGTACTGGTTCAAACAGATTAGTATAGTGGTACTGAAATCCTGTAACAACCTTTGCTAACATTTGTTCTTTTAACCACTGGCATTGCAAAATAGATAGTATAAGATATTCAAGAATGTAACATCTGTGCTTCTCAGGACATGGTGTATTTAACTAACGAGTAGCCAAAAAGATAGGTTTTAGTCTGTCACTTTAACCAAAAGACAAGAAAATTAGACAGAAATATTGTTGGCCCTTTCTGTTGACAACATAAGAAAGAGCCATGATACTTCCCTACTATTCCTCTCCATTTCTCTTTCCTCTCTCTCTCTGTTCTGTCATTTCTGTCCTCTCTACTCTCTCTCACTCTTTCCCCAGAGGCCTAGACCCCCTACTTCAGTGTGCAGCATCTCCCTCAACTTCGGCCCTCTTTGTTTCCCTTGTTTGGTCATGTATTGAAATTCAATCGTGGTATCAGGTTGTTGACAGAGCCATGCAACTTGAGGCCCTAATTAGCTACAGCAAGATAGTACTGCCCTGAGTCCCTCCCAAGGTTATCAAACATCTTAACCAAATCAATCAATGATAGAAGGTACACAGAATATTTAGTGCATCAAAACAGTCGTGCTATATAAAAATGGTGATGACTTGAAATGAAAACCTCAAAGATCAGAATATCACAAATATAGCGAAAGATGTAGTTAAAGCATCTTACCTTACAGCGGACTGCAACAGGAGCCCAAGGGCTTTCAACCCCCAGCAATAATAAATGGTCTAAAATCTTCTTCTGCCAAATTCAGTATAATAAACATCAATAAGCAAAGTTTCGATAAAACACAAATCTAATTTAGTTAATTGAATCTACTTTTTGTAACTAAACAAACCTGAACAAATGCAGTTTGATTGGCTTGTCTATTGTTATCCTTACCGGGCTCTGTAGCAACCCCACTAATCAGAAGTAGCTCCACAGTTTCCAATGCATACAAAAGGTTCACTGTCTAAATTCAAGAGGAGAATGGGCATGAAACTTAATTAAACAAACCCATGGAATAGAAACAAATGAATACAAAAATAGAAAATTAATATATAAACAAACGTTACCTTTTGTTGTGTAAAATTATAAGTACTTCCTCTCCTTAGCTTTAAAATAGAGACCAATGGGTCATATCCAATTGTCTCTCTAAGCAATATCTAAGCCACAAATTCAAAAACAAAGGAGTGCCAGGTAATAAAGCTGTGGTCTGACATAAAAGGTAAGAATTATAAGAAAAGGGTAATGCTTTCTGCAATTAAACTTCCTGCAAGCAAGAAATCAACAACCAGACTGTGGATCGATTGGAGGAATAAATGTGAAGAAGATCCACATACTCTACCCATTGATTGCTTGATTTGATTGTGGTTTGAAAAAAATGTATAGAAAATAGAACCATAAAGTTCAAAATAAGGAGCGTTAGATAAAAACTAACTTGATTGGATGTGTTGTTGCGAATCAAATTTTTCAGCAACTCTAGACAGTCCTGCACACAAGAAAATTGTTGGACCAAATTATAGGCATAAAAAATAGTGAAGTACATAAATATCATTTGAGAAAGGGTTTCCAGGAAAAGTTTCAAACTAGAACAAAATTACAGTAGTTTTATCCAAATATTATATCAAATCTCTATACAGATCAATTCTCCAATAGAAAGTTTTATCCAAATACTTGCCTGAACAACGACACCTCCGTCAGAACCCCCTTCTTCCTTGATAATGCTAAATATTTTCTCAAATGCTCCTTCGAAAACAACAATTTTTTGAATTTCCTGAAAACAAACAAGATCTATACAGTAAGAAAAATAACTCAGAAAATATAAAATATAAAATTTCACTAGATTATTAGTCGGGTACTTTATAAAAAAAACTAGAAAGTTCCACGATTAAACAAAAGAAAACATATCATAGAAATGAGATCGACCTCTGCTTCACGAGTTAGGTAAGTAAGAAGTAAAAGGGCTTCATTTCTTATGACCTATCAAAAGAAAAGCTACAATAAGATGAATTAAATGGAAATATACATGTACGTAATGCAGATTTTGAGAAACAAATGCAGACCTCACGATCCATGAGCATATCCATCAAAACAGTGATACCACGGGGTATTGAAAGAATGGCTTCTTGCAATCTAGAGTTATTACCAGGAGGAAGATAAACAGAAAAGAAAAAAACACATGAGGTGCCTAAATTAAATTAAGTAATGGAGATAAGAATCAGAAAGGCATATATTACCTTAAGTAATGGAGATAAGAATCAGAAAGGCATATATTACCTTTTCGGTGAATTTGTAATAAGAGCAGTTAGAAGCTGAAGTGTATAATACCGGACATAGAAATCATCTTCTGACTGCACAATTATGCAAGTTGTACGAATTAACAGAGCGTCACTAACCAGTAGAAAAGAAAATCAAGCAAATAAAAAAAATCAGAATGCACCCAACTGCCTTCGATCATTACCCCCAACCAACACGCGTGTCTGCGCGCACACAGACAAATGATACATAAACATAATTTTGTCAGATTTTGTTTGCATTTGATCAAGAAATTCCATACTGAGTATCGGTACATCACAACACGACCTGACCGGCATTAAACCAACGTGCTTTGGGTATCAATATAGAGGCTTCTGGTACTTATTATTAGAACTGAAGTCTAAATTTTGATTAAGCATCAGTTATGCAACTGGGCAGCAAATAAGCACTAAAGAAGAAAAAATAAATTAAGTAAAATTGCACGTTGCAGGTTCATTATTGGTAAGACAGTCCTTTACATAATCAACTAAAGTTCAAACTTAATCTTAGAGTTGCCAAGCCAAATTCACATCGGGCATTTCTCCTGTGCACCTACTAGTACAAGAGATACTATATATGTCGTGTGTAAAACTCACCAGCAAGCTGAGAAGAAGAGAAATGTTCTCTGATTCCCTAGAAAGAAGGTCAGAGTTCATTGGAGCGGGTTGAACCTCGTTCTTCGCCCCGTGAGAAGTCTCTATAGGAGTCAAGGCACTGACAAGAGTTTCTAAAGTGCCACGAATTAGTTCTACATCTTCACGGTCTTCTCTTAAGACATGTAGAAGCACAGGAAAGCCTGTTTAAGCAATCATGACAAAAAGAATTCATCCTCAGAAGAAACTGGTTCAATATCATAAATTAAGAGGAAACAATACATGTACAATGTACTAGTACAAAAGGCTATTGCTTGATGCTTTTAAAAAAAAAATACACCCTTTATTGTTAGACTTCCAACACAAATATACATAGGAAGACCAGAGCCAAAAAGCAAATGAAAGTACAAAACTTTTTAAAGGCCACGGATTTACAATACAATACCATAAAACAGCCAACGACCTCCCATACAAGCCCACAACAGGCATAATACCAAATCTGGCACCAAAACATTTAACTTAAAGTAACACATTTGAAAAACTTAGAACTTAAGGATGAAATTATTTAATTCAAAACATGATCACTTGATAATTTGGAGAGATTGATTAATGTAGGTAAACTAATCAACATTTCACAGAAAAGTAGATAAAGAAAGTGAGCAAGACCTATGGCTCCAAATGCCATCTGAGCTTGACGGCTCTCTGCTACTAGAGATTGTAATTCAGTCATGGCAGCTCTCCTATCGTCAGATCTTGCGCCGTTGCTGATTCGATCTAGATACCTTTCAACATAGCTATAGAGTACAATAGTAAAAGAAACAATCCTTTTAGGTGATAGTCCGAGGAAAAAAAACACTAGATCTATTAATTCAATAAAACACATTCATGTGTTATTTACCAACTTCTTGTTCCCCTTTTTCTTGTCCAGTTCACTTTGTAATTTTATTTAGATAGATCTGTTTATCTATATGTGGTTACCATTTAGCGTTTTTCTTACCCCTTATTTTCTCTTACTTATTTATATGTTATTCTGAAAAGGGAGGAAAAGCATACCTATCTTCGCTTGAGGTAGCATTTTCATTTCCAAATACAAAGCCACCAATTCCCTGCATTGAGGATAGAAAATCCCAAATGAAATTTTCGTAGTTGCCTGGAAGAAGCAAAAAAAAAAATCATATCTTTCCTTTGCAAAATTTATTAACCTGCATAATATTTCCGGCACTTCCAGCAATTCCTCTCAGATTGATTGACCTCGAATCCATAGTGATGATTTATTGTCAAATGAATTCCTGGAAGAACAGTGTAGCAAAATGTAAAGATTCCAATAATTTTGCTGTCTTACTAGAAATCTCTTTTAGTAAGAGAATATATGTATATCTAGAAACTACATTTATAACTTACGGGAAATAATCTGCAAATAACCTCAATTAACCTAATGCGCTTCTTAAAGAGCCATGTTCAGACTTTGAAAATTAAACCAATTAAAAGCATAACGAGAGTTGTTCTCAAGGCCAGATTTGTCATAAATTAACCCAATACACTTCATGGGGACATTAATGAGGCACACAATTTATTTATTCAACTGCAAACTGAGAATTACCCTAACTAATACATGAACAAATCAAAGGTATAAATGCATTTAGTTTTTTTTTGTGTGGCCTTTTCTTTAAATCTGAAAAAGAAGCGAGTAGAAAGACCTGATTAGAAATATAACAAGAGTGAGATAGCGAGAGGCACTGGCAGATCGAGTTGGATCTGCCTCTTGCGTCGGGTCGCTAATTCGAGAAAAAGCAAGCGAGAAGAGAGGTGAGGCGAGAGGAGCGAGGGATGGCTGGCGGCTCTAAGGCTCCAAAGAGCAGGATGAGTGAGAGGAGAGAGTCAGCGAATGGTACAGGGAGAGATCGGGAGCGGTGGGGGAAGAGCGAAACGGAGAGAAGAGGCAAACCGGAGGTGACAAACGAATTGGAGTTTTTTTTTGTTTCGCTGATCAGACTTTTAAATTGGATCCGTTTAAGAGAGGCAGAGATGAACCCCCTACAGTCCTACTTCAACAGAAGGCCTGGTATATAAAAAATAAAAAAATCAAGGAAAAGAAAGAACACGAGGCCCGGTATCAAAGTTACATATCTGTTGTTATTTAGACCGAACTTGACATCACATCGTCTATTCGTCTTTCATCTCCATTCATTCACGGATTCACCAAAATGTCGAAACGCCGCCCATCTTTTAAAAAAGAATTGAGTTCGTATCTTTGACAGCACTGAATAAAAATTCAGCACAGATTTAACAAATAATGATTTCATGGCATTGACTATTGAGAATCGTATATCAAAATTCGTACAATCAAACATCCCCGATTGCACCTGTACTCATTATAACCAATGAAAAATAGTAGTTTGAATTAAATAAAAAGAAGGCCCGTTTCAGTACTGACCCCTTCAATCCAAAACAATATAATGGGCCTTAATTGGGCTTGATAAGGTAATGAGCCTGACTTCATCAAGCTCTTTTATGAACTCAACTCTAAAATCTATAGGATTGGTTTGAAATGACGAATTCAAACCGTTGAAATCCTTCTATCTTACGGATGATGCGTCTACCAGTGAAAATTTTAAACTTTCGAATTAATTTAGTATAAAGTCAAGTGGTCAAAAGGCATTCAAAAAATGAATGCATTAAAATTAAATTATAAACCTTCTAATTTTGACCACTTGACTTTATACTAAATTAATTCGAAAGTTTAAAATTTTCACACGTAGATGCATCACCCATAAAGTAAAAGAATTTCAACGGTTTGGATTCATCGTATGAAGCCAATCCGATAGATTTTAGAGTTGACTTTACAAAAAAAAATTGATGAACTTGAGAACACACTAGTTCTACTCTTGATATTGATATTGATATCAAAGTCAAGTATTAATAATTATTGAACATCCAGGTGGACGGAAATAGAGATACCAATCCCTACATGTGGGGTCTATGTATTAAGTTCTTGCTCTCTCTCTCTCTCTCTCTCTGCATCTTTCCTTTTGCGGTTTGTTAGGTTTAATACTTTACTTCTCCATGTTTTTTATTTTCGTTGCTTGACAAACAGGTGGAAGTATCAGACTACAGTTGACCACCGACCTAGGATACATGTCACATCTCCATATCTCCATCGAAATCTAAGAAAAACAGACAGAAACAAAAAAACAAAGACTGGAATTTATGTGAGTTGAAGAAGTAATACAATCCTTGTGTATAGCTAAAGACAAAATCTAAATCCTCAAAGCATCTTCAATGTAATTTCTTTTAAATTGTTAATCTGATGTGTTAATTGCTAATATAATTGTTAGGTTGTAAGCTGATTTCTAAAAAAACAAATTTGTTTATAAAGCAAACGATTTCTTTTGAATATGTTGGTACTCTCTCTTTTCTATTAGCTCTGACTCCTTCATTATTTTTTCTATTAGCTTTGATTCAATTTCTGAGATGGAGGAATTAAGAAATTAAAAGGAACTTAATTTTTAAACAGTGTTTTACAATTATTTTTTATTTTTTACAAATTGAAATCAGCCGTACGTTGACAGCTCGAACTAAGGCTGGTATTTATGTGAGTTGACTTTTTATGGAGGATTGTGTAATTTGTGTGCTACGAAGGCAAATTGCACAAGAAGAAAACTACAATGATGATACGGAGTTTTGGGAAGATTGACGCTTGTAAAGCAAGTCCGTTTGAATTTTATTGCGGTCTCGTGTTATGAAACATACATAGTTGATTTACCGTCCTTTATTAAAACAGTGTCATTTGTTTCTTGAATTTTAATGAATGGGTACACATCTAATTTATCTAATTGTTTTGGTATTATACGGTATAATGTGAGCATTTTGTTACTGATTTTAAGTATTGAGTCTACTATTAGAAGTGCTAATTAAAAAAAAATAACTTGAGTTATGACTTAAGCTATAAACCTCAACCAAATAGAAATAACTTGAATCATAATTTAACTTTAAATCTTGATTTAACATTGAAAAATTTATGACGATCTAAGTTGAAAACTTGAAATAATTAACTTAGACTTCCCTTAACTTTAATTGTGAACCAGATTTCACCTGAGTGAAGAAATAATACCATCTAGAATTAATAATGCCCATTTTATAGCTTAAAGTAAGTTTAATTTTTGGAATCAAATCTCCTGCGGTCCTGCCTACCTGTTGGTGGAAAAATCCTACCCACAGGCTTATTTGTCTATTCATTTTATATCTGTTATAATTATAACAGTAATAATTAAAATATAAAAAAGTATTTGAGTTTTAAAAAATACACTCCATACTTTTATATTGACCATTCAGATTGAAGCAAATATAAAATGGATGGACAGATGGAGCTTGTGGGCAGGATTTTCTTGCCAACGGGTGGACGGGAGATTTGTTTACTTTTTTTTTGGAAAAATTGGTTATTTGCCACTCCAAAACCTTCTAATTGTAAAAATGTCATCCCGAAATTTGAAATTGTAAAAATGCCACTCTAAACTTCATTAATTTCTAATTTTGCCATTTATACTGTATTCTTATACTATTTTTATTAAAAGTTAACTGAAAAATACTGTTTTGGTTATACCGCCCGTACCCCATGAATGGCAAAAACAGAAATACGTATACCAAAACAGTATTTTTCAGTTAATTTTTAATAAAAATAGTATAAGAATACAGTATAAATGGCAAAATTAGGAATTAATGAAGTTTAGAGTGGCATTTTTACAATTTCAAATTTCGGGATGGCATTTTTACAATTAGAAGGTTTTGGAGTGACAGATAACCAATTTTTCCTTTTTTTTTTTCTCCTTCAACACGTGGAAGTGGAAAGCATGAATACAGACGTTCATTGTGTCCATGGTTGGTCGCAATTATTTATTTGAGTGGAGATTCACTAACAAATTATTTCGATAATTATAATGCTGATAACAATAAAAAAATTTATATTTTTAAAATTCCACAAGTAAAATATAATGCATACTTTACACAAAGCATGTCTAAGAAAATGATAAATTTCATCAGTTGACATAAATTTGTAACAGTTCATATTTAACAGCAATCGATGGAATATCAGATAATTTTTAAACTGTATGAAAATAACATGCTTGTAATACATATTTTTATTTTAAAGTTTTTTGACATGATTTGGAAAAGCATTGACAATATTATCAAGATAAGCCGTTTGCCAAAAATATCTCTGCCCTTTAATATGGCTTCAAAATTACTTTCTCAAAGGATACGCATTTTATGCGTAAAGGTCTAGAATAAATTGTAAAAGATAAGGATATATTTAGCTTGCCATTCGGTTTGTTGAGAACTATAAACTATGAATAGATAAAACAGAGTTGGTATTTAAGTTGTTTGGATACGTCACATCATATATATTTTTTTTTTCTTTTTTTCATTTGCATTGATTGGATATTTTCATGTTCTCATTTTGTTTCTTTATATTCGGCGGCAATGTTTTTTTCTTGTGGAAAAATAAGAGTGTAGCCCTTATACGACTGATCACGTATAGATACGCGTATTCGTGAACAAGTCCGCCTCATTTGAAGGAAAAAGAGTGTGTGTGTTGCCTATGGGCTATAATAAAAAATAAATAAAAATGTGATCATGTTTCTATGATATTCAGTGAAAATATATTGAACGTACAATGTGCAGAGAAGTTTTTAAAATAATATTTCTTTTTTTTTGCATTTCTCTAGAAAAAATTTCTGAGAAACGTATTGTATTATATTTCGATATAAGAATATCAGTGTTCCGAAAATATATCTTCTGTGGGGTAAAATTAGGGTGTTATTAAATCACAAAATTCTTTTGTAAACTTTAACTTTAAAACTTAACCAATTAGTTTGAAACAAATAATTCAAATCATTGAAACCGATCTATCTTACGAGTGATGCGTCTACATGCTAAAAATTTTAAATTTTAAATTATTTTTTTACAGAGTTAAGTGGTTTGTTAAAAAAATGAATACATTAAAATTAATTTATAAACCTTCTAATTTTGACTGACCACCTTATACTAAATTAATTATAAAATTTTAAATTTTAGTATGTAGATGCATCACTCTTAAGTTAGATAAGTTTCAACGGTTTAGATTCGTCATTTAAAACCAATTCAATAAGTTTTAAAGTTAAATTCACAAAAGAAACTTGATAAACTTAAAAACACCCTAGTTCTACTTGATCTTTTGTGTCCAAAATTTCTTAACTGCAAGAATTTGTTAAACAAAATTATTTTTATTATAAAAGTTTATTTTTCTTTAATACATATTTCTCTTCCAGAACCATACAACTCTAGTTTTATTAATGATTGTAATGAAGTATGCTTTCTCAACTTTTGGTTCAAATAATTGGCCTCATTTTTCGGAAAATGCATTCTGACATGAAGAACGACAAAAATAGTTCAACAAATATTTTGTAAAGATTAAAATAGATTTAAATAAGGCGTGTTTTCCGTATTAAAAATCTCCTGCAATCACTATTATTTGGGAAAAATACTTTCCGTTCTATAACGAGAGTTCATATCTTATGAGGTAATCGAATATTTGAGTTTAAATTCGGCCCATCCTACCCATCTTGTGAAGAATATTTGGATTAGTTACGTGATTAAAATTTATTTTTATGTAACATGACGTGACGTAATTAAAATGATAGATGACAATCACATCACGTGAATAATCTCGTTATGTGTAATTACGCCACACGTGATGCAACTGATTGCATTTAATTATTATTTTCAAGTTAATTCAAATAAAATAATAACAAAATATACTAAAAGAATAATAAATTCTAATTAAAAATAATATTGAAAAGATCAATTTGCGTAACGTGACTAAGATAATGAAAGATAATCACATCACGACTCACGAGAATGAATGCATCTTGTGATTGATAGACGTAATGAATTAGTAATGATGCGACTAATTTTTTTTGTGTAGCTCCATCCGACCAAATTTTGAGCTTAGTTCAGTTCAAAATAAATTTGAACTCAAGTCTCTCGGGATCTTTTTTTGGTAATAGAGTATATAACCAGTCATTTTCTGTCTCAGTCTCTCGACTCTCTCGGGATTTATTTTTTAATTAATTACACCTGTAAGATTGTAGAGAGATGCTTCTATGGACACGAGAACCTATTTGTAAAATGAACATATTTTCATTTTCAAAGTTCAAACAGTTGATCCGACCGTTCAACATTATCTCCATATTAAAATGTACTTGGAGGTCAAATTTTACATTTTTTTGAATTTTTTTACTATTTATTAAGTATTTTACAAAAACTAGTCAAATTCAGACCATTGAATTTTGTAAAATACTTAATAAATAGTAAAAAAATTCAAAAAAATGTAACATTTGACCTCCAAGTACATTTTAATATGGAGATAATGTTGAACGGTCGGATCGACTGCTTGAACTTTGAAAATGAAAATATGTTCATTTTACAAATAAGTCCTTGTGTCCATAGAAGAATTTGCCAAGATTGTATGGGATAGCAGGACTGCTAGCAACTTTTCCTTCGCTCTAAATATATTATTATTATTTTTTTTCAGAGAAAGCCCGCTGCTCTCAATATATTAAAATGTATCTCCCTGCATGCGATTATGACAGCTTACACGTGCCCTCTTCTCCTCGTCTCCAATTTTTTTTTCTTAAAGGCGAAGTTTTTTCTGTTCTTATTTGAATAATCGTCGAGTTTCTTCGTTCCCACTTCACACCACAGCCGTTGCTCCAAGTCCAACTGGACAATTACACGACTTATCTACTTTACCCAGCGGTTCAGCTCTGCCGTGGTGATTGGGCATCAAATAATTCGGGCTGATCTAAAGATCCGCAACCCGTAATTTGAAGATAATAACTGTAGATTGGGTATGGGCCTATGGCTGTAGGGGTGAAAACGGAGCAGATTCGGAGCGGATAATGCTGATACTAAATCCGCATTTACATTTTAATGAATGGATATGTATACGGAGCGGATAATCTACGAATACTGATTCGAATACGGATACAAAACGTTGAATAATCGAGTCATATAAATTTTAAAATAAAATACTAATGAACAAAATTGAAATATAAAAAACTACCATCTTAGCATGCATATAAGACTTTTGATTTACAAAATAACAGTGAAATTAATTACACCAAAATAACATTGCAATTAATTACACCACTATCGATGCACAAAATATAATATTTTTTAGCTATAAAATAATAGAAACTAGTATAGATAAACTGTATCACTTTATGCACAAAAAACTATAGTTATGCAATAAAGGATTAGTGCAAGAATAACGATTTTTGGGTTAGTGATTGATAATAGTGCTAATCCGAGTCGTTTGAGAATAGTGCTAACTTTGGACTATTCCAGTTAGTAAAAATGTCGTTTGGATTGTATATTTGAAATAGCGATGGAGGGAATGAATAAAATATTGATTAAACTAATCTAATATTTTTACATTTAATATTTAAACTAATATTATACTACATTTAAACTAATATTTTTAAATACTAATCTAATATTTTATTTAATACTAATAGAATCTAAACTGATATTATATTTATTTAATACTAATCTAATGTTTTATTTAATAATAATATAATATTTAAACTAAAATATTATATTACATTTAACATTTAAAGTAATATTATATTATATTTAACTAATATTTTATTTAATACATATAATATTTAAAGTAATATTATATTACATTTAATATTTAAAGTAATATTATATTACATTTAATATTTAAAGTAATATTATATTACATTTAATATTTAAATTAATATTATATTACATTTAAACTAATATTTTTCAATACTAATCCAATATTTTATTTAATAATAATCAAATATAATCTAATATTATATTTATTTAATACTAATATAATATTTAAACTAAAATATTATATCACATTTAACATTCAAACTAATATTATATTACATTTAATATTTAAACTAATATTTGATTTAATACATATAATATTTAAAGTAATATTATATTACATTTAATATTTAAATTATATTATATTACATTTAATTAAATTAATATTATATTATATTTAATATTTAAACTAATATTATATTATATTATATTTAATCTAATAGTTTATTTAATACTAATATAATATTTAAAGTAATATTATAGTACATTTAATATTTAAAGTAATATTATAGTACATTTAATATTTAAAGTAATATTATAGTACATTTAATATTTAAAGTAATATTATAGTACATTTAATATTTAAACTAATATTATATTATATTAAAATTTTAAATTAATATTTATTATATTTAATCTAACATTTTATTTAATATTAATTTAATTTGATATTATATTTATTTAATAGTAATCTAATATTTTAATTAATATTATATTAAATTTAATATTTAAACTAATATTTTATTTAACACTAATCTAATATAATATTATATTTATTTAATACTAATCAAATATTTTATTTAATACTAATTTAATATTTAAACTAACTCTAATTGAGAGGAATGAAAACTATTTTTTTATTAATATCACTAACCCCACTAGCTCTATTCTTGCTAACCCACCATTTATATGGGTTAGTAGAATAGAGCTATTCTTGAGCTAACCCAATTTTCTAATTGTTGTTTGGATCACCCAAGGTTAAGAATAGTGGAGCTAACTCAAGATTAGCTCTATTCTTGCCACATCCAAACGCAACCTAAGACATCATTCGCGACTAAATTTGAAGCATCATCCACTCTACTCATGGCATTAAAGGAGCATTAAAGGGTTTGATGAAATTTCTATTGGAAAAAAAAACACAGTAAACAAAATTAAAATATCAACAACCACGAAGTACTATACCTACAACTGGTACATAAAATTTACTTGTGCACTGGTACCGTAATAATCGATCGCAATCCCTCGCAAAAATCTCAAAATCAACACCTTAATCGAGTCAGGAAAATCAACAACCCGCACTCGATACTTAGCAATTCAAGTTCTACAATTCATCGCATAAAATCGACAAGACAAGAGAAATAAAAAAGGTCGTTACCGCTTCTTTTTCCCACTAATTTCAGCAGCTCGGCGGAGAGGAGGGAGAAACCTAAGAAAGCACAGTTGCTTAGTTGGTTCTCGGACAGGAGAGAGAAGAGCGATGGGACAGGTAGCGCACGAAAGAGAAAGGGTGAAAAAGAGCGGGATTAAAAAGAAGAGTGAGAATGAGAAGGTCCGGATCAGAATTCAACAATATAGTCCCACAATATAAGAGTAAATAAAATCAGCGCTGCTACATACTAAGTTTTTCATACCAACTTAAAATGAATCGAATACATGCGGATATCCGCTCCGTTTAGGGTTCACGGATTTTATCTGAATCCTTATCCGGAACAATTATGCATACACTGTAATTATCCGAATTCGGATCCGGAATTATCCAATCCGTTTAATCCGGATACGGATCTTGCTCAAATTCGGAGCAGATTCAGATCGGATTATCCGGCTCCATTTTCAACCCTATTGCTAAGTATCGAGTGCGGGTTTGCACCCATGTAAGAGCACCTATGGCTGCAGTTTGCACCTATGTAAGAGCATCCGCATTCCGCAATGCAAATATTTGTGCGAAAATAGCAAATTAATTATAAAAATATAAAATAATAGTTAATTTAACAAGTTGTTATTTAGCATGCAATTTGATCGAAATTGTTACCTCAGCTTTTATAAGTAATTGACTGTTACAATTATTGTAAGGAAAATAAAATAAATTGAAATGATGAACAAGCCTTATAAATCAAAACTGAAGACAAATTACCCGAATGAAAGTGATTTAATATTTTTGAGTAAAATTACTAAAGTTATAATATAACAATTTTTTTTTATGATTTCAGGTACGTGGACAGATATTATACAACTTTCCAAATAATATTATATCTTCGTATACTTTTCTCTTTCTTTTCCATTAGATTCCATTTGTCCTATTTTTTTTTTTTAAAAGAGCTCGCTGATTACTGTCAGTCTTTCTATTACCAGTGCGAATTTTATCATGCATGATTTTTAATATATCAATATGAATTTTGATGTGCGGTATGGCCAACAACATAAATCCATATAAATTCAAATTTATACAAAGTCCACGCTTAATAAAAAGAGCAAGATTCATATTTAACAGAGAGTGAGGCTATGGTACCATGCATAACACACTTTGGTCCGTACTACGAATTTATATTTATATTTTCAAAATTTAAATAGCCTATTTGAATTGTTTGTCATGATCTTCATATGAAAATGTAAATTTACATATTCTTAAAATTATTTTACTGTTTTCAAATAAATACAAAATCACTTGATTTAAAGATTTTAGATCATTCAAAAGTAGCGATTTTTATCTATTAAAAAAATAATACATAAATTTAAAAAAATTATAAAATTTGATCTCCAAACACATTGGGTAAATTTCGCTAGAGATCACTAAACTTTGTCATTTGTCATGAATTGGTCACTCAAGTTTAACTTGTCATTTTTTAATCACTCAACTTTGTCATTTGTTCCAATCAAGTCACTCTATACTTTTCTGTCCAAAATGCTAACGGAATATGCTCATTCCGTTAATATTTTGGACGGAATGAGTATATTCCGTTAATATTTTGAACGAAAAAAATATATAGTGACTTGATTGGGACAAATGACAAAGTTAAGTGACTAAAAAGAGATAAATTAAACTTGAGTGACCAATTTGTGACAAATGACAAAATTTAATAACTTTCAGCAAAATTTACCCAAGTACATTTTAATATGAAGATCATGACGAACAGTTCAAATTAATTATTTAAATTTTAAAAATAAATATACAAATCCATAATACGAACCAAAGTACGCTATACATGGAAACGTAGCCTCGCTCTTTAACGAATATCAATCACATGTTCAAATCTTCAACATTCAACCATATACAAGTCAAATTTACATGAATTTGTACTTAACCAGAGGATGTACGTATTCGACGTATTAAAAGTCCGTATCAAGACATTAAGTTCTTACAGTTCCCAAAAATTTTAAATATACCCTAAATGTTTTTTTAAAGTACTACAAATAGCGGCCCTCAAGACTGGAGACCGCCATTTGTCGTTGCGCCCCAATAAAACCCAAAAAATTCAAATGTTTCGTTGTTTTTAATTAATGTGTTTAATAATTTTGAAAAATAGAAAGAAGTAATTTGAATATGTTAAAAAGAACATCAAACAAAATAGATAAAATATCTTATAATTTAGATGTACTAGAAAGACTCCGAAACATTTTTCAGGCAAGATTTGTCCCGGCTGTAAAAAAAATAAACTATTTCTTGGTGTGTTACTAGAAAAAAATAAAGATGCTTTGGATCTGAATTATTGATTCCGGTTCAAAAGTCACTTCTAGTAAATAAAGAAATTATCGTGGTTCTTCTAATACATTCAAATTCTAAGGTACTCCATCTATTTTGAAAAAAAAAATCCATGCCATCATTACAAAAGTCAAATCAATTTTTTTTTTCAAAAATAGATGGAGTATCTTACAATTTGAATGTATTAGAAGGATCACGATAATTTCTTTATTTACCTAGAAGTTACTTTTGAACCGGGATCAATAATTCAGATCCAAAGTATTTTTTTCCAGTAACACACCAAGAAATAGTTTATTTTTTTTATAGTCGAGAAAAATTATGCCTGAAAAATGTTTCGGTGTCCTTCTAGTATATCTAAATTATAAGATGTTTCATCTATTTTGTTTGATGTTCTTTTTAACATATTCAAATTATTAATTATTCTTTCTATTTTTGAAAATCATTAAATAAATCAATTAAAAACAGCGAAACATTTGAATTCTTTGAGTTTATTTGGGATTTTGTGGAGCCGCAACGACAAATTGCAGCCGTAGTCCGTCATTTGTCATTGCGGCCTAGATAAATATTGAATTTTACAGGTTCAGTGGTTTTTTGATTTATTTTTGTTGGCAGGAGTATATTTAAAAATTTCTGAAGTTCTTGCAAGCATCAAAATTGGTTATGACAGTTTGATAGATGGGGGATATGTCGACAATAAAATTTATTTTTCCTCTAAAAAATATTATCTTTTTAGCGCTTGATCGGGGTTAAATTCTCAAATTACCTAATAATTTGTGCATAGAACATTAAAAAAAAGAAGTAGAAACAGTTTTATAATATAGACAATAAGTTCTTAAACAACAAAATATTTTAATACTTCATTTCGATTCACTGGATATTCTAAATTCTTGTAACTTTCTAAGCATTGTCTGCAAATTTCCTTTTCTACTAAATTTAATGATGATTATTAAATATCATCCACTCACCTAACATTTTAATTTCTCGTAAAGAAAGATTTAATTCGGGTTAAACACAATAAAACCCGTTTGCAGAAGTAAAACCGATAATACACAAAGTCCAAACCCACTTTAGCAACACGACAAAGCATCTAATCTAATCTAATCTAATCTTAAAAAGCGCACTAATATCTGCATATTTTCTTTCTGTATTAAGACTCTGAAGCTGTACCACTCCTCTCTTTCAACCCTCAAAACAAAACAATCCCACTCTTTGTTTCACTGGCAGCAAGAACAAAATCAAAGAAAGGAAGACCTTAAAAGGTAAACTGTAAAAGAAAGAAGACCAGGAAAGAAGAGAACAAATAAGAGAGAAGGAGAAAGGAGTAGGAAGCCTCGGCATCTGTTCTGCATTCCTCCTCTCCTCATCAACTCCACTTCCAGAATTCTCTCTCTCTCTCTCTCTCCTCGTCTATTCCTGTACTTTCCAACCTTCGTCATTCGTTATCAACTAGGGTTTCCGATCGACCAAAACCCCAGCTCAAGCCATGGACCCGACCACGGCCAATTCTTCCTTTCTCCCCTCCAATCCGTGGGCTCCACTTCCCAGCGACAATCTTGTTCCCCAAAATAGCGCTCCTGTACCAAAGGCGAAGCTCCTGTGTAGTTTTGGTGGTCGGATTCTACCCAGACCAGGCGATTCGGTTCTTAGGTACATAGGTGGCCACACACGGCTCATCTCCGTTCCGAAAGATCTCAGCTTTAATGAATTCATGCGTAAATTGTCGGGTGTAATCAACTCAACGGATCAAGAACCCGACCCGATATCCCCTGGGCCCCAGATTTCAGTGAAATACCAACTTCCAGGTGAGGATTTAGATGCGCTTGTTTCTGTTTCATGTCAGGAGGACCTAGAAAATATGATTGAAGAGTATGATAAGCTTGCAGCATCATGCTCTGATGGGTCAGCCAAATTGCGGGTTTTCTTATTTCCTCAATCTGAACCCGATCTGGCTGCTGTCGCACCTGATGAGACGGGTCAAAAGTATCTCGAGGCCATAAACAGTGCCGGACCTGGTAATAAAGAGAGTGTGACTAGTGCTGGTTCATCAGTTAACCATTCTGAAAGCACACAGGTATTAGATGGGTTTGAAAGTGTCCATGAAGCCATGTCGCCACCAGTACAGTCTCCTACTACTTACACGGGAAATCCAGGTTTTGTCTTGCCAGATCAAAACCTGGCTCATATACCACCCCAGCCTGTACCAGTGGCTGCTTATGTTACTCCTCAGGGTTTTGTGGAGTCCCAACAGGTGGCTTACCTTAATCCACATCAAATTGCCGGTAATATGTCAGCAAACATGGTGCCTTTGGCAGTAAATGCATTTACACCTGCGGTTCCAGTTACCGGACATAATGGGTCAGCAAAACCAGTACCTGCGCGGGTTGAGCCCATCATGGACAGTCAGTATGTCACAAGGCCTATGCAACCAATACAGCAGGTACAACCTCTGACAAGCGATCTAAATGGCTATAAGGCTCCACAGCCTCTGACAAGTGATCAGGGAGGTAACTACAAGGTTTTGCAGCCTCTTTCACAGCTTCCGCCAATACCACCGACTTATATCCAACACCAGCACTCAGATACATATGCCACACGAGGGGTCGCACCTGTACTGCCACAGGGAAATGTACCTGCCATGATATACGGGGACTGTGCCATGTGTCAGAAAGCGCTTCCACATCAACATTCTGATAATATGATATCTGAACCAATTGGTAATGCCTCTTCACCGGGTGCAGGGTCTGAGGTGAACACAAATCCAGTTTTTTACAGTATTCCACCAGAGAATGTGGTCAAACAACCTGCTTCTAATATAACCACAAACCCAATAGCCATAAACCCAGTATCCACATGCCCGGTGACCGGAAACCCAGTTAGCACAAATCTAGTAACCCCTATAGGAACTGGTCAAACAGGTGTTCATGGGATTGCAATTTCTCAGGGTTTGGACCCAAATATAGGTAGCAGAAGGCCAGTTATTCAAACCACTGAGGCGTCAGATCCTACTAGGAATTTACATAATACGCCTCTGGTTGTACCATCTGGTGACATACCAGGATCAAACGGACTATATTTAGCACACCAACCACAAAACAATATTCACGACCAGTTTCAACAGACTCAACCAATGGCACAGCCTTATTGGTCTACCACGAACCAATCCCTCTATCAGGTTCGGCCAGATGTGAGAAACACAGATTTTCAGACTACACAACCATCACAAGATCAAGGTGCTGAATTTTTGCAAAATTTTGTGAGTAGTGTTGATGCGAGGGTTCAAGCTTTAAATTTGGGCTCTGCAGCACCAAGAGAATCCAATTTGCAGGGAACAGTTCTTTTGAACCAGATACATGATAACTCTTTCTTGCAACCGTATCCTGATTCTTATGTCAGACCTCAAGTAGGAGGATCTGTGTTAATAAACACACTTCCAAACCCGGTTATGGGTCATGAACAAAACTTCAGTAGACCCATGCAGCAACCACCGGTTTCTGTCCAACCTGTTATTCTGAGTACATCCCAAGAGCAGATCGTAACAGGAAATAACACACCTTACACTAATAATGTTGGTGTGCCCGTGTACTCACAAGAGATGCATAGCAGCCAGTTTGTCCCTCCCCAACCTGTTAAAAATGTTGTGCATCCCCCAAAAAGCACTGTGAATGAACAAGATTCTCTATTCTCCAATCAAGATCCATGGAAGGCTATAGGTGGTAACGCGAATCTAGTGCCACCTATGCCCACAAGGTTGGCTAATAATAAGGAGCTTCATGGCACCGCAAGAGATCTGGGTGTAGAAAATAATATTGGTGCGTCTAGTGGATTGAATACCATACCTTTCTTAGAGGAAGGTAATCTCCCAAAGAAGGAAACTGGACCAGATTCAGTCCGAGTCAGTAAAGGTAATGTTTAAATTTTGATATGTTATTTGCTTCTTTTATAGTTGTGTCTGAAATCTGAATCCAAATTAATTGAATATATCTTTTGGAATGCTCAGGAGAGGAGATTGCAAAGAGACAACTACAAGCTGTAGCTGAAGGTGTAGCTGCGGCGGTTCTACAGTCGTCTTTATCTGGTGGCAATAACATGCTTGAAAAAGAAAAAGAGGCTGTTGTACTGCCGAGTAAAGCTGATCTTGAGAGGGTCATGGATGCAAAAGTTGAGGTGATAAGCCAATTTTTGGATTTACAATATTGCGCTTTTGATAAATTGTGTATGTTTAATTGATTTTCTAAATGTTTCTACTTGCAGGTTCAGGAGATGAAGAATAATCAGCTAGATAAAGTGAATCCCGGAGTTCCTCTTGTTGATGATATTGGTCGTTTACAGGTGTGTATGATGGTCCCACATGTTACCTTCATTCTGTTAGGCTGAGTTATTCTTTTGAAGTTTAATTTACCAAACTACACAAACTTAATATAAAAAAAATGTTTTTTTTGTTTTTTTTGTTATTATGATGCGTTCCCTTATCTGTAAAATATAAGATAAATAATACTTTAATTCTGAGAACTGGTCTCTTCAATTCAAAATGTTATCTTTTGTTGTACAATAATGTGGTATTCTTTTCAATATGTAGATAATAAAGAACAGTGATTTAGAAGAGTTGAGAGAGCTAGGTTCTGGAACATTTGGTACAGTTTATCATGGCAAATGGAGAGGTACTGATGTGGCCATAAAAAGAATAAATGACCGTTGCTTTGCTGGAAAAGCCTCAGAACAGGAACGCCTTGTAATTTCTCACCTTCAACTTCATTTTCTTATATTTTTATTTTCAAGGTTTAATGAAGAGTACATTTAATTAATGGGTTCCTTATGAAAAAATACCCTCTTTGGTCCTTTTGAAAGTTGATTGTCGTACCTTGTAAATATTTGGTGATGCGAAATTGATGAACTCAATAAAACTTTTCTAAAGGTCCAACATCAATAGAAATGACTTAAGATTGTACAAGAACTTTATCTTATATGCACAACTTTCTTTTATGAGTTTTGTGAAGAAGGCTATGTTGAACAGCTACATGATGTGGAAAGTACTGTACACAGAGTTCTATTGTTTTCAGGTGCCAATATGAACAAAACAATTTTTTCATAATATGAATAATATATAAGTTTTCATTTGTTATTATTCCGTCAGAAAGATTGTTATATTTGGACGTCTTTTATAATCTTAACTAGTAAACAAGTATTAGTTATGGAGAGATGCAATTATATGGCTTTTGTGGCCAGACTTATATGACCGAAACAGATGCCTTATAATATAGGTTTTCATATAATATTTTGATGGAAAGACCAAAATGATACAACTGTTTAACATGGAGGTTTGAATTGATATAATTTAAGGCAGCGATTGCTGTAAATGCCAATGACCTCTTCAGCCTCACCAATATGAAACCCTTGCTTTTCTCATTATTACCATATTCTTTTTACCTTTTTTTTAGAGGAACGATTTCTGGAATGAGGCAGGCAAGCTCGCCTCTTTGCACCATCCAAATGTGGTTGCATTTTATGGTGTGGTCGTAGATGGGCCGGGTGGATCTGTTGCAACTGTGACAGAGTACATGGCTAATGGATCCCTTCGTCAGGCTTTGCAGCGAAATGACAAGTATGTTCCTAATCGCATTAGCTAGATGTGTTATTTTATGTTTTGTTATTCTTACCCTTTCTTTCTATGTATGTTGTTTGCAAATCACAGCCAGAGTTGTCATATTTATCACTAAAACCTGATATAGTTTGGATGGTTGCCATATTGACAAAATGTTAGATCATTTGACTGTTGGAACTAATTTCATAGATGTAACCAAAAGATCAGGACCAAGGTGCTAGTTAACCTGATTTCCTGCAGATCCATCTCAGATATGATATAACCTATTCATACACGACCTGAATCTGGTTAACTATGGCAGGCAATTGTTGAAAAGATTTCATTATACGTTAATGGTGAAGGTCATTAAATTAAAACTTAACCTGCCTGAATACTAGAATATGTTATTTGTGTTATTTAGTTTATCTAGGATATATGTCACAATTATGTAAGGTTTTCATTTTTTTCACGTTTACCAAAATCATTTGCAATTTGCCTTGACGTTGGACCTGACCCTATGTTAATTACTGTAGCGGGAAACTACCTGATATAAGTAGTCGAGGTAACATAGTCATTTTTGGACTTGGCGTTGAGTATTGTCATTCTTTGCAAAGAAACATATATGCACTCTGTTAGTTGGTAAATAAGAAATTAGTAATCCAGAGAGATTCTTAAGAGATATTGTTATTTAAAAGGATCCTGGATCGGCGTAGACGTCTCGTTATTGCAATGGATGTGGCTTTTGGGATGGAATACTTGCATGGCAAGAACATTGTTCACTTCGATTTAAAAAGCGACAACCTACTTGTTAACTTAAGAGACCCTCATCGCCCTATTTGCAAGGTATCCTCTAAAACCTTAGTGCATTATCGTCTTGTTGTTCTCTGTGAAATAATATGCAGAACAGCCAACCAAATTTTCTTAATCTTTTTTTTTTTTTTTTAAATAAAGAAGGTAACATCAGACAGCTATCAAAATATAAATGAAAAATGCCATGGGTAACAATAAAAATTTGGGAGATTTCGCATAAACAGCTTCTCTCTTAGTTTCTTTAACAGTAAACTATCATTGTAGGCCGGCCTTCTATAGACAAAACTAATGAGCAGATGGGTTTTTTTGCATATTTTGATGGAATGAGGGAAAGGTGCAGATAGTATAGTTTATTATTAGACAGGTGTACATTATAGTTCATTATTGTGTAGTGTTATGCATCAGCATATGATGCCCCTTATTTTGTTAGGTGCGTACATGATATTTTTAAATTTTGTAGATATTGGCCCTTGCATATGCTTTCAGAAGAAGTCAAATGGTGGTGCTAATATTTTTTAGAACTTAAATTCATTATTCTAGGTTGGTGATTTGGGCTTATCAAAAGTCAAGTGTCAAACATTAATATCAGGTGGAGTTCGGGGTACCCTTCCGTGGATGGCTCCAGAGCTTTTAAATGGTAGCAGTAGCCTTGTCTCTGAAAAGGTAACATGACATCTCTTTCTTCCTATGCTGCACGGATACTGATACAGGTATCGTATCGGATAAAATTAGGATACAGCGTAACAGCATTTTTCAAAATTGAAGGTTACAATACAATGTATATATTTATTGTTTTTGAAGTAGAATAGTTAATATTATGTAAACTGTGAAATAAGAAAGTTTAGGGTCACAATAAAAAACCTATTTTAGATTATATTGGTTGGAGCGCTGAGCACCTTTAATCTTTCTCCTTTTTTTGAAACCTTGGAAGTGCCTGCCAAGTATGCTCTCTCTCTCTCTCTCTCTCTCTGACTCTCTGTGTTAATTTGCGTCTCTCTCTGAGCTTCCAATCATTAATGTGTTCTAGGTTGATGTTTTCTCATTTGGAATTGTTATGTGGGAGCTGCTTACTGGAGAAGAGCCTTATGCAGACTTGCATTATGGAGCCATCATAGGTATAACATATCTAGTCTGGAGTGTTACTTAAAAGCACCCTTCTAAACTTGGAAGTTTTATAATTTTATTTGAGGGTATAAATTGTTCATTTTCTTTTAAAATAGGTGGTATAGTGAACAATACATTGCGGCCCCCAGTGCCAGAGACGTGTGATCCAGAGTGGAGGTCCCTGATGGAGCAGTGCTGGTCGTCAGATCCATCAGAGAGGCCAAGCTTCACTGTTGTGGTAAATCGACTGCGGGCCATGGCCACTGCTCTTGCTCAGAAGGCTCAACAGTCCCAGGCCCAAAAATAGATTTCTTCTTTAGATAACACAATGTCGATATTTACCATGGTTTTAAACACTCTTAGTTCACTGGTTGGTGTTGGTCCATTAGAGAGACACTAGTCAGATAGAGTGTAGGTTATGAGGTTTTTTTTTTTTTTTTTTTTTCTGTATTTGATAGTTGAGTGCTCGTGGTTCTAACATTGTGTTGTGTTCTGTTGTGTTGCTAGGGAGATTGTGTATGAAACAGAGAACTCAGCAACAACCAAAAAAAGAAGAAGAAATATTTAAGAAAACTACGGGTGGTTAGATCCAGTGATAATACAAGCAAATAGTTCTAGCAAATTACAACTATAATAGATATTGGAACCACTGTTTCCCTCGATGTTCTTTGTTTTTAAACAACTAAGCTGAAATAATAAAAATTTAGATAAAGGTCCTGAATTGTGGTTACAATTTTGTGAAGGCAGTACTAAGCTTTGTGATGACAATCTTTGATGTAAAAGCTACTTTTGTATGCACTCTCCTAAATGTCCAGCTCTGAGGCATGTTTACCTGCATTAGATCTGAACCTAATATTTCGTCAGGAAGAACTAAAAAAATATGAACACGCTAGTATGTGAACTCAATTTATTTCAGATGATTACCTCTTGCTTTTACTTTTAACGGGTCCACATGGGTTGCTATGCCAGTTCCTCTTCCTCTGGTTAATAAACCAATTGTTTATCTGCTTAAGTTGTAACCCTGTTTCCTGGACCAACCTTGCCTTGTCTTCCTCCTGTTCAAATCAAGTTTTAGTTATGAAGGTACGGTACAGAAAACATGATAACAAAAGAAGAGAGAGAAAAATACTGTACTTAACTGTAGGATAAGGCCATTTGGAGTGAGATTGCCACCAAGATTTCAAGAGAGAAGCTGTGTCGCCTGGTAGTTTTCCAGCTCTTCTCTTTCTAAGTATCTCTTCTCTAATGTCATTAATTTTCGTCTTAAAACCCTAAGGGACCATTTTGCAACATTTGTAGTATAAATAAATGCATCTCTAGTAATATTTATAAGCTGAAGTTAGTATGTTTAAGACAAGCTGATCACAGATCATCGTGCTTTAGATATGCCAATAGTGCTCATCTGGAATTTTGGC
This sequence comes from Carex kokanica, assembly GCA_025461125.1. Taxonomy (NCBI): domain Eukaryota; kingdom Viridiplantae; phylum Streptophyta; class Magnoliopsida; order Poales; family Cyperaceae; genus Carex; species Carex kokanica. The sequence continues at coordinate 1,097,008 of JAJGRX010001461.1, forward strand.
AGCATGGCTGTCAGTACTTATGTGTGCCAGTACAGGACTTGCTTAAAAATTGAAATTCTTAGTGGAAGTTTTATGTAGCATCAAAGCTTAACTGTATGTAGTACACTGCTGAAACTGTTATGTAGTTATCACAAAAAAGTCCCATGACCACCTTATATTAAGGGTACAGTACACTGCTGAAACTGTACGTAGTTAGTTATCAGGTCCCCTACCAGTGTGTACCGAAAATGACAACATGAATACATTTAGTCAATAAACCAAAGGATTAATTACTTCAAAGATCACTTTCTTTGATAGGTTAGCAAACAATAAAGCCAAATCTGCAACTAACCTCTTTTAACTCGGTTTTTAGCTCCAGCCTAACGCGTTCAATTAAGGATCTTTCAGCCTCAGAAGGGACTAAAGGACCAAAACCCATATCAAGCCCGTCCAAACCTTGATCGGGTAAATTCGCATCAAGATCTCCATTTTCATCTGTGTTGTCATCTTCATTGTCAGACATAGTAGCACCTGTGCTTTCCTCTGGAGTAGCACCTAAAAATGCAATACCAAGAGAGAAATATTACCAAAGTGTGAAAAATAAAACGTTGCTGATAGTGATCCATTTAAAATCAGACCAGAGAAATGATAATTACCAGTTAAGGTCTGAAGAGACTGTTCAATTTCCCAGCAAGCCATGACTGCTTCCATTGCATGAACTCTGACATGCTGTTGAAGTTGCTCTTTGAAGGAATTAAGTAGTAATACATAATGTGCCTAGAAGATTAAACAAAATGGTCTCAGATTTATTAAATAATATATTGAGTAAATTTCATACCTAATTTAAAATTACATTGTATAAATGCCCAGATGGCGTTTATTAGAAAACACTACTACTGCAGAAATGAGTATTTTGTTCTACTTTGCATCAAGGACTTTACAAAAACAATTACCCAAATTATGTCTCAAATTTGTCAGCTGAACTTTCTTGCTGGTTTATATATTCAAGTGTTTAAATTGTATTAGGGTTCCAGTTGAAATGTCAATTGGCCCCTTACATAATTGAGCAGTAAATCAACCTAAAACTAAAAGGGGTACTGCAATTCAATTTACCATGAAATGATCAAGCTCTTTGCCGTCGCTTCTCACCGCTCCGGCAGAGGCAACATTAGAGTACTTAGCTACAACACGAGGTGATTCTGCCAGCTGGGCATCAAGCGTTGCCAATTGGTCGACTGGCGTGGCGACTCTCATGCACGCCACGTGTGCAGCGAGCAACTGTTCGAACAATGGGTGACTCATGAGCTCTGCCTTCAACTTTTCACCGTCTCCAATTCCAGTTCCAATTGTCCTAAGCAATTCTGGCTCTTGATTTGTGAGCTCCTCTGAGTAAAGATTGCTGTAATATGCCATTATTGTTAGAAATCAAGCAAAGGCAGAGACCAGAGAGATCTTTTAGGAGAGAGGAGAGGATTGTCCTTTGCTGTTAGTTTGGTGTAGAGAAGTCAAAAGAGAGATGGGAAAGGAAAGGAGAGAGGAGGGAGTAATTTAGTAGTGAGCTGGCTGTGCTGTCCGTACCATTTGGTGAGGGTTAGTTAACTTTTTGGAATCCTAATCAGATTCACTCTGTACATGTGAAAAGAAATATTTGCAAGAAAAAGAGAGAGTATAAAAGTTCCTTGCTTTGATTAGATAAATTATAATTTCCTTCATTCTATCTGCCATTTGTTCTTTTTTGAAACTGAAAATGTTTAAAATCCGATAGTACAAGTCATAGCTATCTCTTAGTTGTCATTATAGCGCATTACCGTGACGTTAAGCATTTACCAAGTCAGCAAATTCAAAGTACAATTTCTTGACAGACAAATTTCAACTTTGTTTTAGGTTTATTATTGCCGTTTCATCGTAGATTGAGGGACACCGGATTTTTTATTTGTAGCATTAAAAAAATACACATGTTCGAAATATGAAAGAAAAAATTATTTGTGAATACTACGTAGTTTGGTAACTTGACCTCCAACTTTTACTAAAAACAAATAACATACAGTTAGAAAAAAAAAAACTCAAATTCTAGCATAAAGACAGACTAAGTCTGCGTTTTACTCAGAAGCAAAACACATACTAGATTTAAATTTCACTCAAATATCGACGTTTTTGTTTTCAAACCTTGATGTTTCACTCTGGGTAAAACACGAACCAGGTATGCGTTTCTCTTAATCATTTATTTATTTTTATTATAAAAAAGACATGATGTTTCATCACTGAGTGAAGCGCATACCAAGTATGCTAGAATCCTGAGTTTTCACAAAAAAAAAAAGGTGTTAATTTTTGAAATTTTATTTTTTAAATGTTACAAATTAAAAAAATCGGAGAGGAACATGGTAAGTCCATTTTGTTTTTTCTTTTGATGAAAAAGAAAAAAAGGACAAGGTAGTTAATTTGGGAAACAGCAAAATCCAGGGACCAGCTGGCTTTATTTAGATTAAAAATGACATAACGTCGGTTAAAGCTGCACCTCTTTCAGAAAAGAACACTAACATCACATGTTGGAGTTTGAACTGAATGATTGGAGTAGTAGGCTTTAATCCATATACCTCTTTGTTTGGCATATACCACAAACACCAACATGAAAGGACATGGTTTCGGATTTTTGTACCACACCAGCCACACCTGGTACCACTGTGTCATATTTTCTGTCCCGGTTCTGGCCCAATTTCTTTCATAGTTAGCTTAAGTTTTCAAACTTTAGCATTTATATTTTGGAATATTTGGAACTAGACAGGAACCATTAATCTGAGCATCTCTAGGGACGGACTCAGGTGGTTTCAGGAGGGCAGCTGTCTTCTTTGGATTTTGAGTTTTAGTAGAGATTTATTAGTTCTGACTGATTTTGCCTCTTCCTGAAATTTTTTTTCCTCCTCTAAACGTTTGATTCGAGTTAAATTTAGAGTTAAAATTGAAATAAATTTGTTGAATTTTGATTGGTAATTAGAATTATAAGTCAAAGTATCAGAAATTACAAGTTAAAGTATTGAAAAGTATAAGTTAAAGTATTATTTTTTATTGAGTACCCAATTAGTTAATAAATTTAAATCCAATTAGATATTTAAATCCAATTCGATATTTTTTTTGCTCCGATGAAAATTATGAATCCGCCTGTGAGCATCTCAAAACAATATCTTGTCGAAAAGTACTTCTGAGAGAATAGTAGAGGTGGTACCTAGAGGATGGCCGACATTTTTATTAATACCCTAAGTCGATAAAAAATTATTAAAATTACCCATGCCCCCAAATCTTTATTAAAAATACTCATACCGGCCAATAATTGGCCGGTACCGATTAAAAAGCCAAACCGGCCAATTATTGGCCGGTACCGATTAAAAAGCCAAACCGGCCAATAATTGGCCGGCCCCGTGCTTTAATGACTTTTTACTGTTTCAGCCCCTATATTAACCCCAAATTACTCACCTTCTTCCCACAGCTGAAGAGGCAGAGGCAGCAGAGGCAGCAGCGCAGCGTCCAGGTATTTTTTTTTTTTAATTATTTTAATTATTTTTTATTTTTAAATGTTTGTAATTAATTGTAATTAATTGTAATTAAAGTTAATTAACTTCATTAAAATTAATGTTAATTAGTTTTAAATAGTTTAAATTCTTTTAGATTAAGTTCAATTAATTTGAATTAATTTTAGTTAGTTGTAATTTTTTTTAATTTAATTAAATTAATTGTAGTTGAGTTTAGTTAAGTGTAATTAATTAATTTTACTTAATTGTAATTAATTAATTTTACTTAATTGTAAGTAATTAATTTTAATTAATTGTAATTAATTAAATTTACTTAATTGTAATTAATTAATTACAATTAATTAAAATTAATTAATTGAATTTAATTTATTTTAGTTAATTTTAATTAATTGTAATTAATTTATTTTAATTAATTGTAATTAATTTATTGTAATTAATTTATTTTAATTAATTGTAATTAATTGTAATTAATTAATTGTAATTAATTGTAATTAATTAATTGTAATTAATTGTAATTAATTAATTGTAATTAATTTTAATTAATTAATTTTAATTAATTGTAATTAATTAATTTTACTTAATTTTAATTAATTAATGTTACTTAATTTTAATTAATTAATTTTACTTAATTTTAATAAATTTTAAGAAATTTATTTTAATAAAATTATTTTATAAAATTATTTTAATAAATTTATTTTAATAAATTTATTTTATAAAGTAATTTTAATAAATTAATTTAATTTAATTCATTTTAAGTAATTAATTACTTTTAATTAATTTTAATTAATTGTAGTTAATTTTATTATTTAATTTTAATTAATGAAAATTAATGAAAATTAATTTTAATTAATAACAATTAATTGAAATTAACTAAAATTAGTTAAAACTAATTGAACTTTATTTAAACTAATTTTCTTTATTATTCAGTCACTGTGTAAATTAGTAACCTGACAAATGTTTATCACTTTCAAAATGTAGTTCGATCACAATGCCATTGATTTCTATACACTGTGGTGGTAAGCTTGAACATAATGCAGACGGACCTTATTACAACAGAGAACCAATTGCTTCGGTTATGGTTGACGATAATATATCTCTGTTGGACTTGAAAGTCACAATTTTCGGTTACACCCGTTTTAATCCAGAAAGATGCAACCTTGAATTGGGGACCCGAGTGTGTAATGGAAACACCGGGAAATATGCACTTGCGAAAATAACAGATGAAAATACCTGGAGAGGGTTGTGTGGGCATTTTAAGGCCAACGGAGATTTTGTAATAGAGATCTATGTTAGAAGAGTTCCGAGAGAGGCAGGGGTTGGTAGTTCTAGTCAATGCTCAGTTGCAATGGAGACTCCCGTCGTGCCTCCAACAGAACGAGAAAGCAACTATCCACCTATTTACCCAGAAACGAACTATCACCCCACTTACCCAGAAACGAACTATCACCCTAATTACCCAGAAACGAACTATCACCCTACTTACCAAGAAACCATCTATCCACCTACTCACCAAGAAACATACTATCCAACTACTAACCCGGAAAACTACTATCTAACTCCGCCGCAACCACGACCTCAACCAATACTCCGAATTTGTTCCCCACCTAGACCCGTGCATGAGGAGCCTTTACCATTCCCAGGCCCAGTACACGATGAAGTTGGGTCAGATTTTGAAAATATCAATGATATCCCGGATGAACGCTTGCAGAGTGGGGATGAGTATGATGGACATGAATGGGACTCTGATCACATAGATGGATGTGGTGAAGACGGTCCAGTTGACACAGCTGAAGGGCCCATTCGGAGCAGCTCTTACTCAGCGCCGCTCAGCGGGCGGAGTGATACGCACCCGTTCCCAGAATTCAATGATGTATCTCGGTTCAGAGAAGCAGATACTGGTTCATATGGGCCACGAATCGAGCGCACGGGTGAGCTGGCTGCAAACCAATATTTTAAAAGCAAGGATGAATTAATGAAGAAGATTAGGGAGCACCATGTCCACAAGAATCAGGAGATAAGAATGAGTAGGAGTGACACCCGCCGGATTCATGTGGTGTGCAAAGACCGGCGTTGTGGTTACGAACTCAGGGGAAAAGCATCGGGATATGGAGATGCGTGGGTTATAACGATGCAAGACAAGCCTCACACATGCAGTACTGAGTATACAAGGATCGACAATGAATGTCTGACGGCATCAATCATTGCCGATGTCATTGGGAACAGCATTAAGACTGACCCCTGTATGAGCATCCAGTCGGTGGCAAACTGTGTTATGGCTGTGTATGACAAAGTCACCCCGAAATACAACCGACTGTGGAGGGGTCGTGAGCTTGCAATAGCCCGAGAATTTGGGGGTTGGGAGGAATCGTACGGCTTGCTGAGACCACTATTGATGGCCATTTGCGTCAAAAATCCCGGATCAAAGTACCATTTTCTGACCAGTCCGATACGAGACAAAGACACAGGAGTAATAAAGGAAGGGCAAGTTCAGTTCAGGGCCGTTGCCTGGGCTTTTGGTCCATGCATTGCGGCGTTCCGGTTCTTGAGACCGGTGATCAGCATAGATGCGTGCTTCTTGTCAGGAGTAATAAAGTACAATTAATAACGCTAAAAACGTCTAAAGTAGACTCAAAACTATAAAAACAGCTAAAATATAGTAGAATAACGGTAAAAATATTTAAAATAGGCTTAATTACGCTAAAAAGGGATAAAGTATAATTAATAACACTAACAACGTTTAAAAAATTTTAAATAACGGAAAAAACCGCTAAAATATGATTCATAACGGTAAAAATAGTTAAAATAGGCTTAATTACGCTAAAAATTGATAAAGTACAATTAATAACGCTAAAAACGTTTAAAATGGACTCAATAATGGTAAAAACGGCTAAAATATGTTTCATAACGGTAAAAAATGTTAAAATAGGCTTAATTACGCTAAAAAGGGATAAAATATAATTAATAACGCTAAAAACGTTTAAAAAATAATCAATAACGGTAAAAACCGCTAAAATAGGCTCAACTACGCTAAAAACGGCTAAAATATGCTTTACAACGGTCACAACATCTAAAATAAAATTAATTACGCTTAAAACGGAAATAATAGGCTTACTTACGGTAAAAACTGATCAAATTGGCTTACTTACGGTAAAATCTGATCAAATAGGCTTCACGACGGTACAATATGCTAATTTACCTAATTATAGGCTTAATTTAAATAGGCTTAATTTACCTAATTATACTAATTGGCCTAATTTTACTAATTGGCCTAATTTTACTAATAGGCTTAATTTATCTAATTATACTAATTGGCCTAATTATACTAATTATACCTAATTATACTAATTTACCTAATTATAGGCTTAATTTACCTAATTTAAATAAGCTTAATATACCTAATTATACCTAATTATACTGATCAAATAGGCTTAATTTACCTAATTATACTAAAAATATAGTCAACAATGCTAATTATATAGTCACCAATGCTAATTATACTTAATTAAAAATATATTGACCTAAATCATAAACTGTATACCCTAAATTTGACTAATTACTCTAATTACTATTTAATTTCAACTATTTCTACTAATTATACAAATTATGGTAATTACTAACAATTTCTAACATTTTACAACTAGTTTACTCTACAAAATAAATTCCAACAAATAATAGGGACTTACTTGCAAATCTGGGAGGAGAGGGAGAAATCCGGGAGAATCTGCTCAATCGAGGAGAGAGAGTGTGAAATTTGACGAAATGAATTGTGAGAGAGAAGAGGGAGTGTGCATGCCAATTTATAGAACCGAATTAACCTCGGAACCGGCCAATTATTGGCCGGTTGGGGCTCTTTAATCGGAACCGGCCAATAATTGGCCGGTTGGGCTCTTTAATCGGATCCGGCCAATTATTGGCCGGTTGGGCTTTTTAATCGGATCCGGCCAATAATTGACCGGTATGGGTATTTTTAATAAAGATTTGGGCCGGTGGTTATTTTTAATAATTTTTTATGGACTTTGGGTATTAATAAAAATGTCGGGAGGATGGGAATGCTGACAAAATATTATTACAAATAATGCAAATCACAGTGAACAGGAGGAGACGGTAAAAGTGGAATTGTAGGCCTACGGGCTGTATTGAAAGCAAAAAAAAAAAAAGAAAAAAAAGTGGAATTGTGTCTCTAAAATTGGAAGCAAAAGTAAATATGCTGCAGAACGGCCCAGAGGTATCTTTTTCTCTCTGTCCTTTCTTTCATCGGGAGTCGACGAATTAAACCGATGAGGAAAAACGTGCCGTGCTGTGCCGTGACAAAAATTACTAAGAGTAGTAACGGCACGCGAATGGTCGTGCCGTGACCAAATATGCGTTAACTTACATTTGATCGCATTTAACGTTTTAAAAAAAATATGAAATAATTCTTTAAAATTCAAATGTTTTAATTTAAATTTAAATGTAAATATTTTAATTAAAATAAAATTATACTTTATAGGAAGATATGTTAGTGTATTGCCTCGTGACTGTCGTGACTGGCGTGTCTACCGTTCCGTGACTCACGTGTTCCGTGCCGTGCCGTGACCAAGGCAATTTCCGTGCCGTGCCGTGTCTTCTTTGCCAACAATTGGTCACGGCACGCGAATGGTCACGGCACGGGACACACGAGTCACGACACGTAACCGACACGCGTGCCGTGCCGTTTCGTGACGGAGCCGGCTCCGGCGTGCCATTTTTCCAACTCTAACGGTGACCTACTCAAAATTCTTACCCATGGATAAAAAAATATTCAAAATCTTACAGCACTCCATTTTAAGTTTTTAACACTTGCTAAAATTTAGAAGTATTTTTTTTTTACATATATGCAGTTGATTACTGCATAACGTACCAGGATACGCGCTTATACATGTGATCGAATGGGCGAAACTAGAAAATTAAGATTGAAGACTAAATAAATTATTGTAGTGTAATTTTATTTTACAAGAGGGGGTTAATATGTATGAGTACTTATATAAATTATAAAATATAAATGACTAAAGTGCTTATTTCTAATTTCTAACCAACGTTATGGTCTGCCACTGATTGGATAAAATACTAGTACTTTGCTACGGGTTCAAAATTCAAACAAAAATATAAACAAATCACACCAAATATTTTCATCTTTAACAATATTTGTCTTGTTATAATTTCTCTTTATTTAATAATGAAATGAACTATTTTATCTTTACCTTCCCATTAAATAGGAAAGTAATAAATATCTAGTGAGCAGCATGTTAATTACGTTCTTATTTTGTTGTAATCAATAACATAAAAAGAAAAAAAATGTTATCAATTAATTGTTTTTATGCCAACATTCATATGAAAAAATTGTAAAGAGAAAATCAAAGTAGCGAGTGTTCATAGAACTAAATACAGACTTCAACACAATAAATGTTAGTATATTGCCACATAAAATCACAATTGTAGATTTTTTTTATCTTAACCTTTTAAAATCTAGTGAATTAAATTACAACTGTTGACGAATCAGGACATCTACATGCTCAATATAAAAGGAGAGATTAAAAGTTATGGAGTGAGCCTATGGTAATATGTAAATGTACACATCGGTTCATACTATCTATTTATATCTTAATTTTTAAAGTTTAAATAATCAATCCAAACTGTTCTTTTTTTAGATAGGTAGATAGATAATCACTACTTTAATTTGGATGGTCAAAAATCTTTATATCAGGTGATTGTCTGCTTATTTAAAAAAAAATAGTTAAAAATTATAAGAGTAAAATTTGATCTTTAAAATAAATAAATTCAGTCTCTAGATATATTTTCAGACAAAGATCATATTGAGCAGTTCGAATTGATTGTTTGAACTTGTAAAATAGATACATGAATACATAATACAAGTTGATTTGCATGTTCTAGAGTCCTGTAGCCTCACTCAAAGTTATGAGCTAAATTATTTTGGTGAAGAATTTAGTCAAAAATTTATAAAAATGTACCAAGATATTAGTATAGTTTGAATTTATTCAAAGAAAGTGTAAAATATTCAATTTTATGTCTATTTAAAAAAGAAAGAAATTCATAACAGTAGCTGCCAGGTTGTTCACTACAACAACAAATAGTCAATTTTATGTCTTTAGTCATATAAAAATTTTAAAAATAAATTTACTATATATTGAATATGCATACTATTATTCATGAAATTTCGTACCGCATAAATGGTATATGGCTATATGCACTGTATTTTAAATTGCTCTTGAGTGTATGCCCATATATCATCGACAAGGACGAATTTAGAATTTCTGTTAGGACAGAGCACTGCTGGAGTTTAAATAGTTAATCGGATTCAAATCTATTAACTTACTGGGTACATAATTGTAACTCAGTTTCTATAACTATGTTTATTAAAAAATCTGTTATAATTATAAATCGATTGACGCAGTATTGAAATATTTTTTCTAAGCTAATTAAAAATTCGTTTAGTACAGTTCAAAGTGGGACTGTTCTTAGAAAATTAGCAAATTGAAGTCAAAACTTACAAAAAAATTTAACCGAAATAAAAAGGTCCAAAAAGTTCGGCCAACTCATTTCATTAGAATTGTAATGATAGGTTCCACCGTTAGACCTTTTGGTTCTCTTCTTCTCCTTCATTCTATTTACAAAATAGAGCATCGCAAATCCAAAAAAATGAAATATGCAAAATTGACCAAATATCGGAAGAAATCGGTTCAAGAATCATATAGCTCAGGTCAGAGGTAGGCACTACATCAGACTAGGAATAAACACACTGAACAATTAGTACTGGATCGAAAATAAAAATTCAAATCCAGAAGTAGACAATTACCTACTCCAATTTCTTCCTGGATCCGCCATTGATGCAAATATACCACTATAGATATATTTGTGCGTAAAAGAATGACATCAATTCCAAGATGGTATTTATTCTTTTGATACAATTAGTTCTACCAGCACTGCGTAGAGTAGATGAATAAGACATCAGTTCTCCCATGGGAGAACATGGGTTCGAGTTGCATGAGTGTGTTGTGTGAGTGCCTACGAGCTTAAATAAAAAAAGGAAATCGAAGATAATATTTATTATTTTGATACAATCTAAACGGTAAACACATTTCTCTTCAGCTCTCTGCAGACTATAGCTGAATTAACATTACTTATTTCACTAACTCAACAAATCGATATTTTATAAACTAGCATCATATCTAATAATACAATCTAGAATTCTAGATAGTATTTGCACTACTTAAAATTTTACAAAATTAATATTTTCTTTGAATTATTCGAATTATCGGTTTTCTCTTACACTATTTATTTGACGATCCAAAGTCCAAACACTGGGAGGATTTATTAGAGGCAGCTGGACCAAGTAATTTGTACTTGTGCCAATAATATGTCATTCCGCAATTAAAGGTTGATTTTTTTTTCTTTTTGAAAAAAAAACAAATAACCAGTTTTATTTTCAAAATTTTAAATTTATTAGATTTGCAAGTTAAACCTGCGAAACTAGCAGGTTGATTCTGCATGTTTAGTCTGCGGGATCATTCTCTTTAATTTCTGCATGCATTAAATATCAGAATGGTTCCACAGAACTAATATGTTAGTTTAAACCTGCGAACCTGGTAAATTTAAAAAATTCAAAAAACTGATTAAACGGTTTATCATCTTTTCAAATACGGTAAATAAAATAATTTCGGAATTAAAGGAGCAGTTTTATATTTGCAATGCCAAAATTTGTACGGCAATTTCTGAAGCTCGTTTCCACAGGAAACTGCAGTAAAAATTCACCTGGAGAAATCACTGTTGAAATAATGGATTCCTTCTGATGTACTACTCACAGAATGTGCTTTGCTTGGATGGGACGATCCACTTGATCGAATTCATATCCTCTGCATTAACTTAAAAGAGAATCTTTTGAGTTAATGAATCTTGATTGTCCAATATGTTTCAAAATTCGTGCGAACTAAATCTGTATTAATATTAAGGGACCGACTAACTATCCCCCGGTTCCTATCCCCCATTCATCCCCCAGTCAATAACTGTCTTTGTTGACCGCTAATTAAGAGAGGACCACAAATTTCAGCGCTAAAAGACAAAACAAAACGCGTTATTATCGCGGCGAGTGCAAGTATTAATATGTAATACATGAAGTATTCATATATAATACATGAAGTATTCATATATAATACATGAAGTATTCATATCTAAGATATCAAGTATTTAAAAAAAACTGGACACATTACTTATCCATCTTTTACACGTTTTTAGAGGTGATTTTTTTTCTCCGTTCACTCTAACCAATATTTCTGACAATCTGTGAGGAATTTTGCAAATCTAAAACCACGAACGTCTTCTACGCAATTTTCTCTTTCAAATGAGATCCATGATGACATACTTTCGAGTTGTCCGTTGCACAAGTATTCATACCTTGTCATTCAAGTATTCATACCTCATCAAGCAAGTATTCATACCTCATCAGTATTTCACAAATAAAAAACTGGACACATCATTCACTCATTTTTTACCGATTGAAATTTTATTACCACTCGATCATTTTTTACTTGATATCTTAGGTATGAATACTTGTTCGACGAGGTATGAATACTTGCTCGACATGGTATGAATACTTGCACGACGAGATATAAATAATTTTACGAGGTATGAATACTTGCGCGACGGATAACTCAAAAGTACTTCATCATGGATCTCATTTGAAAGATAAAATTACGTAGAAGACGTATGTGATTTTAGATTCGCAAAATTCTTCATAGATTGTCAGAAATATTGGTTAGAGTGAACGGAGAAAAAAAACCACCTCTAAAAACGTGTAAAAGATGGGTAAGTAATGTGTCCAGTTTTTTTTAAATACTTGATATCTTAGATATGAATACTTAATATATTATATATGAATACTTGATGTATTATATATGAATACTTGTGCGCGTCAGTTGTAAATTTTTTCAAATATAAGCGGTCCTCCTAGTTAATTAGTGGTCCCCCACGTAATTATGATTGATACACGTTTTCTTTTGTCTTTTTGTGCTTCAAGTTGTGGTCCCCTAGATAATTAATGATTGGGGGATGAATGAGGGATAGGAGCCGGAGGAAAAAAATCTTTATCCTAATATTAAAAGATATCTTTTGTTATAAACATGAGCCGAATTGACTCCGTTTCCGACTCCGTTTAAAATCAGATGGTTAAAATTCATTAACTCAAAAGATTTCCTTCTGAGTTAATGCAGAGGACACGGATCCCGACTTGATCTCAGGCCTATCACAAAAAATAAAATAAAAAGAACTTGATTTTGACCTTTTAGAGGCATGTCTTCTGAAGATTCCCTTTCTCTCTGTCTCGGATGGGACCAATCTTGTTTCGTTCCCATAAAGATTATTGATCGATCGGTTTTGTTTATTTATTCACAATTAAGCATTGAATGTAGTGCGTCTACTTTTTTGCTTGATCGTTCTTTCTGAACATTATGCACTGCATGATTTCCTCTAGTATATTTATTAAAGTGAGGCTATGTTTTATGTGTAATTATCGATTCGTACTATGAATTTATATCTCAATTTTCAAAGTTTAAATAGTCGATTCGAACAGTAAAATATGATCTTTATATGAAATCGTATATGTAGACTAAATTTATATTTTTTTTAAATTTGTTTTACTATCTTTTTAGATAGTTAGAAAATTACCATTTTTGGATTGTTCAAAATTTTCAAATAAAGTAATTTTCTACTTATCTAAATAATAACAGACAAATTAAGAAAATGAAAATTTTGATTTACAGTACATTTTTCATATAAAGATTGTGTTAAACAATTCAGTTAGATTGTTTAAATTTTAAAAATAAAAATATGAGTACATAACATTCATTGTGTAATATGCCGAATTTTTTATTTATATCCAAAAAATAAATCAAATTACAAAACATAACCAAGTTGGGGGCGAAATTCGAAATATACCCAAACCGGAAATTTTTTTTCCGGATTCAATGTCTAACTCCGGAAATTTTTTTTCCGGAAATTGAACTCTAATTCTGGAAAAAAAATTTCCGGACTTAACAATTTTTTTTTTTTTTTTAGAGATTCCGGATAAAATTTTTCCGAACTTAATAAATTTTTTTTTTTTAAAAGATTCCGGATAAAATTTTTCCGAACTTAACAATATTTTTTATTTTTTTATTTTTTTAGAGATTCCGGAAATTTTTTTCCGAACTTAACAAATTTTTTTTTTAAGAGAAAAATAGCTAAAATACTGAAATCTAACGCTAAAAAATCGAATTATTTTTTGAAATATTTGTTAAATTAATTAAAAAAAATTCAAAATGGTGTAGAATAATTTAGAAATTATCAAAATAGCTAAAATACTGAAATCTAATCCTAAAAAATCGAATTGTTTTTTTAAATATTTGTTAAATTAATTAAAAAAATTTCAAAATGGTGTAGAATAATTTAGAATTATCAAAATAGCTAAAATACTGAAATCTAACACTAAAAAATCGAATTGTTTTTTTAAAATATTTGCTAGATTATATTTTTTATATATAATTAGCATATTTATACTAAAACAAGCTAAATTACTTGATTTATGCTGAATTACACTAAATTACAATAAATTATGTAGAATTATGCTAGAATACGGTAAAGTACGCTAAATTACGTATGAATAGGGATGATATCTTCACTGAGAAGGTGAAAAACGACGACGAAACTTCAAACGGCCATAAAACGGCGTCGAGTGTCCGATTTCAGTAAATGACCACTTTTAGGAAAGCTTGCGAAAATGCGCATGCGTCCGGACTTGCTTTGCCAGACTTCCAAATTCAGAATCGCCAAAAAACAAATGGAAGAGCCTGAAAACTTTAGTTGAAGTTTCCGATTAAGATTTTCATTTATATTATTCAATCTACGTAGCTCAGTAAATTAGTTATGTAATGAACTTTTAGAATACCAATTTTTATTATTTTTGGAATTTTTTTTACTATTTTTTATAATTTATGAAAGATGCCACAAAATAAGCCCCATTCATACGTAATTTATCGTATTTTAGCATAATTCTACATAATTATTATAATTTCAGCATTTTAGTAAATTTACCGTATTTTAGCACAAAATCGGCCCTATTCGTAGTAAAAAAACAATTCAATTTTTTAGTGTTAGATTTCAGTATTTTAGCTATTTTGATAATTTCTAAATTATTCTACACCTTTTGAAATTTTTTAAATTAATTTAACAAATATTTAAAAAAACAATTCGATTTTTTAGCGTTAGATTTCAGTATTTTAGCTATTTTTCTCTTTAAAAAAAAAAAATTTGTTAAGTTCGGAAAAAAATTTCCGGAATCTCTAAAAAAAAATATATTGTTAAGTTCGGAAAAATTTTATCCGGAATCTCTAAAAAAAAAAAAAATATTTTATTAAGTTCGGAAAAATTTTATCCGGAATCTCTAAAAAAAAAAATGTTAAGTTCGGAAATTTTTTTTCCGGAATTAGAGTTCAATTTTCGGAAATTTTTTTTTCAGAGTTAGACGTTGAATCCGGAAATTTTTTTTCCGGTTTGGGTATATTTCGAATTTCGCCCCCAACTTGGTTATGTTTTGTAATTTGATTTATTTTTTGGATATAAATAAAAAATTCGGTGTAATTAATATGCATATTACCATAAACTCACTCTATTTATTATATCGTTTTTCTTATCTTAGTTGACAAGTGATCTGCACTTAATGTTGTATTATATATTAGAATTATATTATAAATTTCTAAACTTTGATTCGCCGACGGCCTTGATATAAATTTTGTTCTTTTAAAAAAAAGAGCAAACTGGACCGTTAATCTTGAATGAAATGTGTGGTATATAATTGGGAGCAAATTGAAGCATGCAAATTTAAGTGCTTTGGAACCCTCCTCATTATATTTAGAGTGAGGCTATGGTGCTATGCATAGCACGGATGGCTAGTGTACTACGGCTCAATATGGTACTTTTTAAAATCCTAACGGTCGATCCGACCGTTCAATGTGATAACCATATGAATATGTACTTGCAAACTAAATTTTATATTTTTTCGAATTTTTTTACTATTTTTTCAGATAAGTAGAATTTTGATGGTCCAGAATTTTCAAAAAACACTGATTTTTTTACCTATCTAAAAAAATAGTAAAAAAATTCGAAAAAATATAAAATTTAGTTTGCAAGTACATATTTATATGGATATCACATTGAACGGTCGGATCGACCGTTAGAATTTTAAAAAGTACCATATTGAGCCGTAGTACACTAGCCATTGGTGCTATGCATAGCACCATAGCCTCACTCTTATATTTATATCGAATCAAACACTTCTACTGTTTGCCAAGTATTTCGGATGCATGGTAGCGAACAAAAATAAAAAGTAGCCTATAATTGAATAATCACATTAACATTCATAAAGTAAACAAAAATAAATTAATAATAATAATTAAAATTCAAAGTTCAACCTCCACCCCTTGTTACTCAATTCACCTCTAAAACTTAAATTAATAATAATTTGTGCCAAAATAATCTTAAAAAAAATTGTGATAATTTTTTTATATAATTTTAAGAATAAATATGATTATTTTTTTTACAGGTTCTTTAAACTTCTGAAACAACGAGTGACGCTTTTCTTTGCTCATTTTTAAATAGTTGGAAACAGATAAAAGGCCTTGAGCAATGCTGCGATTTTTCAGTAGAAATTGTTTTTTCTTTATTTTTATTTTTAAAAAGAACTAATTCAATTTCCCTGACTTTAAGGGAAAATATTTGTCTCCCAGGCGGGCTACTAGAATAATTTTAAATACAATCGATTCGTATTTAGAATAATATAAATATTATACAATTAATAAAACAATTCATGCCAACATATATTATAAATTAATTATTTTTTTGCACGTACTGAAAATTGTTAGGTCTAAAATTTCCTTCCAAAAGAAGTGTAGTGATAAGAGGTACTATCGTAAAGTCTAGATATATCATATTATGACTCATAACCAAGATATGCAATGTGTTTAGGTTTAAACTTTGACCAGTATATTGCTAACTGTCAGAACAGTTCTGGTCTTGGGTTTGAAATTGGAAAAACGATTTAGATGCTTCGGGGTTTAAAATTTTAAATAGTCTCCCATTTCATTGGGGGCAGAGATTAGGAATGAGACTTGTCTGATTGTCTCTGGTTAAAAATATTTTAATAAGAATATGTTTTTCTTATCGTGTTCTTTTGAGAAAAAAAATATAAACATATATTTACCGTTCAAAATAATTATACAATTATATTTTATTTTAAAATTTTGTTTCATTCTATTTTGTATCCTTTCGAATCAAGTTTAAAATATGTTTGTATTTCGAAATAATTATACAATTATATTGTATCATAAAATTTGTCCCATTTAATTATGCACCTGACTTTCCCTTGACCAAGTATGAAATAGATCAATTTTTAAATTGAACAGTTCATCTTAATTAGTTTTGGTTTAAAATCCGAAAATAACAATCTTTTGTGAATATTTAATAGTTGAATGACTTCACCTCTAACCTTTATTCAAAAAAAGAAAGAAGAATGATAGCGCTAACCTGGGAATAGCTCCGCTATTCTTAAAAGCTGTGATCCAAACGTAAAATAGAAATTAAGAATAATACAGGAACAACGCTATTCTGCTATTCCTATGAAAATGTGGGTTAGCAAAATTCTCAAATTGTTGGGTTAGCACTATTCCTACTATTCCAAATATATAATCCAAACAACATTTCTATTAACCCGGAATAGTCCAAAATAACACTATTCTCAAACCACTTGGGTTAGCACTATTCTCAACCACTAACCCAAAAATTGCTATTCTTGCACTAATCCTTGCACGATCCAAACGTATCCTTAAATGTAGAAGATAACTTTAACTTTAATTTAAGTTTCGGGAGTGCTATTTTTCCGGTTCAGGGCCCACCAGATTTTCTTTTATGTTGTATCAACATTATCCTTATTAATAGAATCTTAATGTTCCCCTAATAAATATCATCATTACTATAATTCTTATTCTTTCGATTTACGCGTAATTCTTATGTTCTTAAAGGCTATCTAAATGTCATGTTCGGATGAACATTAATATCATTAGTTTTGGACTAACGAGCACTTTTTTCCATGATGTATTAGATGCGCATTTTTCCTAACTCATCTTGAATTTACATTCTCAAGTTTATTTTCATTCTCAAAGCTTAAAATGATGGAAGAACAATAAATAGTTTAGATCAATTTTTATTTCCCAAGAGATTGTGTTGTATATGAATGATTTTAAAGTAACTTTAACTATACATCTTCAATTTATGTTTTAATTTTAACTAATCCATTGTTTTTAATTAGTCTTTGTCATCATTTTTTTTTATACTGTGGAAAAAAGTTATTGATAGTTTAATTATAATTTTTTTTTTACCATCACTTACAAGTTACAACTTTGTTTTTTTTTTCAATTTTTTTTTTATTTTCTTCAATTTTATTATATGTTAATTATTAGACTTCGTATTATTAAAATTCATAAAAAAATATGAATAATTATAAATTAAAAAATAGTATTGATAATAAGTCTTTTAAAAAGAGAAAAATCTCGAATCAGAATTTTTTAAATCTCATCTCGCATAATTTCATGATAATCAAACTTACCCGAAGGAATGGTGTTCGTCTGAGATTTTATTCTTTCTTGTTGTTGTTTTTTTTTTTGACAGATTGGTAGTGGCGAGATTTTATTCTTTGACTGTCATAATTTTAATAACTATTTCAGTGCCTGTCCCTCTGGATTCGATTTTCATAAAGTAACTTAAATAAGACTTTGGATCCTATTGTCCAATTGGAATTTGAACCAATCCGACTAAGGTTGAAATTCACGAGGCCTTTTTAACATTCGTTCGGATTCTGATCAGACAGTCCATATTCAAACTCAAAATTTGCGTTACTTTAAGAGATCAAAATTCGTCTCATCTCATCCAAGACCAAGAGCCATCCACCAATAATGTAATGCCTTGGAGAATAATAGGACCACTGGATACCAAACCTTCATCAACAGAGTGAATGTCACCTGGCTGTGTATGGGCGAGTTGGGCCGGAACTAGAAAATTTAGTTAGAGAGGCTGAAATTTAAAATGTACAAATATTAATTTGTAGTTAGTAGGACTTGAACTCAAGATCTCTCAAAAATAAAATAGAGTCTTAACCACTAGACTACAAGTACACATCTAACATTTTACAAGGAGGGTTAAACTATATAAAAACTTCAAAAAAATAAAAAATAAATTAAATTTCAACATACGTGATTAAAAATTTTAAAATTATGGGGTGACTTAGCCCCTGGGCATAGTGTAGATCCGCCCCTGTGTATGGAATCCCCCTACATTTGCCTCCCACATGAGATGCTTCAAATATTGCAATGTACCGGCACAGGTACCTGTCTCTTCCCCCATCCATAACCTGGTCGTTTCCTGCTCCCAATATCCCTCCCCCAAATGAGGTAAGTGAATTTCGTTTACTGGTTTGCTTGTGAACTGCACTGTCTATGTACCAAATCAGTAGGGAATTAAATACATGATAAGAATAATGGATCCAGTGCAAATGATCCATTATATTGACCGCCATGCAAACAACAAATATTCATGATCCAACCAGCCCATAACTGAATTGGGCATGATCTGAAATGTATCCCTTTGTCTTCGTTTAATGGACAGACCAAGGAATTCATATCACCTGAGGTAATATGAATTTTGAGTTTAGATCTGGACCGTCCGATCTGTTTTGACACGAATATTAATGTGATCCATGCATCTTACCTCGGACCGGACTGGCCCGAATTCTAATCGGAAGGTCCGGATCTAAACTCAAATATTTATGCACCAAAATTGATCTAATCACCGACACTGAGTTTGTACGTAGTAAGACTTAATGCATATATGATTCTCCATGAATTGAGATGTCACTCATGAGTAGTGGGGAGGACCTGCTTTGTACAAGAAGGTTAAGAGACGTGCTTTGGTGTAGTGGTGTTAATAAACAAAATATTTTTTAATCTAAAATAGTAACACTAATTGATTGAATATTCATGAGGGTTCCAATACCTCATGCTTTCCATACCTCATATGTAATATTTTCGTTTTCAAAGTCCAAAATGTTGATCCGAACAGCTCAACATGATATCCATACTACAACATGCTTGGAGATCAAATTTTATAATTTTTTGAAATTTTTTACTATTTTTTAAGATAGGTACAAAATCACTGTTTTTGGACCGTTCAAAAACAATGATTTTGTACCTATCTAAAAAAATAGTAAAAAAAATTCAAAAATTATAAAATTTGGTCTCCAAGTATATTTTAATATGGATATCGTGTTGAGTGGTTCGGATTGACATTTTGAACTTTGAAAACAAAGATATTAAATATGAGGTATGATGAGGTATGGAAAGCACGAGGTATTGGACCCTCCTCTATTCATATATATCATATAAGAGGAGGGATCCGATTACACCACTTTTGAGTTACCACAAAGTTACCCTCCTCATTTTCTACATTTTCAAAATCCAAATCGTCGATCCAAACCGTTCAACATGATTATCTAAATAAAATGTGCTTGCAGATCAAATTTTACATTTTTTTGAATTTTTTTACCATTTATTAAGTATTTACAAAAACTAGTCAAATTCAGACCATTGAATTTTGTACCCATCTTAATAAATAGTAAAAAAATTCAAAAAAAATGTAAAATTTGATCTGCAAGCACATTTTATTTAGATAATCATGTTGAACGGTTTGGATCGATGATTTGAACTTTGAAAATGCAAAAAATGAGGAGGGTAACTTTGTGGTAACTCAAAAGTGGTGTAATCGGATCCCTCCTTATCATATAATATGAGTATACAAAATATATCATTTCAATTTTATTATAATACGCATTAAAACCTAACAAAATTAAGAGATTAAATTTTAGCTATATAATACTTTTTCTTAATGGCTATTTATTGAAGTCAAAATTTCATAATATTTTATGCGCATGTAATTAAATTGATTCGAAACATATTTAGTCATTTATATTTGTTAATTTAAGAACAAATTAAAAAAATTGACACATTTAACACTAATGTAAATTAAAGTTGATTGCATAGATGACAGAATCGCTGCATCTCACAGTTGGTAAGTGGTAGCTGCCTTTTCTTCTAATATATATCTCAGATAAGGCCACCAAGAGATGCACCACTGATCTGGTACACAACCTTTGCACTAGAGAAGATGAAGCAGCATGGAGCAATCTACCTCACCCCATTCTCACATCGTGTAGCTGAGGAGATCGATGAGCTAGCCTGAGTTAGAGAGGCTGAGGTGTTGTGTAAATTACCATGCATTGCGCTTTAAGCTGAATATAATGAAAATAAGTAGTGAGATTGTGAACAGGCTAATTAGATCTCATGCATTTTATGTCAATTAACCTTCAGTTCGAGATAGACATGTTGGAGAATCATAAAAGTCAAACAATTACGTCTTATCTAGAGAATAACAATTACATCATATTTAGAAATCAAATACTTATATTCTGGAGAAAGAGAAATAGTTTTCCACCTTAATTTATGGACCGTCCTATGCCAAAGCCGACTCATAAAACATAATCATAAATGCGGAATACAATACTTGATTCCATAACATTAGCCATGGAATCCTCAAGTGCGAAGAGCCGTCTCCGTGAGCATGAGACAAGTTTTCAATTAACAAAAAGTCCTTCTCGCCTTTATCTCGTATGGTCATGGGCTAAGTCTCCTAAGACAACAAGATGTGGCCCTTGAGAAATATTCTCCTAATGGATTTTCCTTCTCAGTTCTTTGATGGTGGAAGAAAGGAGAAGACACTCATATTATGTCTAAAAATAATTGTTGTTCAGAAATCTGAGTTGTGTTGTTACACACGTTGTATTGTGCCTTGGGACCCATCCTTATATAGAGGTGCACTACCAAATCATATGTGGGCTGCACGAATTTTCTGAATAGGCAGTTTTCTAAATTTGCAAATCTCATAATTAGTCTATCAATGATTAGATCTTTGCCTAAATTGTTCTGTACATCTATGAACCACACCATATTGAATACATAGATTGTCTAGTATCTTAATTCCATATTAAATAACTTAATTATGACAATCATATATGACAGTATACAATCCATAATTATATTACATATATGCTCAACGTTGGATATATGATCCAACAATCTCCCACTTGAGTAATATGTCATACTATTTTAATTATGTATTGTTAATCTTATGTGCACACATACTTTTTTTGTCATCATTATGTATTCCCAAACCAATTCCGTTTATCAATTACATTAGCAAATGACTAAAACGGCTTTTGTCACAGTCATAACTAAATTATCAATGATCACAGTACTAATATAATCAAATAATAAGAATTATGATGTGGATGTGTAGCATAGAAATTACATGCAATTGTGATCTATCGTGTCAATTTCTAACTAGGTCTCCCATTTGAATCTTGAAACTGAATTTCATAAACTTGTTGTAAAATGCATATCTAAATAAGCTATTTGCAAATCACATATCCAAAATTGAGACATAATGTAACAACAGTCTTTTTGCAAAACTATGCATATAACTTAAAACTTGTTCCATGTTACAAGTTACATATCCAAAATTACAACAAGTAAACTAGATCATCAATATAAATAACACTCCCACTAAAATTGAATTTTTCTAACATAAATTATACTCATACGAGCAACATGCTCTTCAAACTTGTTGAGTGATAATTCTTTAGTAAATGAATCCATATGTTAAAACACACCCAAGAACAAAATGAGCAATCCTGCTCGTTACCAACGGTTAATAACTATTAAACATTCATTTATGCTAAAAATACATAATGCTCCGAAGAAGAATAAAAATTGTAACGTTATAACTATTACTGACTGCTATACATCCATTTTTCATGTGAAAACATGTAGTTTATTCCAGTAAACCTTCTAATATTTTATGTGATATATGAACAGTAAGAGCCTCAATAAACCATTCGGAAGTATCCTAAACATAAAGCAAATTTGTACAATCTTAAA
The DNA here is from genome assembly GCA_025461125.1 of Carex kokanica. Classification (NCBI taxonomy): domain Eukaryota; kingdom Viridiplantae; phylum Streptophyta; class Magnoliopsida; order Poales; family Cyperaceae; genus Carex; species Carex kokanica. The sequence goes on from JAJGRX010001461.1 coordinate 1,119,614, forward strand.
AGTTTTATTAGAACTTGTATCTGGGATATGTCTTACAAGTTTCATATATTTTACAAAGCTAAAATCACACTCCAAGATAAAATATTAATTTCACATGATATTATTTTGAGATCTTTAAACAATCAATTAGAACAACATTATAATTTGAAATCATGTAATATTACATGCCTTAAAAGCCTATATAAAAATTTTCAAAATTTGCATATGAATGAAGTACGCCTCCAACAAATTAACAAAATTAAAAAAGACTGAAAGATGGAAACTTGGTAGTATTCAGAAGAAAATTTGAGATACTGAAATTCTCTAGTTAACATTATGATATGAATCAATGATGGCATCAGCAAGGTAATCACACTTCGCTAGGGACAGCCCGGCTAAGGAAATTCTCCCATCCTTTGTCATATAGACATGCCACTTGTTCGTCATGTTTTCACTCTGCAAAAAAAGGACAATGAATAGATCTAAATGAAAACCTCATAACGAAAAACAGTCATTTATTAAATCATTATCAGATATTTTGACATTAATGACTGAGGCTATGGTATTATGCATAGCGCTTATTGGCCCGCACTATGGACTCAAATTTTCTGTTTGAAAGTTATAACGATCGATCTGAACTGTTCAACATGGTCTTTATATGAGAATTTACTTGTAAACTAAATTTTACATTTTTTAAAATTTTTTTGCTATGTTTTTAGATGGGTAGAAAATCACTTGATCTGAAAATTCTGGACCATCCAAAAACAGTGATTTTCTACCCATCCAACAAATAGTAAATTTTTTTTTTTAAAATAGTAAAAAAATTCTGAAAAATGTAAAATTTAGTTTACAAGTACATATTCATATGGAGACTGTGTTGAATGGTTCGGATCGACCGTTAAAATTTTGAAAACAAAAATATTGATCCATAGTACGGACCAATCCGCGCTATGCATAGTACCATAGCATAACTAAAAGATAATCGATACCATGCCTAGTATTGGCCATAATCACTAGAAGTACAGTCCAATTCAGCTTTTCTCTTACGAGACATTATCTTTCTCTAAACTTTGGGATTTTCTGATGAGGCATATGCTTATAAAACTTTTATTTCTTTTCTCTGCAACAAACAAACAGATTCAGGCACAAAAATTACCTGAGATGTGTTGAGGCCAGTAAAAGAGAACATGCCGATCTGTCTAAGAATGAACGACCAATCCTTGCCACTCTTGTCTTTTTGCGACAAGTTATCATACAGTCTCTTCCTCACACTTTTAATGCGCCCTGCCATTTCTTCCATCTCAACCTTCCACTCACTGAAAAGATTCGGGTCCCCGACCACATTTGCCACAATTCTTGCACCATGAACAGGTGGGTTTGAGTACATTGGCCGTGCCAGGCGTTTCAACTGGCTCTTCACCCTGTCAACAATAAAGACATTGAAAAAAACAAGGTTACATAGACAACTTTTATGTAACACAGCAAATTGTGAAAACCACTATACCCTAGCGGTACCTCAAAATGTCTAAAAAAACTCTTGTGACTGTTCCCTTCACATATGTTATGTTATACCAACAATAGCCCTTTGTAACTTGTATTTGGTGTTTCTTTTTTTCTTTTTATATAAAACAAAGGACAGTGATCTACCTATTGGCTACATCTGACGAAGAGCAAACAACATTTATGGCACCAATCCTTTCAGAATACAACCCAAGATTTTTACTATAGGACTGCGCCACAAACACTTCAAATCCTCGCTCAACAAATAATCTGACAGCATGTGCATCCTCATCGAGGCTTCCACTGGCAAATCCCTACACAAGTAAATCATAAAATATTAAAACAAATCAGCACTGCTTATCCAAGAAATCGATTTCAAAGTTCATTTGTATTTTCCCTTTCCTCTTTTTTTTTTTGTTTTTAATTCACACCTGGTATGCAACATCAAAAAAAGGTGTATGGCCCTTCTCTTCCAGAACATCTGCAATTTTTGTCCATTGCTCAGGAGTAGGGTCAATTCCTGTCGGATTGTGTGCACACCCGTGAAGAAGGATAAACGACCCACTTGGAGCAGCCTATTTTAAAAAAAAAAAAATTAATTAAAAGTGTGAGCAATAAGACATGAAAAAAAAAATCAATATAGCAACATTACTAGGAATACATTAATTATTGGAAAATGGTAAAAACAACTACGTACATAATCTAATTGTCATCTTTCACCTTTCTAACCAAACTAGGCTTTATGCAAGTCCTTAGCAAGGAAGAGAATTCATACTACTTTACTGATACAATAATGTCTATGGAATAACATCGTATTACAGGCTTGCCTTTATGTCAGCTATCATTCCTTCAAAATCCAAGCCTACTGTTTTTGGATCGTAGTATCCGTACTCAGACCAAGGTACTCCAGCATCATTAAATATGTTTTTGTGATTTCCTGTTTTAATAAATTACATGCATATGATTATTTGGCTCTTAAAAAAGAAATAAAAAAAAATCTTACACTTCAAAAATTTCTACTGTTTGAGCATGCCAAGCATTATTAATACAGACCACACACATAAACACGGTCATTTAGTTTGGGGGCAATACCGTGTGCCTCTACAAAAAATCATCATTTTTTATCCCTACATGGACCCTTGGTAAAGATCAGAAACATCACCTAAATATCTCTATTGCTTCAAAAGGCACTCAAACAAATCCATTTCTCTTGCATAGAGATGAATATTAACAAAGGAGCTCATGTCTTGAAACATTAGAAGACACAAAGAAACAAAGTCTACATAGATTATTTTTCAAGTGTGTTCATGCTATTGCTTATGCTTTGCAGCGGAATGCGTGATATTTCTCATTTCTTTCAAGTTGTTCTAATTCTAGTTTGATATTTGCCAGGTTTCACATCAAATTGTCGCTTTATTCGAGTGGTCAAGCTACAGGATAGTCAAGTATAAGGTCAGCATGTAAAACCAAGTGTGCATTCATGCTCTTTCACAAGCAAACTACAGCCCTAATTAACATGAAGAAACAAAGATACCAACAAAAAAGTAAATCCAAAATAAGTACCCCATGTAGGAGATGAAATCAAAACTTTAGAATTAGGGCAGTATCTATTTATAAATGCTGCTGCTAGGCGTAGAGACCCAGTTCCTGAAAGACCTTGAACAGTTGCTACCTAAAAATATACAAAAGAGATGTTCACACTGAATATCAGCGCATGATTAAACATCTCAGAAAATGCTCTAAAACAGTCATCGGAAATAAAAAGAAATGGACAAAAAAGAAAATTGAAAGGGCAGTACTCTCTGGCTCTGGATAGCGCGGTTATCTGCCCCAAGTAAAAGCTCAGCTGTTGCCTTATTAAATGCAGCCAGGCCTTCAATAGGAAGATACTGAAAGACATTACATGGTTTATGACTTCGTATTAAATTTAATTAATTAATAGTTTTGTCAAATGTTTCAGATGTGTTGCCTTACTTCCTTGTTATCTCCCTTTTCCAGCATGAGCTTCTCTGCCTATATATGAAGAAAAACATGTCGGATAAGAAAACATTATTATAGGACTAGTTAACCATTGTGCCCCTTAAAATGAAAAAGAAAAGATGATGCATACAAGATGGTAAAATATTCCACATACGAACTAATCTTCTACAAATAAACAGAAGCAGGTTTGCAACATATGTGTGCCATTTTTACAAGGGTGCAGGAATACCAGCATGCTACATAAGTTCTTCAATTTTATTATTTATACGATAAAAGCGAGGTCTTGTCAAGTTCGCACCTTTTTCACCACATTGAGCACATAAGGCTGGAGATCTTCAGTTCTATAGGCACCGACACCGAGATTGAGTTTCGACTCATTTGTACATGCTTTAAATGCTTCTGACACCCCAAGAATAGGATCAGGTGGGGCCATTGCCACATCCTCAAAACGAGAAACTTTCTTACCAACAGCAACTGCTCTTGTTATAAAAGGGCGTGCCTAAATTTTTTATTTCCAAAAGCATAATCAGGTTTTGCATTAGTTCTAAGTTCTACCAATTTCTAGCTGTTTGAAACCATAAAAGGGATAAAATGAACTGATAATAAAAATCAGCATTGTGCTGGTTAAGGCACAGAGTTATAGTACTGGCATTGAAACAAATTATTTGAAGTTGATAGTTACTATATAAAATAATGATCGTTCCATATGCCTATAAGTATGTCATAGATGAGGAGGACTAAGTGTGTTATTATCTGGGTGCATTTTATTTTCTTTCTCTTGTTTGCCTCGCTTGTACCATTGTCTTAAATTTTTATTTTCCCTTAGTCTTCTCCCTCCCTCCCTCTTACTTTTATAAAAAGCAGCAAACTTATTTAAGGAAAGGGGAAATTACCTTCCTATACTTTCCTCGAACGGAGACATGACCAGCTCCACTCTGCGCAACTCCAATTGCCAGCTAAACCCAAAGGAGAAACCCCAATTAAGAGCGGATCAGAAGAAGTGATTACATATAACAAAACAAAAAACTAGAGAGTTCCAGTACCTTAGGCCGTCCTCCAAGGGCCACCGGAGAGGCCGAGGTCGAAGAGAAAGCGAGGGAAGCCATTGATCGGATGTTTCTTCAACTTAATTGATAATCCCCGATTAATATGATCCTATTAGTGACAGAGAATTAGAGATTAGAGAAATCACGGGAAAAGGTGCAATCGAACTAAAAACAGTGGGTGTGAGATAATGTCACTTGTCATCTTAGTCCAAATCCTCTATGAAGTGGTGTAGCGAGTCACTGAAGTTGGTCCAGTGTAACAGTATATAGTGCTATATTTTCTGTGGTTACATACATACTCGCATGTAATTATGTAAAGAGAGAGGCAGCGGTGTTCCAAATTCCGATACGGTCATATCTGCTCCATATGAAACTGACGGGTGAAGATTTTTACAGAGCGGCTTTTGATTCATACAGAGCACAGACGATGAATAGAGTTAAAACAGTACTGCATATGACTCATGCGCTGAATCAAAAACTGCTCTGTCAAACTCTGGCTTTCTGCTTTGGTTTCTCCGTTGAAGGAGAAAGGACGGGATCCATCGGGGTTCAAGTGTTTCCTTTACAGATGCCTGGCCCATTAAAGTGACGGGCTGGTTGGGCCATGATTTAAAACGATTTTTAACTATGTCGTATATTTTGTGTGCAATAAGAAATAAAGCTTATTATGAATTTCAGTAATTTAATTTGGATATACATGTATATTTAGATTTTCTATCACTAATATTATGGGCCTAAATTAACAAAACCATTTTCGTTGTCCGTGACCAAAGCCTCAATTAACTGTTTCTCTATTCCTCTAGCAATCCTCAAAGAGGCCACCAGCCCACAAAACCCCTTGTCCAAGTTTGGATTAAGGGTTGCTGAAGCGGCGGCCCAGGTCTGGCAGCATGTACAATTATTCCGTCAGGATCCTACAAGGCTACAAGTCCTGCCGTCATTTCCCGCCATATCTCCTCCCCTTTCCCGCCAAAAACCCGACTCCGAGTAGCTATCCCTTCCCTTTTCCCTCTCCAGTTGCAGTCCACATCTGATTCTCATTCCAACCTAGGGGGAGAGAGAGAGAGAGAGATGTCGGGCTGGGATGAAGGCGCGGTGTTTTTCAGTGACCAGGCTCAGTTCCCAAGAGGAGGCGATCCCGACCAGAACAACTCAGTCACTCCTCATGCCGCTTTGCGCAAATTCAAGGAGTTCATCCGTGGTTTCCACGGATCCAAGGGAGATTTCCCTTATCGGTAATCATCTTCATTCCACAACCCTATAACTTCTTTTTCTATATTTTCTCGTTTGCACTTAAACCTGTTAAAATGTACAATTTTAATCTGAAGTCCAAATTACTTTCTAGGATTATAAGGTTATCAAGATTAACATCTTTGGAACGATTTTAGTTACCCTGGCAAACACCAAAACTATATTGCATGACCCTGCTAATAAATAAATGTTGCATTTATGGAAGTCATGGTCAACATCAGTTGGACCCTTCTGTTTCTAATTTCTTCAAGAACGCACACACAACTCCTGCTTATTTATCCTTTATGTAGAGATAAATAATGATGGATGTGTAACCTGAGGCATAACTTTATCTAGAGAGGAGGGCCAGTTTGGGGATCTTCCAAAAAAACTGTTAAAGAGACAGTAGGAACATAACTTATTTTCTTTAAACTGTCAACAGGGGCACTTTTTTTTCAGTTTGCAGTTTACACATGGTATTTCCAAATTTTAAAGAATAATAGCTGAAGTTGTCTCTTGACCTTTTATAATCAAATTTTTGAGGAGCTACCAAAAAATTATGCCAAACTTCATAAATCACAATTTTATCTGTGTACGCTTTTGCAGTGAGAGCTTAGTGCACAACCCAGAGCACCTTACAGTGGCTCTAGAGGACCTTGATGCCTTTGACTCAGAGCTCTCTGAAAAGCTTCGCAACTCCCCTGCAGAATACCTTCCCTTGGTATGCATTAATTAGAAATTTACAGAAAAAAAGCTGTACATCTCTTTATAAAACCACTTATGTTATATAGAGAATTATACTTTCTTTGTAATTAACCCTAGAAATACATATAGCTAGCTTATCTATAATAATGATTTTAATTTGTAGCTTGTATTCTTTGCCTGAACAGTTTGAAACAGCTGCTTCTGAGATACTTGCAAGCCTCAGATCAAAGGTTGCTGGTGAGACTGGAGAAATGGAGGAGCCTGTGACTGGAGATGTTCAGATTTTTCTCTCATCCAAGGAAAATTGCATCTCAATGCGTTTAACTGGGGTCGGTTTTCTTATTTCATAATGCCAAATATACTAATTAAACATTGAATCTACTAATTTTGATAGTTCTGTAAGAATACTAATGTCCAGTAATGATGTGGATTGTTAAACCAAAGTTTGGGTTTAAATTGAAGTTCCCTTATAAAAAAAGAACTGTTTAGAGATAATTGAGAAAAGTAATTAATTTCAAATGCTTTCATATACTTCAGCTAATTTCTGATACGGGCAAGGTTCTTAGATGTGCGGATTCATTTGTAAACATCTATATTACAATTAAGTTTGTCATTTTTTTTTTTCAAATTTTAGGCTGACTACATGTCGAAGCTTGTTAAAATAGCTGGCATAGTTATTGCTGCCTCAAGGGTGAAGGCCAAGGCAACACATGTGACTCTTGTATGCAAGAATTGTAAAAACTTGAAAACGGTGCCCTGCCGAGCTGGCCTTGGTGGGGCCCTTGTGCCTCGCTCGTGTGATCACCAACCAGCGGTACTCATTCACTAACATACCTTGTTGGCTTATTCTATTTTTGTAAGTTGATTACTCTTATATTATGTTAGGACGTGTTTGATTAGATAACTGCAAGTTGGCAATAAGAGTGTAAATTTCAGGAATGATCCCATAACTATTTTATTTCTTCTGAGAACTTTGAAAAAATTTAAAGTTAGTGTGCTCGGTTATTCTATAGACAGATTATTTTCATGGTTTAACCCATCAGGCATTATTTCCTTAGGTTGGAGAAGATCCATGCCCATTAGACCCCTGGATTGTGGCTCCAGATAAGAGCAAGTATGTGGATCTCCAAACTTTAAAATTGCAAGAGAATCCAGAGGTACAAATTGTATTTTTTTAATGAAAAAACTCAAGATGATGTTGCAACCAAGTTGTTTTAGTTATAATATGTTGTATTTTTTGTCTGTTATAGGATGTGCCAACTGGAGAGCTTCCCAGAAATGTACTTCTTTCAGTGGATCGTCACCTTGTTCAGACCATTGTACCAGGCACAAGACTTACTGTGATTGGCATTTACAGTGTGTACCAAGCGTCCACCACGTAAGAACCTAGTCAAAGCAACTCTATCATCTTAAATCTCATGATAAATTATTCTACACAGTTACAATATTGGTGCTGTGCTGTACCTTCGAGGGCTCCTATGCTGTTTCTATGTCCAGGATCAGTTGGTTGCTATTGTTTTTGTTTTATGTGATAACTATTATCTTTTTGTTCCCCCAGAAATCAGAAAGGTGCTGTTGGAGTGAAGCAGCCATATATAAGGGTTGTAGGCTTGGAGCAGGATCGTGAGACAAACTCAAGTGGGCCCTCTACGTTCACTATGGATGAGGTTTATTTATATATATATTTTTTAATTTTTGTCAAGATTGAGATATGGCTACTTCCAAAGTGTACAACCGCAGCCCATATGTTTGTATCTGTGATGTTTTTCTTGGTTATTTAATGATTTTCATTATCTTATCTTTATATTTAAAGGTACTGTAGCCAATTAAAATATAATAGTTGTCCTAATTCTTGACTGCCATCATAGGAGATACGCTTCAAGGAATTTGCACAGAAGCCTAGTGCATACTCCGATCTATGCCAGCTAATTGCACCTTCTATTTATGGACACGAAGATGTGAAGAAAGCATTAGCTTGTTTGTTATTTGGCGGATCCAAAAAGGTTTGTAGCCCCGTCATTTCACCTCCAATCCACGACTAATATCAAAGGTGACATTACTGGATAATTACTAAGACTTATTTGGTCTATTGTTCAATGCAGAGACTGCCAGACGGGGTCCGTCTAAGAGGTGATATTCATGTCTTATTACTTGGTGATCCTTCGACTGCCAAATCACAGGTCAGCCATTTACCAAACCACTTCATAGGTATAATTTGTTTTTAATATTTGCATAATCAAATAACTTTTGCTACAATATTCAACAGTTTCTGAAGTTTGTGGAAAAGACTGCACCTATTGCAGTTTACACATCAGGAAAAGGTTCTTCAGCAGCTGGACTTACTGCATCTGTGATCCGTGATGGCAGCTCGGTAGTAACATTATTTATAATAGGGAAAGTTTCATTTCAGCCATTGCAAAACCACAAAAATTTCATATTAATCTAAAAATTGCAAAAATATCAGATATGCCTTGTTGAAATACTTGCAGAACTAGCTATGTTTTATTGAGGCGACTTAGGTGTTCTAATAACTCCTAATTCTATTTTTCCTCAGCGTGAGTTTTATCTGGAAGGAGGAGCCATGGTTCTCGCAGATGGTGGAGTTGTCTGTATCGATGAGTTTGATAAAATGAGGCCAGAAGACAGGTAATTATTATGCAATTTCCAATATTTCAGTACTTCTGTATTATTTTCTTAGTTTCAATGCTCTTAGCACTTATTTTTTCTAGGGTTGCTATCCATGAAGCCATGGAGCAGCAAACCATATCTATCGCGAAAGCGGGGATTACAACAGTTTTAAACTCGAGAACTTCTGTTCTGGCAGCAGCTAATCCAATTTCTGGACGTTATGATGATCTTAAGGTTCCTTTTTTTTGTTTTATTCTGTTCCTTTGCAATTATACGCTCGTACCATTGCCATTCTGGGCATACCTGAGACAAAGGAGCACTGATGCAACCTGTTTAAAAGCATGCAAAGAGATTCTATATATTCAATAAAAACCCTGTTAAGTTATTTATGGTACGCTGTACCAATTGATAGATGGTCTGGTTGTCACCAACATGATAATGAACTTGCTTACAGAGTCCCTTCTTTTCTTGCTTTTTATTCTTCTGATTTCAGACAGCACAAGATAATATTGACTTGCAAACAACAATTCTCTCGAGGTTTGATCTAATCTTCATTGTCAAAGACATCAGAAGTGTAGAACAAGACAAGGTACAATACTATGTTTGTTTCAAATATTTAAGCTTTTCTGTTATTCAATTTAAATTGCTTATTTTATGATGATGGCTTGATGCCAATATTTTTTTTTTAATTTTGCTTCTAGAATACTTTGGGTAGTCAGCATATTTGTACTGATATATTTAAACATCTTACTTTTAAATGGCTTATTTTTTCTGTATTTAATATTTTCTAATAGATGTAATTTAAACTATGCTGTGCATTTCAGATTATTGCTAGTCATGTCATTGGGGTGCACACAAAAAGTACAGGTGGCAGCAAGGGCTTTGCTGTTATGGAGGAGCTAAATTGGCTTAAGAGGTTATTTTTTTTAGATTCAAGAATTTTGATACTTTAAAAAAAAAAGAGGCTATCTGCCCATTTCATATTACTGAAATAATATAATTACATCATCCAGTGTTCCAACAGAGAATAACCTCTGAGTGCCACAGTATATCAACATCCAACCAAAAGATAACAGAAAGACATAGAGAATCCAGATGCTGGTAACAGCTAAGTTTCAAAAGTAAACTAGGTTTGCTAATACTAAGCCACTTAATAAAGGGCTGAGGGTAACTATTTCTATATGACAAAACTGATACTGAACACCAGAATATGTATTTAGCCATGATGGTGCTGATCCAGTGAACTAGAAATTTAGGACTTGTAGTATGTTTTGTTGTATTAAGTTGCAAAAAATTTCAATTGGGTACCAACTGTCCTCGATCCAGAATGTCCCCTGAATGTGGGGCCCGGAGGGGGGGATGTGTGGTTTGTGTTTTAACTGGGAGCGCATGGAATTCAGTATTTGTAGGATAATTTTCTTTATTGTTTTTTCTAATATATGATTTTGAACTAAAAATTTAAAGGTACATTAAATACTGTCGGGCAACATGCCAGCCAAGGCTGTCAGAGAAGGCTTCTGAAATGCTACAGAACAAATATGTGGAGGTTAGACAGGTATGCTTTCTCATTGCAAATGAATGCGGGCTATTTTGGTTCTTCAAAACACAACCAATAGAATGAAAGATCAGGTGAGAGAAAGGGATTGGAGTACATTTTGAGATTTTGTATGGTACAGCTGAAAAATCTTCTTTTTCTTTGCCTGCTATTTAGGAAGTATTACAGTGACAACTCTTAATCTGACTTGTAGAAAATGAGGCAACAAGCTCATGAGACAGGAAAGGTGGCCACAATTCCTATTACAGTGAGACAGCTTGAAGCTATAATAAGATTGAGCGAATCACTTGCAAGGATGAGACTGTAAGTGCAGTTCTAAGCAATCCCAGTTGATAGTTATGTCTTTCACAGACTTGCTTAAATATCATGTAATGCATTTTTTTTTTGTTTCTTTACAGAGCATCGGTTGCAACACAGGAGCATGTTGAAGAGGCATTTAGATTGTTCAATGTTTCCACTGTGGATGCTGCTCGTTCTGGAATTAATGAACACATGAACTTCACTCCTGAAATTGCTAATGAAATCAAGGTTTGAAAAAATGTCACTCTTGTTCTCTCTTTCTGGCAATGATTGTGAATACGACCCTCGACTAAATTGTAATTTCATCTTCGGATGTAGCAAGCTGAGACACAAATAAAGAGAAGAATGGGCATTGGGAGCCACATATCAGAGAGGCGGTTAATGGATGACTTAACACGGATGGGAATGAACGAGTCAATAGTAAGTCATAGTTGTCTAGTGATATAATTCAATTCTAATTAGTGAGCTAATAATCTTTTTAGCTAACTGTTGTTTTGTTTTCTTTTACCATGAATTAGGTGAGAAGGGCTCTTTTGATTATGCATCAGAGAGATGAAGTTGAGTACAAGAGAGAAAGGCGTGTCATTGTTCGGAAATGTTGATATTATCTGCACTGCTTAATTTGTTTTCCTACGAAGACTTTAATACTAGTTGTCATGCCCTTGTATGCCATTTGCCAACATGTTGTATGATTAAGATATTGAGGTCTATTTTTTGTTAGCTGTATCACCTGTGTAACTGTGTTTGTAATTGGGTTTTAGGATGTTTAGGGTTGTCCTTTGACAAAGCTAATGTGCAGTTTCTACTTTATGCTATCCAGTATGACTTGTGGACTGGTTTATTTTTCATCGACCAATTTAAGTCTCAAGCTTGATGCTAAGGCTGTGCTCCAATAATTTATTAGAGAGGGAGGGGAAGGGAGGGGAGGGGAGGGGAAGGGCCTACACCCCAAATCGGGGGTGACAATTTTGGGCTCCGCAGGATGACTATTTCACCTGCTGTGTCTTTACTTCCTTCCAAAATTGAACTGTGGAGCAGGTGAAAGTTAAAAATCTATTCACCCTCCTCTCCTCTAACCCTATATGAAGCACAGCCTAATTCACAATGCACAAGCAGTTTACCGTTCAGGTTAAGTTGATGTTGACAATTTTATCAATTATTAATTTGAGAAAATTTGAATATTCATAAGAAAAAGTCTTCTCTCAAAAAAAAAATCACAAGGAAAAGTGTTCTCTCAAAAAAAGATTCAAAAGAAAGGTGGACAATTTTCAAAACACCACTGAAACGACAGTAAAGCATGGTTGCAATAATGACGGATAAATAACCATGGTTCCAAAAATTTGATATGAATATATTGTTGATATTTTAATTTATTGATTCATGTAAAAATAAAATTTAAAAGTGATAATATTTTTATGTGTATGTAGAGAAAATTATTTTCACTCCTAACTATTTTATTTTAGCACATAAGTTTTAATTTTTTTGTTATTAAAGAATTAAGAAAATAAAAAAAAGGCCTTTGAACCTTTTTATTTAGACGTTTCTAATTTAGCGTACACAATTTCTATGTCGTTGATTTTTCAACTGTTATACGAGCTAAAGTTTCTTTCGTATTATGTTTCATCTTTTTCTTTTTGGGTATGTTTTTTTTTTTTTTTTTTAATTTAACGAACTTCTTTTTGTGAAGTTGATACTTAAGAAGAATATAATAGCTGTGAACAAATCACAAATAAGCTGTTCAAGTGAAATGAATAGATCAATAGAAGGGGTTAGAGTTGGAAAAACGTGCCGTGCCGTGACTAACACACTGTGACTTTGGTCTCGTGTTGTGACCAAAATGTCAAGGGGTGGTTACGGCAAGCGAATGATCACGCCACGTAAGTCACGCTGTGCCTAACGTGCCGTGACCATACGTGACTCGCGTGACCATTTAATCATAATTTAGGTTAGTTTATTCAAGATTCACCATTAAATCATATCTAATGATCCTAATTACACGTGACTCGCGTGACTACGTGTCGTGCCAAAGTTTCAAAAGATAGAGCACGGCACGCGAATGGTCATGGCACGGGACACGCGAGTCATGGCACGTAACTGACACGCGTGCCGTGCCGTACCGTTCTGTACCGTTCCGTACCGTAACTATGCCATTCCGTGACAGAGCCAGCTCCGCCGTGCCATTTTTCCCACTTCTAGGTGCTGATTTTAACACTACTATTTTTTTTTATTAACACAACAGTTTCGAAAAATTTAAGTGTATAGACAACTTTGTCTCTTCTTTATTGTTGCTATAGCTTGCCTTATTTGATTATGCAATCGACACTTTTTTATTTTAATGATTATGATTCACTTTATTTGGAAAATCAAAATATATCTCTCTAGATACATTTCTTTCCTAAAGAATGGAAGACAATAATTTAAATTTAAAACTTATAATTAACGAGATAAAAAATCAAATTTACCAATCAACAAAAAGAAAACTTATAATTAAATTAACAGATAATAAATTGTAGATTTTATTAATTGAAAAGATCATATTAAAAAATAAAATTATCTAAGTATTTAGTTGAATTATATAATTTATAGCTAACAAAAAAATACTGTCAACATAATTTTCAATCAACTGATTAAGATAATTAAAAGTAAGAAGTAATTACATTTAAAAAAGAAAACAAAAATCTAAATTACAATTGGGGCATATTATTTTAAAATTTGGTTAGTTAACATACTAAATAATTTCTTCTTCTTTTCATCGTATAGTATACAATTAGAAGATAACATAGAATGAAAGATATAGAATTTAGAAGCTGATATTTAAGAAACTTGTTAATTAAGAAAAGAAACAAATGACTGTTTGATTGAGAAACAAATGGAGGGATAAACTCAGAGGCGGACCTACTATACAAGAATGGAGGTCAATTGACTCCTATTTTTTTTTTCTTCTAAAAACTAGTACTAAAAATACACTTCTCTTATATAAATTATAGTAAAATGCTAGGGGTACAAGAAATTGACCCCCATATTTTTATGTAAAATTTTATACTATTGACTCCATTCTTAAAAAAAAAAAAATTTGTGTATAATTTGAGAGATTTCTAGTATTTTAAAATTTTTTAATAAAAAAAATAAAAAATAACACTTCTTATTTTATGTTATTTCTCTCACTCATCATTTTTATTAAAAAAATTTTGACCCCTATTTCATAAATTTCTGACTCTGTCCTTGAATAAATTTGTTTATTTATTAAAATATTTAAAACTTGTTGCGTTAATAATATTTTTTTGTGGTGTGAATATCGTCACTCCAATTGAAGCACCAAGTGTAAGACAATAAAAATTAAATTCAGATCCAAGAAGGTATCGGACCGTGTAGAATGAAATCTGACTCGTCTGTTTTATTCTGGCACGTCGCAAAGCGGATCCTTATTTCAAATAGGTTCCGGTACCGCAGATAATCGTAGAAATCGGAGATGAGCTGCTTCAATTGAAATAATCGTCCAAATAGCGACCCAGAAATTTATTTGGTCTGGTGGACTAACAAAGTAGCCGGGATACAATAAAAAATCGATTATTCATGCGATGGCGCCGCCGTTCGATTTTCTCACTGCCAGTGGCCTCCCGTATTCCCTCATAAACCCACATCAAAACCCTAACCCTCTAATCCCTCTTCTCTCCGGAGCTCACTCACCGCGAAGAAGAGGGAATAAAGGCGGACGCGCGGGGAGGCGTTCCATTTCCACGGCCATGTCTCTTAAAGCCAAGTCTAGTTCGAGGTACGCTATTCTTGGTGCCGGGTTTGCTGGCCTGTCTGTTGCTTGGCATCTTCTCAAGGTAACCTTTCTCTTCCCTCTCTGGCTCTCTCTTTTGAGAAAAATTATGGGGTGATGGATTGTAATTATTTATTTTTTCTGTTTTGTGAACTTATGTAGCATAGTCAGAAGGGGTCTCATGTTTGCGTGGATATATTTGATGAAAATGGAATCGGTGGAGGTGCCTCTGGTGTGGCTGGTGGCCTACTCCATCCATACTCTCCAAAAGGTTTAATCTACTCTAGTATTGTTCTTATATAGTACTCTAAGATCCAATCAAACATGATGAAATTAGGTATTGGCACTCAAAAGGACTGAGTCTGTTATTTTCAAATGTAGCTAAGCTCCTGTGGAAGGGGGCTGAATTTTGGAAAGAATGCTTAGAGCTAGTAGCTGTTGCTGAAGAAGCAAATAGTGCTCAGAGAAGTGAGGAAAGTAAAGGCTGCATTGATGGAAGTATTGTTTTGAGAAGGTAATTTTTTACTAGAAACTTAAAATTTGATATATGGGATTTAATTGCAGGTAATCCTGCTCAGTTTTGCTGTCAATGCTACCTAGGTAGACCATGTGTTTTACCCTCCTAAAATATAAAGCGTCCAGTAAAATTAAATTTAAAAATGTCCATCTTAGCATAAGTACTTTAACTAATGTAATGAAGTGTAATCTATACATTAATCTAAACTAACTGAGATGACCTTCCAAACACCAAGTTACAGAGAAAAAAAGGATAGCCTGCAATACAATAGGTCAGTTACTATACCCTCTCCATGTTTATTGGAGTGATCTAATTGCAAAATATGTATAACAATGTTAATGTGATTGCATTATTTTTTACATGCTTTCTAGCAAGTCTCTATTTCTATTTTTTTATCCCAAGATATTTTCTTACATCACCAGAGGATACTTGGTGCTCCAATAAGGGTATTTCGGGCAAAAGGATTGCTCAACTTATATTATTATACTAAGCATAATTACACTAAATGCTTAAATGGGGTTATGTGGAACAATAACTATGTCACAACAACACATCCACTATCAAAAGGAATCTTTTACTTGACCAAGCATTATTTTAGGGGAATATTGCGACCTGCTACTAGTGTGAAGAATGTTGAATTCCTAATGGAGGTATGTTAAGCAGCTTTGGGTAATAGCCATATGTTATTATTTTTGGGCAATTTTTTGACTTCGCTATTGCTTATTTAAGCAATTAGAATGCTCTGAGTTGCCTCGAGAGTTGCATTCTAGAAACTCTAGATGAGAAAGCTGCTCAGTCTCTAATTCCTGGATTATGTGCTCCATTTGACCTTGCTATATATATGCCTCTGGCTATGAGCATTCACCCGAAGAGATATCTGCAGGTCTCATTTATTCCTTTTCTCAACTACATTGCTTTTTTTTTTTTTATTCTTCATGAAAGTCATTACAATCCATTTTCTTTTTTTGTTACAGGCATTGTTCAGTGCATGTCAAAACCTAGCAAACAATGAATCTAAATTACAGGGCAAGGAAAGAATAATTAATTTGAACATGCAACATGTTAGCAGTCTTCAGCAATTATCAGGTCATTGTAATTCTACTTTTACATTCATTTTCGTAACGGCATCACTGTCTTCTATAAAATTGTCATTAGAAGTTTCATTCACTTCCATATGTTTCTGAATATGTCCTGTGGGCCAGAGACTTTATATAAAGGTTTTTGCTGAGAAACTCCCTTTTTTTATTTAGGCATTTATTTTTTATCTATTTATTTATTATTTATTTTTATTGTGGGCATAGAATCTGATTTCATCTATCTAGTGTAAAACCACATACCAATAACCAGCCACTGCCGCCATAATTTGTTGTTTTCATTAATTCTGAGACTAGTTATGACAACTTGACAGGGGAGTATGATTCGGTGATAGTTTGTCTTGGAGCCAGAGTAAACACTCTCCCAGAGCTTTCAGGGAAGCTCCCTCTAAGAACTTGTCGAGGGATTGTTGTGGACCTCCATTTGCCAACTCCTGCCAGGTACCATCCTTTTTCAGCAGGAAAGGAATCAACAGAATCAGTACCAGAAAAATCTATGTGGCTGATATCTGATTTTTTATTTTTTTTACTTTGTAGTGGAGAGTATGCTGATCAAAGCCCTTCAATATTATCAGATGCATGGCTTGCTTTCCAAGGCCCGAGACATGTATACATGGGATCCACATGGGATTGGAACTCTAATAATCATGATCAGAATGTCTC
Source organism: Carex kokanica (assembly GCA_025461125.1). Lineage (NCBI taxonomy): Eukaryota > Viridiplantae > Streptophyta > Magnoliopsida > Poales > Cyperaceae > Carex > Carex kokanica. The sequence goes on from JAJGRX010001461.1 coordinate 1,136,577, forward strand.
CAAAGAAGAAGCTTCTCGAGCAACAGAAGAGTTACTATCCAAGGCCTCAGTTTTTTATCCAGAAATTACGAAATGGTCCTTTGTTGGTGCAAAGGCTGGCTTAAGAGCAATGCCACCATTGACTGATAATGGGTCGTTGCCACTTCTCGGCTGTTTGAATGACCTAATAGGGGATAGAAGTGACTGCATGTTTTGGTTGGTTGGAGGGTTAGGTGCGAGGGGATTGCTTTACCATGGCTTGGTCGGGAAATTGACATCACAAGCTGTGATTTCTTGTGAAGAGAGCGTGATTCCTTTTGAGTTTATTAATTGGAAAAGAAAGAGGCCTTTTATTGTAAATTGAACTGGAAGCTTTGTTTTGGACCTCTATAATTTTTTTCTGTTGGGTTTATTAGTTGAATGATTTGAAGGCCAGCATGCTACCGTGGCAAAGATTCTGGTTCTCTGCTTTTGGTACAAGAGAGAGGAGGAGGGAGGGTTGGGAGGATCTGGATCTTGTGTAATTATTTTAGTTTTAGGCCTGGTCATTCTTTTTAAATATTCCTAATGGTGATTTTGAAAATTTTGCTTTTGTTTTAGTGCATATTTGCTTTTTTAATAACAGATTTTTTATTCTGTTTTGTTCAACAGGGCTACATTTTTTGGTAATTTTGATTTGTTGTTATATCTGAGTTGACAAGTTTTTTTCTGTAATGAGATAAATTTTACTCAGAATTGCGTTACTCTTATGCTATGAATTTTTTTTTTCCAGTTTAGTAAGAATGTACTAATGTATTTTATCACAAATATTATATAAACAGATCACCTAATGTATTTTATCACTAATGTATTCAATCATACGGATAAGTTGTGATGTGCAGGTACTTCAATTAAACTGTCCACCATATAAAGGACAATAAAATTTGCCATGAGATTCTGCGATGAAAGATAGCATGACAAAGTGAAGTTCACATATTTCATCATTGGAGTGGGGGCAGTCCGTTGAGTGCAACGAGCTTCAATCTCGATTGCCTGAGAACCCAACGAATCTCGACGACACCTTTATTTTATTCTCAAACAAGTTAGATAGGCTAGAAATAAAATTCAACCGAAGTCTTATAGGTCAAAAACTATCTTTTTATTCGAAAAATAACGAAATACGAATGTGAAATAGCTATTTTCGCGATTTATTTACTGCAAACGTACTTTTGAGTTATTTTGGTAGGTTTTGAAGAAAGTTGTGTATTTAAGCCAAAAACAGAGCAAAAATGTCATATTTCAACGATTATCAAATTGCCGTCGAAATTGGATATCACATGGAGCATGCAACACCTCTCACAGAATGCATAACATGCGAAATGGTGAAAATACAAGAAAAATCTGCTAAGTCAGAAGACCGTGCGGCATCCTCAATATCGTGCACGACATAGCCCAGAGGCAACACGGATGATAGGTCGGGCCTTCTAGAAGGCCTGCCTTGCTGACGGGTCACGCTATTTTTAGACAATTCCTGATAAATTATGAGTGGACCCACGTCCCCCTATGATCTCCATGACCCCCATGTTCTTCACTACTCCCACTACTGTATATGAAGACTATAAATACCTCTTTTTAATAAGATTTGAACTTTGTATTATCCATAACTTCCTTCAAAGTTCAAATCATCTATTATTTACTCTTGAGCTTTGTTAAGGGTCCTTGATTGAGGAACTACATCAATAAAAAAAATATAAAATTTGCTCCAAATATTGCTTTATGGTGTACTATTTCTACATTACTTAATTGTGAGCAAAAAAGGTAAATTTTTTTTTTATCAGATAAGTAATCTTCAATTTACCTTCATTTTAGGGAACTCAAACTTTTTTCACTCTCACAAATCACAATTTTCCAACAACCTTTTTTTTTTTCTTTTTTAAATAACGCCTATTTACAAAAAGGTAAAACTTCAAACAGGCTCTTCTTAACATAGGTTTTTATTTGGTTTTTTATTTTTCATAGTGCAAGAAGACAGAAAAGTAATACTAATTTGATAAGCAAATTAATGTAGTCTCCTCAATTTATCGTGAACAATGTCTAAATTTTGCATTATTCGCGGAAGCAACACAAGAAGTCTCAATGACTTGTGTGTATTTAATCGTTTGAACTTTCATGTGTACAACAAGTCATTTTGAGGGGTCCGAATCTGCTGCGATTCTAAGGGATCGCAGGATCCTGCGATTCTAAATCCAACCATTCAAATGATAAAACCCAGGATCTTTTTGAGAAATCAGTTTTTGTGCACGAATCTCAAAACATATGAACGGTTGAAATTGAAATCGCAGGGACCTGCAATCCCAGAGGATCGCAACAGATTTATTTCCCATTTTGAGTAATAAGCTAAACTTGAGCACCAAAATGCATAGCGCAACGACATGACATCAGTCGAAATATTAAAGTAACATATTGGGAATATAAAAAAAACAAATTATCTTCCTAAAAAAAGATCAACTAGTAGGTAATGTTTGTTCACCAAAAATAAAAAAGCTAATTGCTAAGAAGTAATACATCCACCCACAATTAATTCCTTGAGACCTAATGACAAAAATATGATCTCTCCGTTCTTACAAAGTGTAGTGCTGCGGGACATTGTCGATGTCTAGCCCCTTGCGTTTCACAGCAGCCTCAATCTGTCCCTTGTAAGTGTTAAGCTCCCTAAGCCTACAATTCATGAGTTGCACTGGCTAAGATCATATGATAAGAAAAAAAAATTCAACACAGTATAGTGTGCTCAATATTTTTGTTAGCATGATATATATGATACAAACCTGGCAACCTCCGCACGTCTCTTGGCTTGCTCTGCGATCTCAGACAATTCTCCATAGGTGCTCTGTTGTTGAGAGGGAAGAGGGGGCTCCACTGTCTTGAGACCATGTATTGTTCTCTGATTTTGGGCCCATTCTGCCTCCCTCTCACCCTTTCCGAAATCCCTCTTTGCTGTGAAGGCCGTCTGAAAATTCAATTTACCCAGAATCTTAGTGTACATTTTAGTTAATACTCTTTTTACGGCAAAAATGGAACATTATTGTATGAAAATTGAGGTTACCTTGTTATGTAGTTTGCCCCAGGCCTTGCCACTCAAGATATAGCGGATGAAGTATTTGAGAAAGTCTAGGGGGATGTAAGTGACCACACTGTATGCCCAAATGATGCCAGCCCATCCCCATCCGCATCCCTTGATTCGGGCAAAGGACCACGATGCATACACAGCAATTATAGTGGCCACCTATATGATATGGAAGACACCTCATAGTTAGGCAAGAGGAATGATGAAACTATATAGCAAACTATGTACATGACTTGATGACATTACCAATTGTGCAGCAATAAAGGCACCGACAAGCCAGAGACCGGGCAGCTCCCGCCATGAGAACGTCTTGGAACGCGTAACGAAGATAAGAGCCTGGCTAATAATGCTTACTTGGAGGTAGACTGCTGCCATGAGTTCCTCTTCGCTATTTCTGATTGACCTTACGCCAACCAAATTCTACATTTCAAAAATTAAACACAAGTCTTGAGTTGAGGATTGGAATATTTGATGTTGTAAGAAAATGTTGGCTTTGCATGTTTAAATTTATGCCTTATCAAATTTTGGAGCTCCATAAATAAGTAAACAATAGATGATTTGAACTTTGAAGGAAGTTATGGATAATAGAATAAGTGGATATATATATACTACATACAGTGAAGAAGTCGGTTTTGTGGGCAGCAAAATAGAAGACAACGGTCATGATGGCCATGTAGGTTCCGAGCACGATTCCAGTAGTAAATATCTCCTTGAGTTTCCAGGAGTCAGGCAACTTAGAGGGCTTCACACGATCCTTTGATATGGTCATAATGGTGCCATCGTTGAGTATAGCAATAATGAGGACCATGAAAGGCGAGAAATCAAAACGCCAAATGAGAGCAAGGAGAAGAAAGCCTAAAACAATACGTATTGTGATGGAAACTGCATAGATTGTGTAGTTTTTCATGCGTTGAAATATACAACGGCTGGTCAGGACAGCACTAACGATGACACTCAGTCCAGCCTCAGTGAGCACGATGTCTGAGGCACTGCGAGCTGCGTCTGTTGCATCAGCCACCGCAATGCCGATATCAGCCTTCTTTAATGCTGGTGCATCATTCACACCATCACCAGTCATACCACAGATGTGCTTCCTATTTTGAAGCCGCTTCACAATCTCATACTTGTGCTCTTCAAAAGAGAATAAGAAGGATGTCAGACATAAATTCTCAAAGCATTTTACACTATATTTTATTTGACAAAAGTAAGGAGTCTATATGTTCAAACCTGGGAACACTCCAGCAAAGCCATCGGCCTGCTCGATGAGGTCATCAACCTCCACTCCAACATCTACTACTTGATTGCCTTTGGAACCCAAAAGAACAGTCGAATGATACATGTTGGTGCCCATGCCAAGGCGGCGGCCAGTCTCTTTGGCAATAGCCAATTGGTCGCCAGTGATCATCTTGACATTCACTCCGAGTTGAAGTGCCTCCTTGATAGTGTCACCACTGTCGTGCCTTGGTGGGTCGAATATAGGAAGCAAGCCCATGAACTCCCAAGGCCCACCGATGCTTTCCTTGGTAGCCTCCGGCACTTCCTGTCTTGCCACGGCCAGCGAGCGGAGGCCACGCTCGGCGAATTTGTCAATAATTGTATGAACCCTCGTCCTTTGATCTTCTTTCAAGTTGCAGAGGTCCACTATTTGTTCTGGGGCTCCCTTGCTTACACGGTGCCATCTCCCATCATTAGAGTCGATGTAGGTAATTGCAGTGCGCTTGTCAACAGGATTGAAGGGGAAAAAGTGAATTTCCTGGATCCCAGCACGTGCCTGTAGACAAATAAAAACGTTATTTTGTATATTAGCGCGAGATTTAATACAATTGTTGTCTAAAAGTAGAAATTGCTCCAAAAATGAGTACCTCTTTTGGGTCCGCAAGCATTCCAACCATGCAAGTGTCGATAGCATCTTGGTTTTCAACCCTCGAAGCTCTAGCAGCATACAACAAAGTCATATCCTGATTCGTGTTTCTAGAGAACACCTGTTCAAAACCAAATAAGTTTGAGCTCAAACCATGTCGACCATTTTAACTGACAAGAATTTCTATCAAATTACCCTACAAAAAAAGGAGAAAGGGAAAACAAAGTCCATTGTTAAACCGACCTCAATCAACTTAGTGTCAACAGTAAGATTGTTCAAAGTAAGAGTGCCTGTTTTGTCACTGCAAAGCACATCCATGCCAGCCAACTCCTCAATGGCTGTCATCCTCTTGGTGATGGCCCCTTGCTGAGATAATTTATGAGACCCGATGGCCATAGTCACAGATAGGACGGTAGGCATTGCGATAGGGATCCCACCAATAAGCAAGACCAAGAGGTTATCTATTCCTTTGCGATATGAACGGTGCTGAACAGGATACATCACAACAATCTCAATAGCTATACCAATACCGATGGTGCAGATGCAGAAGTTCCCGATGGAGGTTAGGACCTTTTGGAAGTGTCCCACATTGTTGGTGCTATCGACAAGGTGAGCAGCCTTGCCAAAGAAGGTACGGACACCAGTACCAATTACCACAGCCTCTATTTCTCCTTGTTTGCATGTAGATCCGGAGTAGACTGCTTCACCAGGATTCTTTGTCACTGGGAGGGACTCACCTGTCAAGGCCGACTGATCGATCTTTAGGGCATCACCTTCCAAGAGACGGGCGTCAGCAGGGATGATGTCACCGAGCTTGATACTGATGATATCACCAGGAACCAAGATGGATGCGTCCTGTTCTGACCACTTACCGTCCCTCAAGACCTGTCAAATGAAAAAAAAAGGATAAAGGCATTTATTGGATTAAATGGATAGCTTATGTGAATTTTATTCAAAAACCTTTATTGAAGAATTAATGGCTCACCTTGGCCTTGGGGGCAAGACTGGCCATGAGGGCAGCTGCGGCATTACCGGCATTGTTTTCCTCTATGAAACTAATTGTAGAGTTTATTATTAGAAGGACAACAATACCCACAAAATCTTGCCAATCCGGAGGCTTACCCTGTCACCATGCAAAAATATAAGAAAACCATTATTGATGTTGCTGTTGTTCAAAAACCGATATCAAAAGAAAAAAAATGTTAATAAGTAAATTTGAATTAGAGGAGAAGAACTATTACCCCTCCATTGGCAAGAAAGATGGCCATGACGGCTGCGGCTTCCATGACCCATGAAAGGGGGTTCCACATGAACCCGAGAAATTTGAGAATCTTGTTCTCCTGCTCAAAAGAAAATAAAAATAAAAAGGTGTAATATTTAAAACATTAATTGTATTGCTTATCGTACTCTTCCTCTGACAATAAAACTGAAGTGCTAGCATTTTTCCTACTTTTGCTAAAGATCTTGAAATTTAATTCAAAATGCTCAAATTAGTATCGGGAAAATATATTTTCTAAAATTTAATCATGCAATTGTCACTATGTTACCATAAAATATAAATTATTATAACAAAAATGTAACTTGCCAAACTAATTAACAGAACTAGAATAAATCACAATATCAAACATTTTACATATACTATGATTTTTTATACAGACTTTTTTTATTGTAATAACATTTGTACTATGATTCTGTTGTGTACAAAGTATGACTCCTTTTTTTGGTTACTGAGTCTGCTTATTTTTTTGTTATAGGACTCAAAATTTGTTATTTAATTTACTGCCGATGTTTGTTAGTATGTTTTTGTAGGATTTTATGAGATCATCATAGGACCTTTTCTTAAGCCAAATGAAGATCAGATGTTTGTGTTATTGGTCAAGTTGCTTTACACACGATTATTTCGGATTATAAAAAATAATTCATGCATAAGAAAACGTATCCATGAATAGTTGGATTGTACGTAATTATAGATTGAATATATATATATCTATTCGTAAAAAATAATGATGAATTCGAAAAATAAACAAAACAGTACAGAGATATTAGATAGAAAATAAGATAATTCCTTGTGTCTTTAAGAGATAAAATAATGTTTTTTACGAAACAAAATTACAAATTTACACTAATGTTTCTATAACAAATTGATGGTATAACTTTTTTCTATATATACCATATATGTTGATAAAAGGACCCCTCGTTTTAGTTAAGATTTTAAACATTTATAATATAAGGTTGTTAATGAGCAAAAAAGCAGGAGAACTAGTGCAATATATTAAATGGATGATATGGGATCATCCGAATTCACATGCAAAATTTATAAATTACATGTTGCTACATCATTTTTCTATTTTAACTATTTCATTGAAAGTCGGTCGGTGTATAGTGTATACAAAGGCAGTACATAATCGACCGTGGAATAAGGGGAAAAGTAACAGAGGAATAACAAAGCATGAAAATTAAGGTGAGAACTAAAGATAGAGCAATACAATACAGTCAGTAAAAAGTGGTGATAATCCGATTTAGTGTTCCTAAAATAGGTCAACTCTAATGTAATATCGAATTGATTTATTAGGAAATAAAATATCATCTCAACGATTAAGTACATCCATGTGATCGAATTGATAATAGCAGTTTGATAGAAATTACGTGCATGAGAAAATATTTTCCCTTAAAAATATTAAAAACAAGGTTAGACTAACCTTCTTTTCTTCGAGCTTGTTGGGACCAAATTCGTTGAGGCGCTCCTCCCCCTTGGCGGTTGTGAGACCTTCCCTGTTGCAATTGAGATGTTGAAAGACTTGCTCCAGAGGAAGTCTTTCCTGGAAGATCGATGCACCGAAAAGAAAACACAAGTCAAATAAAAAACAACAAAGGAAACGAGAAGATTAAGTCTTAATTAATACGCCATGACAAGGCATGTATTAGTACATACGAGATCGACATTCTCGTTCTTAATGTCATCCATTGTATCCACCGCCATGTCTCCTGATAACTCTCTCTCTCTCAATCTCTGTCTGTATCCACAGAGGAGCTAACGCTCTGTTTTGTGCAGTTGAAGAAGGCACAAGGGCTCGAACCCCCTTGCTTTTATAATTAAGTAGGTTACGTACACTTGCTTTTGCTATTATTAGCTGCAGATAGAATCCCTAATTGTTTCCCCCCTCTATTTTTATTGCGTGCTTCAAATTGAGTCTCTTTATTTCAACCAACTTATAATAGAAGACATATTAAGTATTTTCTTATTATTGTTTTTTATAGGAACAATTAGTACAAAATACCTGCCTGCAAATTTAGATAGCTAAAACCATGTAAGAACAACCAATGCAAAAACGGATATTATCATTATCCCTACCGCGCTAATTTTGGATTTGATTGTTGCAGCTTGAGAGTATAACTATTTTTTTTTTGTATTTCTTTACAACATGGCATGCTAATTAAAATGTTAATTAGATTTGATTTATAAATCTTACTATACGTAAGGTGCTTATTTTGCCCTGCTACATGACAGAGCATAAACAATGACATGTTTAAAAAAAAAAAAAAAAGCGCTACACACCACCACCTGTTTCATATTGGAATAGCCTCGAAACAGTACAATTTGCTATTTTGCTTGAATTCCTGTATCTATAATTGTAAACTATTTAATTAAAGTTCTTTTGTAGGCTGGGGCGAAATCGGTTTTGAGAAATGATACCGACTCACAGCTATTCTTCACCGAAACTATATAATTATAAACTATTTAATTAAAAGGGTGCAAGATACCGACTCACAGCTATTCTTCACCGAAACGAGATTTTGAGAAATGATAAAAGAAGAATTTGGAAAAAATATAAATAAAGGTTTATCTATTTAAAGATATAGAGATATAAGAGTAGAACTAGGGTGTGATGTGCTCACCAAACTCTTTGGCGAGCACAACTCTACATAAACTATCGGATTCACTTCAAACGAGATGAATCCAACCGTTGAAACCGATGTACTTTATGAGTGATGCATGTACATGCAAAATTTTGAATTTTTTGAATTCATTTAGTCTCAAGTCAAGTGGTCAAAATTGAGATTTTTTGAATGCATTAAAACAACTTCATTTTGGATCATTTATTTTTTATCAATTTTGACCACTTGACTTGAGACTAAATGAATTCAAAAAATTCAAAATTTTGCATGTACGCCCATCACTCGTAAAGTACATCGGTTTCAACGGTTTGATTCATCTCGTTTGAAGTGAATCCGATAGTTTAACCCTAGTTCTACTCAAGATATAAATATATTAAAGAAGAAATTATTGGAAAGATATAATAGTTATCTATTTTAATCAACAACAACTCTAATGTGCATGCCTTAGAGGCTTAGATCTATTTATAACTCCTCCTAATTACATTCCTTAATTTCACATCAACAATAATCCAATTCTTCGGCTCAAAACCCTCTTCAGCTCAGTAATTTGGGCAAGATGTCCAAAATCGAATTCGGCCTTTATTTGAGGAGGAAAAGATTGAGCACTGTCGAATTGTTGATTTTAATTTATATTCATATCAAACTAGGATCGAAAACAGGCCAAAACTCTCAAACCGGGCTTTGACCCTTTCTATTCTGTACATAATCACGATAACTCTGTAAAAGTATAAAATGTTGCAACAAACTTGATCGTTCTATTCGATTCGAATTCAATCTTCTTGTAAACTCATAATGTAATTTTCGAAACATGTACTCCGTAACCTCTGTATATTATATGAAATTAGTAATCAAATGTCTTCATTTTTAGAAGTTTTAATAGGTCAATTACAACTTGAAATGTACATGCCTTGATCAATTTATAGCTCCTCCAGAAAGTACGACAACATTATTTCGAGAATCTAATCAGATCTTATATCTTAATAAAATTAGATTTCTTTTTGGAGGAGGGATCCAATTACACATTTTTTGGTGACACATCATGACACCGTTTTTTATATAGGTCAATTTTGCGATTTCAAAATTCAAACAGTCGATCCGAACCGTTCAACATGATCACCATATTAAAATGTACTTGGAGATCAAATTTTACATTTTTTTGAATTTTTTTACTATTTATTAAGATGGTTACAAAATCGTTGTTTTTCAATGGTCTGAAAACAACGATTTTTGTAACCATCTTAATAAATAGCAAAAAAATTCAAAAAAATGTAAAATTTGATCTCCAAGCACATTTTAATATATCCATCATGTTGAACGGTTTGAATCGACTATTTTGACTTTAAAAATGATAGATGTCAAAGTGTGTCACCAAAAAAGATGTAATCGGATTCCTCCTCTCTTTTTTTTTATCTCCTTTTGTGCCTCAACAAAGCTCATAATATTTAAAATTTATTCTACAGTTCGACTAAACCTGTTTACCCATTGTTTCTAACATCCTTCCTCTTGTTTGGATATATAACAGTTTTTTGGATGCTGTCTTTTTTTTCTTCTTTTTTCTTTTTTTTTGCTTGATTCATGCCCTTAGGCCAAAAGTTTTTACATCACATCCCTTACATTGGTTTTGTCAGAATTTAAACATAGAGCTAACCAATCCTTTAAACTACTTTCTATCCTTGAGCAACACTGCTTAAGTACATGAATTGAAAAGAGAACATTGGAAAGGTGAATCCTGTGTAGACCCATCCCCTTGTTCTTCCTTGCTTTGCCAGATGGTCGGCCAAAACTGTTTGGTCTCGACTGACATGAACACACTTGAACCCCTGATTAAGTTTGAGTAATCTCCAGACCTCATGCACTTCTCTTGATGCCGTCCAGTCTATCTCAATTGGAGGCAGTAAATCCGTTACCGCCTTTGCAACTATCAAACTGTCAGTGCAAAAGACACAGTCCTCCCATCCACTGTCAATAGCGAATTGAACTGCCTGTTTCAGAGCTTGCGCCTCCACTTACAGGCCACAGGAATTTACCCTTGCAGAGTGATAGGCTTCCAGTGCACCTCTATTTTGAAAAAAAAAACAAAACCGATTCACACAAGCAAATCATGTTTGCTGAAAAAAGTGATAGTTTAATTTATACCGAAAATTATACTACATGTTGCATATCAAACATTTGACAAATAGTTTACTTTAAACCGAAAATCTACAAACTGAACAAATAAAAACATTCTGTCAAGTAAACTATGATTCCTTATTAAAATGTGCTTGAAGACCAAAATTTAATTATTTTTTAAAAACTTTTTACTACTTTTTTATTTTTTAAAATCACTTTTTTTAGAAGATTGTGGAAAAAAAAACAGTGATAGTTTAATTTATACTGAAAATTATATTACATGTCGCATATCAAACATTTGACAAATAGTTTACTTTAAACATGAAAGACAACTTACGGAACAAATAAAAACTCTCTGTCAAGTAAACGATGATCATCTTTTACTATTTTATAAAATGTAGTATTACTTATTTTGTGTGGTGATTGATGCCAATATAAATTATATATATTTCACATATCCATGCATGATCAAATAAGAGCCCTCCAATACCTCATGTTTTCATAATTCATCATACCTCACATTTTATATCTTCATTTTCATAGTCCAATCTGTCTATTCAAACTGCTCAATATGATATCTATATTAAAATATGCTTGGAGACCAAATTTTATAATTTTTGGAAAAAATTAACTATTTTTTAGATAGATACAAAATCATTGTTTTTGAACGGTCCAGAAACAGTGATTTTGTATCTATCTTAAAAAATAGTAAAAAAATTTCAAAAATGATAAAATTTCATCCACAAGCATATTTTAGTATTGATATAATGTTGAGCTGTTTGGATCGACATTTTGAACTTTGAAAACGAAAATAAAATATGAGGCAAGATGAGGTATGAAAGGCATGAAGTATTAAAACCTCGAAACATATATTTAGTATGGATACATTTTGTTAGTAAAAATCGGATGAGAAATTTGAAAAATAAAATAAAATGACACACACATACGCGCGCGCACACACACACATATTTTTATATTTATATTTATATACACACACAAATACATTTAAATTATTTAAATATTAACTAATATCGTGCCAGTGCGTTGTAACGGGTACATATTATAATATAACAAAAAAATCTCATAGAAAATTACATATTTTCATAAGAAAATTTAGACTAAATGACAAATGAAATTTCTAAGTGACATCTATACGTAACATAAATGATATATTAAATAACATATTAAATGATATATATTATTATTTATCTTTTTGACATATTTTTATAAAAAATCTCAAACAAAATGACATATTAAATGATAAATAACATTTCTTTTATAATATATAAATAAAATAGAAAGAAATAAAGACATGATCAACCAAACCAATCAATTATCAATCAATTCAAAATTTTCTTAAATGACATTTAAAAATAGAAAGAAATCAGAACTAATTAGAAAGATTATACAAGTTGCATTTGGAGAGTACGTGTAGCGAGTACGTGTTTAAATAAATTTATACTTCTACACGTAAAAAATATAAAAGAGATGCATAAACTCAGAATATTTAATTGGAAGTTTGATATTAAATTCAAAATTTTATCTTTTTAATCAAAATTGTTGACAGATCAGAATATTTACATACTTAATATAAATTTGAAAGATTTAGACGAAAAAAATACAGCACATTTTGTAATTTCAGAGACTTCATAGAAAAATGGTTGCTCTCTAATTCTAAAACTGTTACTTTCGGTTTTGTGAAATAGGAATCATTTTTTTTTATTTTGAGAAAAGCCCGTAGGCCCTTCTCTCTGTTGTTCATCCGAATCCGAAAAACCCGAATAAAACGATCACATCCTCTCAGCCGAGGCGACAATATGCTCCCCCTTCACTATCCAATCCCCACTTATCTTCACTTCACCCCAACCACCGAACCGTCCGGCCTCCGTCAATTCCCTTTCTCCATGCGAAGCGCCGTCGCCGCCGCCACACCAGCCGCCTCCTCTCCTCCAAATATCAGCATCCTCTCCTCTGCCTTCTGTCGTTACGGCTTCTCAGCTGCTCAAACTGAAAGAATAATGCGCAAGAGCCCGTGGTTTCTCACCGCCGAGCCGGCGAAAACAATCGAGCCAAAGCTGGACTTCTTCCTCAACTACGGCTACTCTCACGGCCAACTCATCAATCTCATCTGCCGCGACCCCAACCTCCTCTGCACCGGCCTCAACTCTCGCATCAGACCCAATTTGCTCCACCTTGAGTGGCTACTTGGATCGAAGTCACTTGTCCTGAAGGCTTGCCAACGCGGACCGTGGCTTCTTAGAAACGACCTCCATAAAACTGTCCTGCTGGTTGTAAGTGAATTGAAAGCTTTTGGTGTTCCGGACGATAGAATTGGTCAAATTTTTGTAACCAATCCATTAGTATTGTCACTGCCGGTTAGTGTTATCAGAGAAACCTTGAATAAGCTGAAGGGCCTAGGAATGAATCCCGACTCCACAACCTTTGTTAATGGGTTAGTTGCAATGGTTGCAACGAAGAAGACTACATGGGAGAGAAAATTGCAGCTTTACAAGAGCTTTGGATTGTCTGAGGAGGATGTACTCTCGGCCTTTTCAAGGCAGCCCACCTGTATGCTGCTATCTGTTGATAAGATTAAGAAGATGATGGGACTGTTCAAGGATACATTTAATTGGGATTCGGCTATGGTTGTGAGAAGAGTGGCTCTTCTCACAGTAAGTCTGGAGAAGAGAATAATTCCGCGTTGTGCAGTCATGGAGGTGCTCATAGAAAGGGGGTTGTGGAATGGGAAACCAAGCTTGTATACCATGCTGTGCATATCTGAGAAACAGTTCGAGGAGAGGTTTATTGAGAATTACAAAGAGAAAGTGCCGGGTTTGCGTGTCGCTTATCAAGGGAGAATGGAATATTCAGGATTTGCCTCGGCAAAATTTGACAAGTTAAACAGATATCTGTCAAATGGAACTGTCAAGTGAACATATCACATTACATATACTTTCCCCTAAAAGGGGGGAAACAGGCTCGCTTCTCAGAGATTCTAGTTTCTGATTCGTCCAATTAGCTCACTCTTTCCGATCAGACAGTTTTGGGGGCTCTTCTAAAAGATTGATTCATCCTCTGCCATTGTTCGGATTTCAGTGATGCATTGGAAACAGTGAAACAGATCTAAACGATGTTTCTGTACCATCTGTTTTGCGACTCCTGCATTATTTGGTCTTGAACTGGAACAACTTCTGGGGTTTGGTCCAGAGTAGTAGTTGGCTCTCTGTTACATTTGGTCTGCAATATAATATTATAATAAATGTAAGATCGTATGATTCTTATTATATGGTTATGCACATCTTTCTCAATTTTTAAGATGATTGTAGAAAATTGAGTGGTGGTACCTGACCCTCGCACATTTATTACGATGAATGGATGTCCTCTCATCTTTCACTTTTCCCCTTGAAATCTATACAGCTCTTGTTCCTTTTTATTATCTTCTTTTGTGCAAGTGGAGAGGATTGGCATGTGCCACGGTTAGATTATTTTGTGCAATTCCATATTGGGTTGCAATCTTAGACTTTGTCGAGTATGCAATGCATAGTTCCATATTTGGTGTTGATCTCTGTATTGTCTCGCCCCAACACTCTGACAGTATAATTCACTGTACAAATACTGTTATAGAGAGTGAAATAATAAGAATACCTGGTTGAATAATTGAATGTTCAATGAAATCAATGCATTCAATATCTTGTCCAGCGGTCAAAAAATTAAGAGTTTTGTGCCCATCTTAATGCATTATTTTTCTGAAAAACTTTCATTTTTTGATCGGTTTACTTGATACTATATGAATTCAAAAATTAAAAGTTCAATATGTAAACGAAGCTCTCTTGAAGTAAATGGGTTTGAACAGTTTGGATTTGTGTTTGAAGCCGATTCGATGGGTTTGGACTGGAAGTATAAAGGCTGAAATACTACCGGGAGCGTATTAGTCGGACTCATATATAGTACTACAACCCTGCATTTTAGGCCAATCTATTTGCATTTGCATAATTCAACCCGCATTTTAGAAATTCACCTTGCATTTTTAGTAGGGGTGCAAACGGATCGGATAGTGGTAAAACCATATCCGTATCTGTTTTTATTTTTCGAATACGGATACAGATCGGATATTAGATGGATACGTACGAATACACATCGGATATTAGACGGATATCCGTAGATATATACATAAATATTTTTATAATATATATTAAACTATATTAATATTCAAAACCATATTCGGATATCGGATATCCGTATCTAATTTTGGGATACGGATCCGGATACGGTAGGATATTATCCGATCCGTTTGCACGATTCAACCTGCATTCTTAGAGTTCAACCTAATTCTATTAGTCTAGATTACTGACAATTGGTAAGTCAGTACTTTCAATACTTTCTTGTGATTTGACAACTCATAGTACTACATCTTAAGGTCGTGCGCTTGTGACCGAACTGTGTTTAGGACGAGATAGGAGTAGGTCCGATGGACATCGGACCTACATTTAGGTTCAATTAGCTCTAGGACCGTACGATTAGCATCAAGATCTATGTGCACGGAAATTGATACAACTTGTACGGATTTTGATGCAGAGCACACGAATCTTGATGCAGATCGAATGGTCATCACACCCATCGAACCAAGGTAGGTCCGATGGGCATCGGACCTACTCTGATTCCGTTTAGGACTAGAACTTAATTTGTTAGGCAACAATCCGTACATCACAAATTCATAATATGTTTTGATAAAAAATAAAAAAAGCTCCAATGCAGTTTCTATTTGTTCTCTTGTCTACTCAGTTGTTCACAGGGCAGGAGGTAATTGGGAGGTTGATGACAAGTCAAACCCATGGGTTTGGAAGAAGAAATGAAGATATACTTCTTCTTTAGTCTTTCTGTGATTTTGTTCTTTTGCAGGGGACTTTTGGTAATGAAAGATATGCGTATAATCTTAAAGAATGTTTCACTTGCAAAGTTGCAATAAATCATACAAGATTTTATAAAATATAAATGTTATTATGCAACTATTTGTAGATTAATTAGCATTTGATGGAATGTGTAAGTGCCAAATATACATGTTCATCGGTTTGGTTCAAACCGAATTAAAATTAGCAAACTGAACTTTTATTTGGTTTTTAAAAATCAAACTGAACCGAAATAAAATAAGAACCGAATAAAAACTAAACCGAACAAATAGAAGTAACAGTTGAATCGAAATAGGGTATTAATCATAAAAAGAAATATTTTTTGTTTATTTTTGAATTTTTAAAAATGGATCTAAAAATTTTGTTTGGATCAGTTTAACAGGTTTTAAACCGAACCAAGCAATATATATTATATCACAATTTTTAAATTTTTGTAAATGTTTGGTTCAGACAGATGATGGTTTTAAAATTTTCGGTCAGTTCGGTCTAACCAGTTTTAAAAAAATTGAACTGAACCAAACCAAACTATTAAATCGATTTTTAAAAATGAAATGAACCAATCTATTTAACTGGAAAAACCGAACCGTTTATACCAAACTCTCTTAGTTCGGTTTAAAACTGATTAAATTGGACCCGATGAACACCCTAGTTACCGCTAGGGGTGTTCAAACAGTTCAGTTTGTTTGGTTTTCCACCGAACCGAAAAATTTCAGTTTAAATGGATTGGTTGTTCTGTTTAAATGGATCAGTTCGGTTTAGACTTTCCAAAACCGACTAAATCGAACCAACCGAATTAAAACAGTTCGAGTATGGTTTATATTTTATTTGGTTCAATTATTGCTTCATTCCTTCTATTTTAGTTTAAATATTTATGAACATCAACATATTTTGTATGAAATTGAATAATGTATGTAATATTTGTTGGGTTGAACTTGCCGCTAAATTTTGATTTACTTAGAATTTACTGCTAAATTCGGTTTAGATTTATGGTTCGGAAAGAACGCAAAATCAAAATTTTACTTCTACCATAAGCCAAGAATCTACTCCTCGATTGATTTCTAAACATGTATTTATTTAACACTTAAATAAATGAAAACAACGATTGTACCTTAATCCAAATTCGAATTGGATTTACAGTCTGACTCGGTTTTGTAGCACCAAAATCTAGTGCCTCTATCAGTATCCACCAGGAACTACCATATTTTTTTTGCCAGAAATACTATACCAATGGTATTCGAAAAAGTCGCTATTTGCGGTAAATCACTGTTCACCGAAAGTATGAAAATTTCAGACAAAACACTATTCACAAGAATAACTATGCCCAAATTGAATTGATTTAATTTGGATTTTTTTAATTAAATTTAATTTGGACTTTTTAATTAAAATCTAATTTTAATTTAGGCCCAAATTCCAAATGGGCTTTTGGCCCAAAATATTAATTCATAAGTAATATTTTAATCCATATAATATATATACACACACAATTATTTTGAATAATTATATTTCTTGCGATTGCAATAAATTTATACGACGTGTCATTTAATTATATAAATCATAAGCGGCATCTGGCAGAATACATTATGACTACCCAATTGACTTAGATGATCTTATACAGTACAGTATCACGATCCAGTAAACAATTTACTCGTGTTAATTCTTTTGTCTCATAGTATCATATCAGTTCCAAGGAAAGTATGTGTCATCCTTGCAAACTTAATCTTTTCTCGATCTTAAGTAAATTATCATATATGATTAACTCTTTAATCATGTTATGCACAGATAATCCTACTTTATCAAGAGGCCTAGTGATACCATCACTCGTATTATATACGAGGGACAATAGTAATCTTGGTGAATATCTCTCCTCCACATAAGTTATGCATATTGAAATGTTATATGTATAGCTACTTTTTACGGATAGCGTTAAACAACACTCACGAATACATACTTCCTATATAGGAAAGATGAATACCTTATACTTTAGAACTTAATACTGAATGAAAACATTAATGACACGAACACAATCCATTTAATGTTTCATTTAGGGTCTGTCTAATATCATGTTCTCTAACATGTATCTGTGTGATTAAAATGACAACTCTTTGTCTATGGTTTGTAAAACTTAACCATCATTTAATCCACACACTAACCTTTAAATGGTCAATTAGTGTTCCTTGCTAATTACGACGGTTAGAGACTATTAAGAGTATTTATCATCTATATTATGAAGTTTTACAATTTCAAGTCATGAACTCGAAATGATTCATAAATTCGATAAATCTCAAGGAACAAAATGATTAATCATCCATTACATGAACAAAATATATAAAATATAATTATCCTATGATTGACTTCTAGATTATTACACTAACAATATTATCGTGATATTTATTTTATTAATGTATTGGTGTATGTATTGAGTTTGAATTTTTTGAAATTTAATATCTCTTATTCGGTTCAATCAAATTAACCAAAATTTAATTTAGTTTAAATAATTTGTTTCTTATTCGGTTGGTACGGTTTGGTTTTTTTAAACCGAAAAAAGTTTGGTTTGCTCATTTTATTTCAGTTTCAACTCGAAACGACCGTTTGAACACACCCCATAGGTACGGTCATTTCGAATACCCCTAGGTATCGCGCCTTGAAGTGATGAAGGGGATGAGTGTAAATAGAATCCGGATTATCCGATCCAAATTGGCTCCGAATTCAGTTACTATCCGTATCCGAATCAAACGGATCATATTATAGGCGGATATGGATCCGCATAATTTTATAAGTATGAGGAACAGTACTGGATACGAATACGGATAATATTTGATGAGTTATAAACGGAGCGGATATTCGGTTGTATCCGGATCCATAATCTCCACACCAAATTCTCCATTTACTCTCGCCTCTCTCCGCTCACGAATCTCTCCAGTCAAGGTTATCTCACGGCTCCCTTCCTCATGGGACTGATTCAAACGGATGGTCTGGACATATTCATTTGTGCCTTGACTTTTAGGCTGTACTCCATATAGAGTTAGCGGAGGGGAGGGTGAGGAGATTTTTAACTTCCACCTGCTCCACAATTCAATTTTGGAAGGAAGGGAAGACAGAGCAGGTGGATAATTCACTCTGCGGAACCCAAAATCGTCACCCCCGATTTGAGGTGTAGGCCCTTTCCCTCCCCTCCCCTCCCCTCCCCTCCCTTCCCCTCCCTCTCTAATACAATTATTGGAGCACAGCCTTAGCGGGCTCTATTTTGAATTTTGATCCAGGGTGGTCCGCATACACATGTCCTCTTCTTAATTCTGCAAAAGGGAATCAGTTTTTCACCCTCCTTTTGGACTTGATCTGAAGGTTCATATGACTCGAATCAATTATTTTATTTTTGCAGACTTGATTTTTTTTTACATATTTCATATTTAATTATTTATTCGTTTTTTATTTGAATCTTGGTAATTAATATTTAATTTTATATCTCAAAGTTCATTTGACTCACTAATCCGTTAATTATTTGTTTTGTATCCGTATTCGTAGATTATCCGCTCTGTATCTGTATCTGTTTAAGGTGAATTTGATTTTACATTTTGGCATCCATTTACTATTTGTATTCGTATTCGTATCCACTCGCTAAAATGTGAATATGGATATGATATTAGCATTATCCGCTCCGAATCCGCTCCGTTTACACCCCTAGGATGAGATGATGTTGAATGCATATCTTACAAGTAGAAATATAGTCATCAAAAACAGCCGTGTCAATGGTAAAAAATTCTTTTTGATATATTTGTGACTTTTATTTATATAGTATAGTCATTCAAAATATACGTGTCAATAGTAAAAAATCTCTTTTTATATCTTTGTTACTTTTATTTCATAGTATAAATATAGTCATAAAAAACAACTGTGTCAAAAGTAAAAAATTCTTTTTGATATCTCTGTGACTTTTATTTATATAGTATAGTCATTCAAAATAGCTGTGTCGATAGTAAAAAAACTCCTTTTTATATCTTTGTTACTTTTATTTCATAGTATAAATATAGTCATCAAAAACAGCCGTGTCAAGAGTAAAAAATCTCTTTTTATATCTTTGTTACTTTTATTTATATAGTATAATAATTCAAAACAGCTGTGTCAATAGTAAAATATCATTTTTGATATCTTTGTGATTTTTATTTCATAGTATAAATATAGTTATCAAAAACAGCCGTGTCAATGGTAAAAAATCATTTTTGATATGTGACTTTTATTTAATTAAGTAATTAATTAATTATTATTATTATCTCGTTGATCATTTCGGTATGCTCTAATGTCAAATTGCTCATGACGTCGTTCTTTTTGGAAGTAACAATTAAATTAACATTAATGACAAGCAAAAAGTCTTCTTTATGCAAAATCACAAATAAATCAATGAAATAATCGAAACACAACTTTGTTGATTATATTAATAAATTACATGTCTCCATCAAAGGTATCAGCGGTCTGCAAGTGCATAAAGAAAATATTGCTTAGTACTTTTTGTGGTAAATCATTTATACTGAAATCTCCTAACCTAGCAATGAACAAAAATAATCCTTTGACGACTGTTTACTCAAGAAGTCTCGAACTTGCTTATTTCTTTAGACCGTGTAGTGTCCCTGGATGGTTTCAATGTCGAGCCCCTTAAGCTTGACGACCGACTCGACATGTCCCTTGAGTGTGTGCAACTCCCTCAGCCTAGAAAATGCATACACAAACTACTCAGTATTATTCGCAGAAAATGAATTGTAAGGAAAATGCATGACTAGTAAAATACTAACCTAGCAATCTCGGCACGCCTCTTTGCTTGTTCAGCAAGCTCTGACAACTCCCTGTAGCTGCTGTTTTCATTGAAGATGGTGCCGGCATTATCACCTTCGTTCTTCTTGTTGAGGCCATGCAGAGTTCTCTGAGCATATGCCCATTCGGCTTGACGCTCACCCTTTCCAAAATCCTTCTTGTTGGTAAAAGCAGTCTACATATAGAATTAACCAATCCATATACGTCAGAAGTACTACAATCTTATGCCAAAGCTAATTGTTTTGTTATAGAATATTATAGTCACCTTGCTCTTAAAAAGGTTGTCCCATCCTTTGCCACTCAGGACATAGCGGATGACAAATTTGAGAAGGTCGAGAGGAATGTAAGTGACAATGCTGAATAACCAGATCACTCCAGCCCAACCCCAGCCAATACCCTCGATCTTCGCAAACTCCCAGTGGGCATATACCGCAATGACGGTAGCAACCTGTGTGGGAATGAGTTACAAAGTTAAATTAGGCGAGAAAGATTAGAAATCATGAAGAATGTATGTTGTATTGTAAGCTCTGAGGTGAGGATATTACCAATTGAGCAGCTAGGAAGGCACCGAGAAGCAGGAGACCAGGACGCTCAATCCAGGACCAGCTCCTAGAACGGGTGACAAAAATGAGTGCTTGACTGATAATGCTCACTTGGAGGTACAACGCTGACATGAGCTCATCTTCCTTCCCTCTAAGTGATCTCACCCCGAATTTCTCCTGAAAAAAAATCATAGTTATTAGTTCAGTAATAGTGATGTATTCAAGATTTCTTGGTGCCTGGTTCATATCATATTTTTATCAATATGGAATTAGAACATTTTTAGTTGGCACATAAAATTTTATTTTAATTTTATTTTTTTGTAGATTAATTATGTTTATTAGTATGTTATTTCCTTGGCCATAAACCCAAAATCCTTAACTGGGCAAGGTATTTGTATCAAATTCGGTACCAGTAACTACTAATACCAAGCATGTTCCCAGCACAACAATCCATCAACAATACAACTAACTATTAAACTTACAGAGAAGAACTCGGTGTCATGAGCGACATAGAAGAATAACACAGTCATGAGAGCCATATATGTGCCAAGTACAACACCAGTGGCAAAGATCTCCTTGAGCTTCCAGGAGTCAGGAAGGGGAGATGGTTTTACGCGGTCCTTAGAAATGGTCATGATTGTACCATCATTCAA
Organism: Carex kokanica; assembly: GCA_025461125.1. NCBI lineage: Eukaryota > Viridiplantae > Streptophyta > Magnoliopsida > Poales > Cyperaceae > Carex > Carex kokanica. The sequence goes on from JAJGRX010001461.1 coordinate 1,158,431, forward strand.
AATGGCGATAATGAGGACCATGAATGGGGAGAAGTCGAATTTCCAGATTAGAGCGATCAAGAGGAAACCCAGCACAATACGGATGGTGATAGAGACGGCATAGATGGTGTAGTTCTTCATGCGCTGGAAGATGCAACGACTGGTTAGCACCGCACTGATGATGACACTTAGACCAGGCTCAGTAAGAACAATGTCAGATGCGCCCCTAGCAGCATCAGTTGCATCAGCAACAGCAATACCGATGTCGGCCTTTTTCAGGGCAGGGGCATCATTCACACCATCACCGGTCATACCACAGATGTGCTTCCTATCCTGGAGACGCTTTACAATTTCGTACTTGTGCTCTATTTAAGGAAGGAAACCATCAGAGGGGAGAAAAAAATAGAGAATAATTTAATTGTAGTGCAACAAGATTCTTCAATTTGATAATCACCTGGAAAGACTCCAGCGAATCCATCAGCCGTCTCAATCAACTCATCAATTGGCATTCCAGCGACCTCACTGTTAGCATTTCCTCCTTTTTCACCCAAAAGGGTTGATGAAGGGTACATGTTGGTGCCCATGCCAAGGCGACGGCCAGTCTCCTTACCAATAGCAAGCTGGTCACCAGTGATCATCTTGACATTAACTCCAAGTTGAAGAGCTCGGCGTATGGTCTCAGCACTATCGTGCCTTGGTGGGTCAAACAGTGGTAACAGGCCCATGAACTCCCAAGGACCACCAAGACTCTCTTTGGTTTTCTCGGGCACAGCTTGCCTTGCCACGGCCAATGAGCGAAGACCACGGTCAGCATATCCTCCAATTATAGTATGACACCTCTTCCTGGCGGCCTCTCCAAGGTTGCAGAGGTCAATGATTTGTTCTGGGGCACCCTTGCTTGCTCTGTGCCAGTTACCGTTAGAGTCAATATATGTCATGGCAGTGCGCTTGTCGACTGGGTTGAAGGGGAGGAAGTGGACCTCCTGTATCCCCGCACGTGCCTAAATTGGTAAGCAATTATGTTAATAAGTTTGAAGGGGCTACAATAAGTTGGTTTTTAAGTATATATTACAAGAGCTCCATTGATACCTCCTTCGGATCTGCAAGCATTCCAACCATACATGCATCAATGGCATCTTGATTCTCAACCCTAGATGCCCTTGCAGCATACAACACAATTGATTCTTTATCCAAGCCATTGACAAACACCTACAATTGACCAATTGAGTTTCTAATAATCCCCATATCATATAAATGAAAATTTAAAATATGTGATAAATGATATCAGATGGGAACTTAGAAAAAGCAATACAAGCTATATATTTTTAAGAATCCTAACCTCAATTAGCTCCTTGTCAACAGTGAGCTTGTTTAGAGTAAGTGTACCGGTCTTGTCACTGCACAGCACATCCATACCAGCCATTTCCTCAATAGCCGTCATGCGCTTTGTGATAGCCCCCTGCTCAGATAGCTTGTGGGATCCAATAGCCATAGTCACAGAAAGCACTGTAGGCATAGCAATGGGAATGCCACCAATAAGCAAGACCAATAGGTTGTCAATACCGCTACGGTATGCACGGTATTGAACAGCGTACATGATGACAATTTCAATGACTATGCCAACAGCAATGGAGCATATGCAGAAGTTTCCAATGGCGGTTAGGACCTTCTGGAAGTGCCCCACGTTGTTAGTGCTATCGACAAGGTGAGCAGCCTTGCCAAAAAAGGTATGGACACCTGTGGCAATGACCACGGCCTCAATTTCTCCTTGCTTGCATGTGGATCCGGAGAAGACCTCATCACCAGGATTCTTTGTCACCGGCAGAGATTCACCAGTAAGGGCTGACTGGTCGATCTTGAGAGGATCGCCTTCCAAGAGACGAGCATCAGCAGGAATGATGTCACCAAGCTTGACGCTGATGATATCTCCGGGAACTAAGATGGCTGCGTCCTGCTCTGACCACTTGCTATCCCTCAAGACCTGTGAAAGATTCAAGTACATTTATTGTTTTTGTTTATCGCTTCTATTAATTAGGTTGAGAAAATATTTCTATTGGAAAATCACCTTGGTCTTGGGAGCTAGACTGGCCATGAGTGCAGCTGCGGCATTACCAGCATTGTTCTCCTCAATGAAACTAATAGTTGAGTTGATGATTAGAAGGACAACAATACCCACAAAGTCTTGCCAATCCGGAGGCTTTCCCTGTAATTAATTAGACATGTAAAACAAACAATTATTTAATATGTTGTTTGTGTATGTTAAAAGAACACGTAAATTGCAACTATATAGGAAAAAAATGAGTTGGCATACTCCTCCATTGGCAAGGGCAATGGCCATGATTGCAGCCATCTCCATGACCCATGAGAGTGGATTCCACATGAACCCGAGGAACTTGAGGAACTTGCTTTCCTGGTCAAGTAAATAAAAAAAAAATTTGAGTAACACATAACATATCAGCCACTCTTTGGCTAAAAACATTAACCAATTATGTAAACCTTTTTCTCCTCGAGCTTGTTGGGACCAAAGATCTGGAGCCGATGCTCTCCCTCGGCACTGCTGAGCCCTTCTGCGGAGCATTTGAGCTGCTGGAACACCTCTGGTACAGGAATCGTCTCCTATGTACAAAAGAAAAAGAAATGATGATGCCTATTTTATCTTTTTTTTTAGCCAAAGGATCAGTGTGATGCCCAAAACTTGATAATTGATTCATTTTGCCTTCCATCATGTCATTAAATCTACCCGTAGCCTTCTATTATTCAAAATATCTCATCACCTTATTGTAGGTATCTTTTGTGAGATTCTGTAATCAAGAACCAAAATGTAAAGAAATTTGTAGTGGTAATTTCAAAACTCACCAGGTCAACAGTCTCATTTTTTATGTCGTCGAGTGAGATTGTTGAAGCCATTTGTGAATTGCTCTGTGTACCAAAGGCACAGAAGAGGCAAAAAACAACCTCAGCTCTGTGCAATTGGATTAGAAGGGGGTCCAAAACTCCCTAATATATAGATCAGTGAAGTGATCGTGATTATTTGCTAATAATAGTGCCTGGAATTCTGTGACATGAGCTTTCACTACATAATCAGTTTAAGAAACTCTTGGCTCGTCTCAATTTGCCAATAATAGAGTACCTCGGCGCGTCTCTGTTTTCATTCTCTTAAAATTGTCTGTATAGATGATAACATTGCACTACAATATTAGAGAATTTTAAGTGTACCAGAAAATCCACGTAGAGTAGAACACCATGTATGGCAACGACAGAGATGTTTCTTCGTAATGCTACACTGTGGCATTGTCTTTAACCAACTATGAACAACACCTATATCAGTGTTACTTTTTTTAACCCACAAAAGAGTCTACTATTATGTTATATTAGATATCCAACTGAGAGCGAGAGAATAGGAAAAATATCACACAAATAATTTGACTTTTTTTTCATAGTCGAATGAAAATAATTTTTGTGGGCCATCCAATTAGAATTGGGCGAAGTTAATCTCATCGGAAAACCTTTAATTGCTTCTGAAAATAAGTTTTTTTTAGTCATCCGTTCAAAATCAAGTAAATTACATCTCATCAAATTACAACTTTGGCCAAAGTGAAGACTTCTGCTTCTGATAAGAAAAAAAGAAGGAAAAAACAAAAAAGACGATCTTCTTCTATCTTGTCAAGAACAAAGCACATGAATAATTAAAAAAAAAAAAAAGTTAGCATTGTCCCTCAATCGGACGGGTCCTCAACCAATTGTTTCCCCAGCAAAATATATTCTGCGTTCCACTGCAGCATAATTCGATTAGAGGAATCCTGCTGAACAGGAGTGAAAACGGATCGAACAGTGTTCAAATCGTATTCATATCTGTTTAATTTTTCAGATACATAGACTCGGATATTAATAATCGGATACAGATATAAATACAAATACAAATTAGTTCGGATATGAAATATGAACCTATTTAAATTTTGTAATAAGTTTTAAATTACGAAGTATATATCTTACTAATCAAATTTCTGCATTTTTGTATCCATATATGCTTTGTAAATTCAAAATCTTATCCCCTTGATAATTCAAATATCAACTATTCGTATCTAAATATAGAAATACGAATCAATTTAGTACAGAGAACGCTCCACAAAGTTTGACAAGTCCGCTCATTTGAAATGCTACACAAATCCTAAAGCGAGACAAACAGCTCACAAACGAACCGGGTCCGGATCCCCTAAAGTAACCCAATCTTTGGGTTTTGGATCGAGACCGTCTGATTCGAATTCGTCGCTCGAGATCATCTCGGGATTCGAGTCCGTCGTCGGGATATGTGCACTCACTTCGTGGATGGATTTCCGTGGATTCTAATCGGACGGTCCCGATCTAAAATCCAAAAGTTGGGTTACTTCACTGGATCCGAATTCAAACGAACCTGTCAAGGCAATCGTTTTGGTATAGATTTTTGGTGATTATACAACTTCCACTAGGATCATATAATGCAACTTTCACTACGATCTATTGTACTACGATATGTTCTTCACTAGAGATGAAAAATGTGACTGGATGTGACTTAACAAACACATCGTCATATAGTCATGTTACGTCACGACACGTTAACAAAATTTATGTTCACATAAAATAATGTGGCTAAAATGATAGAAGATAATCATGTTATATAAATGATCACATCACATTATCAAACATGACATAACTAATTAGGGATGGAGGCAGAATTTTAATTAGTAGGAGCCAAAATACATAAATACTAAAAAAAAATTCAATGGGAGTCACACATTGAAGAGGGTAGGTCAGCTCTCGAGAGAAAGATTGGAGCATTTTTGCTAGAAGAAAAAAAAAAGAGTGGAAAACAGCCGGAATTTTTATTCATAATAATTAGAAAAAAAAATTAAAAATGAGAAAAGACTTGGAAAAATTTCAAAAATGAGAAGACAGATGTATAGTATGGCATTCCTGCGGGACGCCATATCATACCCAACCCCGGTAAAAAAAAAAATAATAAGTGGAACGCCATACGGTATGGCGTCCCACAGTAGAAATTTTTATTTTTTTATTTATGATTTAAATTTATGTGATGTTGTGTTATGTTATATTTATGCTATGTGATATTCATGTATTTTAGAATAGTTATGTTATGTTATGTTCTGATCATGTACTTTGAACTTGTTGTGTTATTTTTATGTAATTCAATTTTTTTATATTATGCCTTTAACTAATTCAAATCACTTGTTATGTGATGGTATTTTTTTAATTAATATTATATTGTGTTCAAATCCACAAGACAATATTTGATTTTAGTTTGTAGTTGCAGGCATAACATAAAAAATCTGAATTATAAAAAAATAACATAACAAATTCAAAGTACATGACCATAACATAACATAACTAAACCGAAATACATAAACATCACATAGCATAATATAACATACCACAACATCATATAAATAGAGGTGCTACTTTTACCCGATTACCCGGATCCGATCCGGAACCGATCCGGAATCGACCCGGATCCGATTAATTTGGCATCCCACTTAATTATTTTTACTTTTTTTCTGATTTTCTAAATAATATGGCGTCCCACTTAATTATTTTTTCATTTTTACTTTTTTTAGTTTTTCTAAATGACATGGCGTCCCACTTTAATTTTTTTTTTTTTTTTTTGCAGGGGCTGGGTATGGTATGGCTTCACATATCAAATATCTGTCTTCTCATTTTTGAAAATTTCCCCATATTTTTTCCCATTTTTATTTTTATTTTTTTCTATTTATCATAAATAAAAATTTCAAGAAAAAGGGAGTTCCATGTGAAGAGATACTAGTTCTCATTTTTTTGAGATAAAGTGCTAGAAGTCTCCATATTACACATATTAAATAGTTAGTTTTTCTCTTAAAAAGAATGGGGACCAAATATATAACAAATGTATTGCTAGTAACTGTATTTCGAAAGAAAAGAAAAAAAATGAAAGTCACATTTTTTTTGACATAAAATGCTAGAAGTCTCCATATTACATATTAAATAGTTAGTTTTTCTCTTAAAAAGAATGGGATCAAATATATAACAAATGCATTGCTAGTAACTGTATTTTGAAAAGCAAAACAAAATAAAAGTCAATTGACCCATCGTCGCCATTTAAATTCGCCTATCTAACAATTTATGTTTAATTATTTTTTTCAAGTTTGAGATTAGTTTAGAAAAAAATAACAACAAAACATGCTACAAAAAAAAAATATTACAAAATAAATTTTAATAAAAAATAATGTTGAAAAACATAGTTGCATAATTTGTCACGTGATTTATAGATCAATTTGTGTGACATGACCAAATCAATTTGTATGACATAACATAACTAAAATGATAGAAGATAATTATGTCGCACAAATAGACACATCATGTAATACACCACATGAGACACATGGCTTTTCCACAATGTGACGCGAAAAAATTTGTAAAAGCAGGACTAATTTCCTTCACTGTCCTTAACAAAGAAAACTGTGAGCACAGTTGACAAAAACAGCTTTATATACGACCCGTTATTTACTTCTTTTGCCCTGTCCTTCATACTGAGAAATCACTCAATGTGAGAAAATGTAAGCACTGAACCCTTCTCTTCTGGCAGTTAAATCTACTGTTTTAAATAGCATTTTAGAACAAATTTAAAATTTGATCTCACAATATCTGACACTCACTGTTATAATGGATTAAAGAAAATGACCGAATAAATGTGGATAAGACAACTCATAAAAACAAATCCAATCCATAACACTTAGACAATTTACAGACACATCTGGCTCTCAGTTTCAACAAAGCCAGTTTAAGGTGAGCCCCAACCTGGACTGACATTCATTCTGTACTCCCAATAATGGTACAGCAATATCCAAGACACATCAAACGTTTTAACAAAAACAAGATTCAAATATCTGACGACAGCGTACTTGCCAAAATTTGTGTTTATTTTAGGCACGGCAACTGAACTAAGCATGTTATACAAAATGTATAGTAAAAGATAAAACCAACAATCATATAAAGTACCATTAACAAAATTCAAATCAAAGACAAAGAAGCTATTAAACAAAGCCAAAACAAGTACAGCCAAAACATAACATAAGCATCATAATTCATAAAATTCATTCTTTAAAATTCCATCTAACTCCAAAATTTGACAAAAACAAGAAAAACTAACACAGTTGAAAAGGAGAAAAACCCCCCAAGAGCTTAGAATCCTAGCTTGGTGCGGCGCCAGTGCCTGCGCTTTGCATTGTACCTGGCATTCAAAAGGTTCATTTCAATACAAAAAATTAGAAAGCAATAATTTCATATCTAATTATCTGCTGCACATGGCATCTTTTTGACCAAACTAAAGTGCTATGAGATATAACACTCTCAGTAGAGAGTGAAAGACAGACAACTTAAAAAATGGCATCCTTAATACTTCAAAATTATTCAGTAGAAATTCATTCAAATCACCAGATATTTGACCTCATAACATTTTATATCAAGTACAAAGAGTATTACGTACTCAACAATTAATTGATTCGTGTAAATTCATTCAAATGCTCTGGAAATCAGTGAAGACACCTAATCTATTCAGAGCAAACATTTGTTTTTAAAGTAGTGGATAAATCACCGATGTCCAATTGCTATCCAGAGCAAACATAGCACGGTGCTTATAGTCCAATACAAGACAAACAAAAAACAGATATTACAACATGAGAAAGGTATCATCGAAGGGAGCCGTCATGCTACTATAGCGCATATATTCTTGGAACTCAACAATCAGACACATTATTGGTAATGTTCTCACTTCAGTAGCTACTTTTTGTAAACAACTCATAATTGATGCTGGAATGTTACCACTAGCATACAAAACGAGCTTTTTGTTCAGCAATCAAAACTCAATATGAATAATGGTGCGAACGACAATTAGCAGGTCGAGAAAGAACCACAGATTTCTCAATCTAAAGGATATTCAAACAAAAAAATAAAAACATAAAAAAAGAGGATTAGATCTGCGGTCTGACCTGATGGTGTTATCGGTACGCATGCGAATCCAGTGAGGAATGGGGCGGTTCTGCCTCATCTTCTTCGCCAGCTTCTTCTTAATCCTGAAAGTCTTGTGCGACGGCTGGGTTACATGAATCAAAACACAAACGATAAACCAAACAAGGTTAAGTCCGATCAAAAAAGTTCAAATTGTATAACTCAGCTTAAGCGAGAGAGAGGTGATACCATCTTGGCGAAAGGTTGGGCAGATCGGCGAGGGAAACCCTAAGCTAAAGAAACCGTAGCCAAAAGCACGCGAGACATTATATAGGGGTCGAGTAGATAACGGGCCCGACTAAAATTTCGTAACTATCTGAATTTTAGCCCGATTGATAAAATCTCAAGCCCAGAAAACAAATAGTGGGCTTGAGTTAATTAGATATATATTGAAGATCGATATGCTGAAAGTACGTAAGCCCGTGCTAGAATGGGCTAACGGTGATCCAAAACTTTAATATTAGAAGGAATGACGAAATTTAGAATTCCAGGTGACAAATCACAAATGTCCTCAGCTGACTTATAAACATTTTTTTTGGGTAAAATGTCCGTAGATATTATCACTAAATAAAATTATTTAGTACATTATAGAAGAGCTGCGGTATCAATAATGTATGCACCCAACAAAAAAATAAGAATTTGATATGTACCCAAATTGCATATCAGGACGTATCAGCGAATCTAAACTCACTCACCCTTATTCCATCGGAAATTTGTCTGATGTCTAGTCTATGCCATCCGATCTGCATTGTGATTCGTCCACACAAATTTAAATCTACATTACTCTAAAACTTCTTCATAGCGAATCTCAGCACAGATCGGACAACTTATAATGAACATCATCGGAACCCTTCCTTTCTCACTCTTAGAGTCAACTCTAAAAGAGGGTACGCGGAGGGAGGGGAAGAAGAAAACACTATGCGGAGGTTACGACGTCGCCAAACTGCATCTGACCGAGCGTATGCACTTGCTCCAGAAGGCGAGAATCTGAATTACATAGCATAACATAAAAAAATCTGAATTACATAAAAATAATATAACAAGTTCAAAGTACATGACCAAAGCATAGCATAACATAACCTAACATAACTAGACCGAAATACATAAACATCACATAGCATAATATAACATACACAACATCATATAAATTCAAACCATAAATTAAAAAATAAAAAAAATTGCTACAGTGGGATGCCATATCGTATGGCATCCCACTTCATTATTATTTTTTTTTACTTTTTTCTGATTTTTTGGATGATATGGCGTCCCACCTCAACTTTTTTTTTTTTGGCGGGGTTAGGGGTGGCAAAAAAGCTTGTAGCTCGTGACTCGACCGTGACTCGCACCTAACTCGCTCGCTAACAGCTGGCTCGTTACTGGACCGAGCTGTTAACGAGCCAGCTTGCCACTAGCTTGGTCCATAATTAACGAGTTCAAGCTGGGGCCAAGCTTACTCGCCAACTCGCGAGATAGCTTGGCTAAGCACTAATTTGTGAATTTGTATGAATTTGTGTGCATTTTATACTGTCCAGCTCGGTCCAACTCGATCAAAAAAGTTTGTACAATTTATTTTCTTCTTAAAACAAGATTCAACCAAACCCAGCGAGCCAGCTCGTCAGCTCGCGAGCTAGCTTGTCACGATTTCAAGCTGAGATTTTAGCTCGAATGTCCTAGGTCTAGCTCGCTCAGCTGTAGCTTGGTCCAAAATTAACAAGCTGAACTAGACCTAGCTCGAACCGAGCCAACTTGTTGTCACCCCTAGCGGGGGCTGGGTAAGGTATGGCTTCACATATCATAAATCTGTCTTCTGATTTTATAAATTTCCCCATGTTTTTCCCCATTTTTTATTTTTATTTTTTTTCTATTTATCATAAATGAAAATTTCAAGTAAAAGGGAGAGTTCCATTTGAAGAGGTACTAGTTCTCATCTTTTTTGAGATAAAATGTTAGAAGTCCCCACATTACACATATTAAATAGTTAGTTTTTCTCTTAAAAAGAATAGAGATTAAGTATATAACAAATGCATAACTACATTTTGAAAAGAAAAAAAAAATAAAAGTCAATTGACCCATCGTCTCCATTTAAATTCGACTATGTAACTATTTATGTTTAATTATTTATTTCGGGTTTGAGATTAGTTTATAAAAAAATAACAACGAAACTATGCTACAAATAAAAACTATTATAAAATACATTTTAATAAAAAAATAATGTTGAAAAACTTAGTTACATAATTTGCCACGTGATGTACAGATCAATTTGTGTGACATGATCAAATTAATTTGTGTAACATGACGTGACTAAAATGATAGAAGAAAATCACGCCGCACAAATAAACACATCATGTAATACACCAGTCACACGTGACACGTGACGTTTCCACAATGTGACGCAAAAAATTTTGTAGAAGGATGACTAATTTCCTTCACTGTCCTTAACAAAGAAAACTGTGAGCACAGTTGATAAAAACAGCTTTATATAGGATCCGTTATTTACTTCTTTTGCCCTGTCCTTCATACTAAGAAATCACTCACTGTGAGAAAATGCAAGCACTGAACCCTTCTTTTCTGGCAGGTAAATCTACTGTTTTATTAGAGCATTTTAGAACAAATTTAAAATTTGATCTCACAATATCTGACACTCACACTGTTATAATGGATTAAAGAAAATGACCGAATAAATGTGGATAGGACAACTCATAAAAACAAATCCAATCCATAACACTTAGACAATTTACAGACACATCTGGCTCTCAGTTTCAACAATGCCAGTTTAAGGTGAGCCCCAACCTGGACTGACATTCATTCTGTACTCCCTATAATGGTACAGCAATGTCAAAGACACATCAAACGTTTTAACAAAAACAAGATTCAAATATCTGACGACAGCGTACTTGCCAAAATTTGTGTTTATTTTACGCACGGCAACTGAACTAAGCATCTTATAGAAAATGTATAGTAAAAGATAAACCAACAATCATATAAAGTACCATTAACAAAATTCAAATCAAAGACAAAGATGCTTTTCTTATAACAAAGCCAAACAAGTACAGCCAAAACATAACATAAGCATCATAATTCATAAAATTAATTCTTTAAAATTCCATCTACTTCCAAAATTTGACAAAAACAAGAAAAACTAATACAGTTGGAAAGGAGAAACCCCCCCCCCAAGAGCTTAGAATCCTAGCTTGGTGCGGCGCCAGTGCCTGCGCTTTGCATTGTACCTGGCATTCAAAAGGTTCATTTCAATACAAAAAATTAGAAAGCAATGATTTCATATCTAATTATCTGCTGCACATGGCATCTTTGACCAAACTAAAGTGCTATGAGATATACACTCTCAGTAGAGAGTGAAAGACAAACAACTTAAAAAATGGCATCCTTAATACTTCAAAATTATTCAGTAGAAATTCATTCAAATGACCAGATATTTGACCTCATAACATTTTATATCAAGTACAAAGAGTATTATGTACTCAACAATTAATTGATTCGTGGAAATTCATTCAAATGCTCTGGAAATCAGTGAAGATACCTAATCTATCCAGAGCAAACATTTGTTGTTAAAGTAGTGGATAAATCACCGATTTCCAATTGCTATCCAGAGCAAACATAGCACCGTGCTTATAGTCCAATACAAGACAAACAAAAAACAGACATTACAACATGAGAAAGGTTTCATTGAAGGGAGTCCTCATGCTACTATAGCGCATATATTCTTGGAACTAAACAATCAGACACATTATTGGTAATGTTCTCACTTCAGTAGCTACTTTTTGTAAACAACTCATAATTGAAGCTGGAATGTTACCACTAGCATACAAAACGAGCTTTTTGTTCAGCAATCAAAAGTCAATATGAGTATGGCGCGAACCACAATTGATAGGTCGAGAAAGAACCACAGATTTCTCAATCTAAAGGATATTCAAACAAAAAAATAAAAACATAAAAGAAGAGGATTAGATCAGCGGTCTGACCTGATGGTGTTATCGGTACGCATGCGAATCCAGTGAGGAATGGGGCGGTTCTGCCTCATCTTCTTCGCCAGCTTCTTCTTAATCCTGAAAGTCTTGTGCGACGGCTGCGTTACATGAATCAAAACACAAGCGATAAACCAAACAAGGTTAAGTCCGATAAAAAAAGTTCAAATTGTATAACTCAGCTTAAGCGAGAGAGAGGTGATACCATCTTGGCGAAAGGTAGGGCAGATCGGCGAGAGAAACCCTAAGCTGAAATAACCCTAGCCGAAAGCACGCGAGACATTATATAGGGGTCGAGTAGATAACGGGCCCGACTAAAATTTCGTAACTATCTGAAATTTAGTCCGATTGATAAAATCTCAAGCCCAGAAAACTAGTAGTGGGCTTCAGTTAATTAGACATATATTAAAGATCGATATGCTGAAAGTACGTAAGCCCGTGCTAGAACGGGCTAACTGTGATCCAAAACTTTAATATTAGAAGGAATGACGAAATTTCGAATTCTAGGTGACAAATCCAGTGTTCTAAATAGCGCGCTATAGCGTTTTTGGACCCCAAACGCTACGCTACGACATCAAAATGCGCTATTTGCGCTACGGCCGCTATAGCGGTCCGCTACAGCGCTATTTGCGCTATACAATATGAGTTTTTTTTTTTTTTTTTTTTTAAGCAATTTATATGGGTTTTAAATTAAGATAAAAAAAATCTCAAACCGAAATTGAATTTGTTGCTACTTGCTACAAATAAATCAATTTGAAATTGGGAATAGAAATTGAAATTTGAATAGAAAAAAAGTCCAAACCGGAATTAAAATTTGAATAGAAAAAAAAAAATAGATTATGTCATGAATCATGATACTTAAGATATTTTTCATAGAAAAAATCGATAGTTTATGATATTACTATGGATATTTTGAACCGCAATTTGGACTTTGTACGGGTTCAATATGAATATTATAATTTCTTAATTACTTTGGAGTTATTTATTGTTCTATGAGACCTTAGATAATGTTGATATTTAGTACAAATATTGAATATACGAAATGTAAAAAAAAAAACGCTATTTGGAATAGCTTCCGCTATAGCGACGCTATTCGCTATAGCTTTTTTTTTAGCCTTCCCGCTACGACGCTATAAACGCTATTTAGAACCTTGGACAAATCACAAATGTCCTAGGTTAGATTCCTGGTTGTGGGCTCCTTCTATTGAAAGACCAGGGGGATTTTAGTAGGATGTGATAGTAATAAAGTTAAAATTGTTCACCATACAATTCATGTATTTTGTTAGATGTTATTTTAGAAAATAAATTAGATAATACTAAATGGCAACTAACAGTAGTATATGGTCCAGTTCTTAGAAATTTGAAACAAGCTTTATGGGATGAGCTAACACAGATATGGGATACACATATAGATCGCTCTTATGTGGAGATTTTAATGCCATTAGGAAAAAAAAATGAAAAAACAGGTCCCAATTTTGATGCACCAATTAGCAGGCAATTTAATTCCTTTGTGAATTCACACTATTTAATTGAACACAAATTACACACTAGAAAATTTACTTGGTCAAATGGACATAGGTTTGCCTTATTAGACAGAGTGTTTACTTCTCTAGCTTGGGAACAACAGTATCCCTCTAATTCTCTTCAAGATCTTAGTAGTCATGGATCTGACCATTGTCCCCTTTTAGTTCACACTTCATCTAATATACAATTAGTTCCTGATGTATTTAGATTTAACCCTCTATGGACATAACATGAAGAATTTGTAACCCTGATGCAGAAATGATGGAATGAATATCCAATTATTTTACCTGATATAGCTAAGAGTTGGAATCTAAAATTAAAACTTATTAGAAAACGAATAAAAGGATGGGCTAAAAAATTTTATGGTCAAAAAAAGAGAAAAAAATCTCAATTGAAAAGCTTGTTACATGATTTAGAACTTACAAGAGATACTAGATAACTTACCAATGTTGAGGGTGAACAATGGATTAAAATTACTCAACAATTAGAAGACATTTATAAGGAAGAAGAAGAACAATGGAAATTGAAAGCCAAACAAGACTAGTTAAAAGGTGGTGACTCTAATACTAAATATTTTCATATACTAGCTACTCATATGTCTAAGAAAAATAGAATTAATGCTTTAGAAATAGATGGTCAACTAAATTATAATCATACAGATATTAAAGCCCATGTAGTTGAATATTATAAAAACTTATTAGGAACAACTGGTATTAAATTTGCTCATCTAGATTCTGAATTTTGGGATCCAAAGGATAAACTTTTGGCAATAGAACAATGAGACTTTGAAAGACAATTTTCTTAAGAGGAATTGAAACAAGCTGTCTTTGCTTCTGAACCAAATGGCCCAGATGGTTTTACTTTCAAATTCTATCATTTTTTTTGGGATCTAGTCAAAGCAGATTTGATGATACTCACTCACTACTTTTATGAAAACTCTTTAGATCTACACAAGATTAACAAATCATGCATTTGCTTGATCTCAAAAGAAAATGATGCCACTTTAATTAAGAAATTTAGACCCATTAGTCTAGTTAATTGCAGTTTTAAGATGCTTTCCAAGTTACTTACTATTATATTAGAACAAGTCATGCCTAGGTTAATAGATAACAACCAAGCTGCCTTCATTAAAAATAGATACATATTAGATAATATGATAATTAGTCAGAAAATTATACATTATTGTCAATATCACCAACAAACAAGGTGTAGTAATCAAAGTTGACTTTGAAAAAGCATATGACAAAATCGATTGGGATTATTTGCTGGAAGTTTTAAAAAGTAGAAATTTTGGTCAAAAATGGATACAATGGATTACACATTGGTTGTACAGTTCCCAATCTTGCTTGACAATTAATGGAGAGTTAACTGAGTATTTTTATTGTAAGAGGGGGGTTAGACAAGGAGATCCCTTATCTTCTTTTCTCTATATTTTAGCTGCAGATACCTTAAGTAAAATCTTTAATAAGGGTAGAAGGGCTCAAGTTGTACAAGGGTTAGGTCCTGAGTGTATAGATAACACATCATTTACCAATTGTCACTATGCAGATGACACTATTATCTTCTTGGCTGCTCAAGAGGAGAATATTGAATCTGCATGGTGGGCCATGATGGCATTTGAGGCACTCTCTAGTATTAGAATGAATTATGACAAAACTGAAATGTATCCATTAAATATAGACACACAAACTGTTACTTATCATCACTTGTTTAGATGTCAATGGGGAGAGTTCCCAATTAAATACTTAGGTCATCCCCTTCATAATAAAAAATTAACAATTAGTGATTGGCAATTAGTGATTGGCAATTCTTACTTGATAAAATAGAAAATAGGTTACCTAGTTGGCAAAATCAACTTTTATCTATAGGAGGTAGAATTACTTTGTTAAATTCAGTCTTATCAGCAGTGCCATTGCATGCTTTATCAGTCTATAAACTTCCATTAACAATTATTAAGCGAATAGATAAAATTAGAAGAAGATTATTATGGCAAGGAACAGAAAAAAAAAGAGAAAATATGCACTAAACCTTGGGAAAAGGTCTGTATAGCCAAAACTTTTGGAGGAATGGGGGTTTGGATCTTTCTGAGATAAATATTGTCCTTTTATTAAAATGGTGGTAGAAGTTTAAAAATAGTTCTTATATTGGTACTTGGAAAACCATTATTACTTACAAATACATTGACTATAATACCCCTTACTCCCCTTTTTTTTTGGGGGGGGGTGCATTTCCAAATTAGAATTCATAGGCGATCTTAGTGTTCAATATACACCAGGGCATCAGTCACAGTGTCATTTCTGGATTGACATATGGGATAGTAACTGTAGCTTAGCAACTAGATATCCAATAGTCTATAAACAATGTAGTAATAAACATATTCTGTTAAGGGAAGTAATAAAATCACAAGTAATGATGGTTCAATTTAGAAGACCATTAGAAGGATATGATCGCATAGAATGGGCTGAAATTCTTAACATTATCACTACAATCTCTTTCACATCTCACCAGGATCAGCTCATATGGAGATGAGATCATACAGGGAAGTTCACTATTAAATCTTTGTACACATTCTTAAATTTTAGAGGGATATATTTTACCTTTGATACTAGAACTGATTTGGTGGAGCTTACCAGTACCTCCAAAGATACGAATTTTTATGTGGTTAACAGCCCATAATACTATATTAACTAAAGACAATTTAGCCATTAGAGGGCGGGTTGGGATCAATCTTGTCAATTTTGCTCATGTGATCAAACTGTAACACACTTATTTCTTACATGTTCCTTAGCCCAACAGGTATGGTTTTGGCTTGGTCAAAGTCAGAACTACATGCATACATGGGATCAATTTGAAGATATTGTCACTTTTGCTATGCAATTACCAGTCACAAAAAGATTAGGGTTCTTAGTAGTATTTAGTGTTGTTTGTTGGAATCTTTGGAAACATAGAAATGCTAGATGTTTTAATAATTGTAAGGTTAATTCTGCTAAAACTTTGATATTGCAAATTAAATCTTTGCTTTGTTATTGGTCAGGCAATTTCATGGCAGAAGTGAAGGAGGTGATTGAAGATTGGATGCTTGTGCTGGAGGATGTTATTCTCTTAGCTCACTATATGCCCATGGAGATTGTGTTGTACCAGCCACAGGAGACACAACCTCAGCCATGACGAATGTCGCATGCCAATTTTTGTATCTAGAATATAGCCTTAGCCCCATGTTGTGTGGCTTAGTTCTTGCAACTTTATCATATTTTTGGAGTTTAGCAGTAGCTTGATATTATGTTTACTTTTTGGTTTGCATGGTTATTTTGATCACCAATATCAGGTGTGCAGTCCTAAAGATACTATTTGGTAGTTCCTGTAATTATATTTTCCTATCAATGGAATGGGCTTTGCCTCTTTTAAAAAAAATCATAAATGTCCTCAACTGACTTATAAACATTTTTTTTGGGTAAAAAGTCCGTAGACACTATCACTAAATAAAATTATTTAGTACATTATAGAAGAACTGCAGTATCAATAATAACATGCATATACACACAAAAAAAAAGAATTTGATATGTACCTAAATTGCATACCGGGGCGTATCAGTGAATCTAAACTCACCCGACCTTATTCCATCGAAAATCTATCTGATGTCTAGTCTATGCCATCCGATCTGCATTGTGATTCGTCCACACAGATTTAAATCTACATTACTCTAAACTTCTTCATAGCGAATCTCAGCACATATCGGACGACTTAGAATGAACATCATCGGAACCCCTCCTTTCTCACTTTTAGAGTCAGCTCCATAAGAGGGTACGTGGAGGGAGGAGAAGAAGAAAACACTATGCGGAGGTTACGACGTCGCTAGACCGCATTTGACCGAGCGTATGCACTTGCTCCAGTAGGGGGAAATCGAAGAGGGAGCGGAGGGTACGCGCTACTGTGCGAAGAAGAAGAGATGGGAGCACTATGCTTTGTTTTAGCTAGATTTGTACCTTCGATTTGGAGTGTAAATTTACTGTGCGGAGGGTTCGCCTCCCCCATCGCCGTCCCCTTTCTTCCCTTTAATGAGAGGTTTCTCCTCCGTTGCGGAGCACACTCTTTAGATCTTTTTAAACAGTGCTATTATTTTTAAAATCTTACATTTTTTAAATAAATTTGAAAGATGTATGAAAAAAAAAATCAGAATTTTTTTAAAACGCCACTTGAGTTATTTTTCAGATTCAAAGTTTTAAATTATACCCAATTTAAGCAAGCATAATTCGCTTGATCCTACTTGGCCAACTTATTTGGCACATTACATCCCTCCTGTATCCTACAGGAATCCTATGAACCCAACCAATCCCCTCTTTCAAACAACATGTGCATATATATATTCTCCGACACTGTTCAATTCACGCGTTGCGGAGGAAAAATTAGGCAGCCTAGAAACCATTTTAACTAAATTAACGAAGTTTAGGCTACAAGCCAACTGTCAACCGTGCACGACAGAGCAAGGCTTGCTGTATAACTTTATATATACCATGCATTCAACGGTGATAACGATTGGATTTTTAGCACATTATCAGCTTTCTTCATTTTTTCCTTCATTCTCGCTCTCTCCTCAGTACGAGACTCGTGCTACATGCCAATTTACACATTTTTCAAAAGTTCTATGTTTCTTGTGTGAATAATCTACCTTTATAACAATATTTTTTTCTTACTGATCAAGGCCCGTCTCTGTCATTGGTTACAGCTCTGAGTTACAAATTTGTTGATTTGTCACTTCTGTTACAAGAATTAATTAAGAACTCGTGATAATTACCGGGCAACCAAAATGTGAATACTCAGTTATTCAAATTGCTTATTCTATGTAAGATCACATTATAGTAGACGCTTCCTTGCTGTATAACTTGTAGAAATGGAGAATTGATGGGTACAGTTTTGAAGATGTGGAGTGCCGTGCTATTTATCGACGGCGCTCGTTAGACTTTTAGGATAAAAATTTCACATACCGATAAAAATACAGTACACATTTCGATGTATTCCCATCCGATAAATCTGTCTTGACAATTTAGTAAGTAATTTACAGCGCTTTTCAGGATCCTGATCCCACAACAGGAATATAATTAATGGCCGGCAAATCCGAAAACGGACTGAAAGAGATTTGGATTCGACAATCCACATGACTGGTACCATAACATGAGTAGTTGAGTACCAATCACGATCTCTGGGTTCACTTGGAGGAGTCAATTTGTATCCCCTAAAGTGCGGATCAGAGATGGTGACCAAAGACTCTCTTACACCTAAATAACAAAGGAACTGCCCCATATATATCTACTGGTAAATTAATTAATTGTTGTTTATCAAAGACATTGACATTAACGATATTTTTCTTCATAATTATTTGTCTATTGGGATCCAATGCATGCAAGGTTGAGAACAACGCGCATTCCCAATTTTGACCAAATTAAGTGGAGATTTACCTAGAGCAGTATTTTATGGATAGAAATCTACCCTGAGAGGGACATGCCAACATTCTCTATTTTTTTTTAATTATATAAAAATGAAGGAATATAAATTATTGCTCTAGCTAGGTATAGAATACACAAATATCCAAGATAAGTGCAATTTTTTTAATAACATGTATTAAAAATAGAAGAAAAACAACAAAGAAAGAAAAAATAAAAATGCACACACTGTAATCTGTAAAGCAGTGGGCAGAGTACATGCATAACCCAAGGAGGAACACAAGCTGCTCCAAGATACTCATCACATGGCTAGGGGATGGATGATGTCGCTGTATAGTCAGATGCCTCCGGATAGCATGTATATATCATATATACAAGATCTACCTTATGATTCTCTGCTTATATTTAAATGGACTTGGGCTTGGTGGTATACTGCCACTGGTATGGTGAAAGATACAATAAAGGTAGGGCCTTTTGTCTTCCTTTACACAATTTACCGGACAAATTTTTAAATGTTTAGCTTAAATTCTCATACAATTTCTTACAAGACTTGTCAATATTTGTTCAGATTCAAATTAAACAATTTAGATAGTATATCATAATTGAGTCCTTAATTAAGACATGGATAGGGATGAGATGTCTTCCCTTGGAAGAATTGTAATGCATAGAACAGCATGGGCTGGGGTCCGCAAATTTTCCAGTGTGAGGTGCACCTTTTTGAGAGGCGTGCATTCAGCAAAGTTTAGATAAAGATCAGGGATTCGTTGAAATGCATTTAACATCAGGTGTGATGCTAACATGCCATGAATCATTGCCCATATCCTTCATGTGGGGTGAGTTGATGTGTACAAAACCGGGAAAGTGATCTCATCAATTTAATTATCAAGTAACCGCCATTGTTTCAATGGTATTGGTGTTCGGGCTGTTATTCATTGTTAAATATACTAGGATTATTTTCTGAATTTTGTTCTGAAAAATATTTATTAAATCAAATGGTAATTTTTTTAAATCAAACAATTTTGTATACAAAATCATTTTTTATTTAAAAAAAAAAACACGATTAATCATGCTACTATTCATTGAGGATCACAAAAAAAAAAAATCAATATTGTTTTAGGAGTTATATTATATTTTAGATATATGAAGCACATATTTTCTTATACGAAAAGAGAAAAATACAATACAAGAGTCATACAATAAAAAATAAACAAAATACTAAACAAGACAAATAAAAATATAGACAGTGTAGCATAGGTAAAAGATTTAGATATTTATTATTCGTTATGCAATATCATAAAAACAAGGGTCTATCTTTTCATATTCAATATATTAGATTTTTTTTGAAGTAAAGGTTGGAGGTCAAGTTATTTAACTATTTTATATTCACAGGAAATTTTTTTATTCAAATTTTGAACTTGCGACTTTCTACACTAAAAGTATTGTCTTTACCACTAGACCAAAGTTTGATTCTCAAAATCAATTAAAACTCTAACCACTAAAAAGAATAATGTAGTACGTAGAATTTGAACTAAATTTATCTCACAACCACATGAGCAACAGTCCATCAGATTTAAAATGTACAAACCGGTACATATCATATCAAATTAATTACATGGCTAATGATCGTTTAAGAGAAATCTTTTGATGCAATATCTGAGTTGTCCAATGCAGATTGGATGGACCAAATATAAAAGATGAATTCTCTTTGTTTTATGAAAAAAATTCACCATATCATATCTACTAAAATTTGAACTTCTAGCTTCCTATTTGAACTATTAATTAGATCAGGTCCAACTTTGATCTTGATGTATTTTTAATAGGATATAATCCGGGTATATATATGTTGGGATATAAGGCGAAATTTTCAAATTTATTCTTTAAAGCGATGACAAAACAATCTTTATTCCATTACAAACACACAACATTTCACTAATAATGTATATACAGACTCAAATTTTGGTGGATTATGATTAAAACTTACTGAATATCCAGATTGAGAATCTATGTGGAAGATCATGTTTCAAATTCGGATGAAAAATTTCTTGTGAATATTAAATAATTTAATGGCTTGATATCCAACCTTAAAAAATTGAATATTCATCATGTCAATTTTAAAAAAAAATTCCCTTGATCTCTCTTGTTTTCCCTTGTAAAAATTCAAGTTGAATGCTTGTTTAATTTTTGTAAAGATAAGAAAGTAATTGAATAAGCTTAAGATAATAATTGGAGTATCAATTCATTAATGATTGCTTTGATGTTCTTACGACAAAGTCAAGAATCTTTTATATAGACTAGGGTTCTGGCTAAGTTTCACAATTCTATATCTGAATCTAATGCTATGTTATTTAGGCATCAATTCTTAATAATTGATTATATTTATTTGTACTAAATTATTAGGAAGGCTAGCTCGTGCAAAAAGACAATGAAGAAAGCCATCAGGCTGAGCCTAGGCTCTCTTGATTTAATTTGAATTTTCTTTGCCTCTCACAAATAAATTATACTAAATTACCAATTCTGCATCAAACGCAATAAAATAATTAAACCATGCGGGAAGAAGCATTAACAAAGAAAAAATTAATTGACCTTTTCATGTTAGATGTGGCACGCTCACGACATAGTTATACGACATAGTAACTAATTAGAAATCGGGAATAATTTGACAGTGTATATAATTCATGATTTTTGTATAAAATAAGAATAATTTTTATTTTTGAAGGGTAAAATGATAACTTGTTATTTTACGATTTTGATTGATAAAAAAAATATTTACATTAAAGTTTAAATTATTTACATCACAATAAGATAAAATTAATATAAAACTCTATTTCTAATTGTACTTCTCAGTCAAATCTGTGTGATCGTGTCAAGTCTACCTGATTCAATCTACATTTTCAAATCAAGATCTGGATCGACAACTCACCTACACTTCTTACGCATTGAAACTTCTCGTAAACATCTTAATCTGACCTCAAGGCCAACAACCCTCTCGCCACGTGCATAAAATCTCCTCTAGCTGTGCATATAGGATTGGAGTTCGCACTTTATAAACACTTAAACAGACTGTCCCCAACTCTATGGGAAATAAATCTACTGTTATTCCAAAGGAATAACAGGACCCTGTTATTCTGATCTCAGTCATTAACCTTTGACAAGATTCAGTCACGGAAAATTGTTTTCCTTGAGATTCACGCATGAAAAACTTTGAACGGTTGTGATGGGAATAACAGGTCCTGTGATCCCTTTGGAATAACAGCAGATTTATAGAGTTGACAACACTCTCTCAGGCAGATCCGACAAGACCTTCCTTCCGTCGATCTCTCTCTCCCTAAGAGATCGAAGCCCCCTAAAATCCCCCCAAAATCCTGAATCTGCTACAGCCAACTCCTCCCCCGTGCAGCCAGACCCTCTGTCCTACTCTGCTGCAAGGGGGAAATATCATAACATGAGCATAATTAACAAATTATTATTTTTATATAATGTAAAGAACATGAGTATAATTAACAAATTCGTGATTTGATATTTTTAAAAAGCAATTTTTTTTCCAAATAATTCAAATATAGTTGGATATTATTCATCAAATTAAATTTGCAAACTGTTTATTTAATTCAATTATAGATGGAGAAATCATTTGTAAAATCGACCAACATCCATTTAATTCGTCGATTTTCTTGAAGAGAAGTGCTTAATATATAATACAATTATCTAAAGATATTGGAATGGAAGGGGATATGTTGCTGATTTTATTCATAACTGATTTTATTTTTAAAGGATTGTTAATATCCAACATTAAATAGAAAATAACACAAATAATTACATTTTTTTAGTATTTATAAAAATGCCAAATCGTCGAAATTTTCGGCGGTCCACTTTCTTTCATAACCGCTAGAATTCCTAGAGGTCCAGAAAAAAAGTGAATCGCCGAGATTCCTAGCGGCCCTGTTTTTTTTTTAATTGAGGTATGGTGCTTACTTCCTCTCGGTTTATATTAAATCTATCATTCCTTGATCAGAACATGATATGATACACAGTTAGTGATAGATTGTGTTCTTTCAATGTTTTAAGTTTCTTATTCGGAGGAAAATCGGCCGGAGAAAACAAACTCAAAGGCAAGGGCCCGGTTTTTTTAATACGCACATTCAATTTAAAATCCGAATGTATCTGTCTAAAATAGTTCAATCTGAGAGGGGACTAACTTTAACCAAACTTTGATTGGTCATAACTTTACGTAGGAAACTCTGTTTTGAGCGTTCGACTATTTTTCGAAAAGCTTGGGAGGAGGAGATATGAATTTTGAAGTTTCGTTTAGGGTCTCAAAATTGCAATTGAAATTTATGAATAATAACGGTAAGTTATAAAATTGATCTCAATAGAAAAATAAATGTTATATTTATAATAAAAATAGACAAAATATTTTTTTGCAATAAAAAAAGAAACTTGTACTTATAAAATATTTTGTTGCATAAACAATCTAAATTGTATTTGATCAATAGACAATTTTCTCAGTACTCGTGAACATAGTAACAAATGAATAATTCGGGTTCGGTTCGGCAGGGTCAAAAATTCGTGATTCCGGAATAATTCGGGTATAATTCGGGAATAATTCGGAATTACAATACGACATCTCAGTGCATATTTAATTTATTACCGATGATTTACTATACAATATACTGCTTGTTTTTTGCCATAGAAGATCAAATAGTCAAAAAGTATATAATGGGAAATGTGCTGTGCTCACATGGGTGCTTGACTGCCTGGGAAAAACGCGTAGACTGTACTGTGCCTGGGGAATTACTGTGCGTGCGAGAATTTAAAATTTTTTTCTGAAAAAAACTTGAAAAAAACGCGTATTATTCGTAAAATTCGTTAAATTCGCGTTTTATTCGATCAAAAGTTCGGTCAACGAATAATACGCCATTCGGTTCGGAAACACCCCAAAAATGTTTTATTCGCGAATTAAACGTGAATAAAACGCGTATCTTATCACTGCGCTCGTGAACCGAGAGGAAGTAAGCACTAGATCTCAATTTTCAAAAAAAAAAAAAAACGTCAAAAATTTTGGCGGTCCACATTTTTTCTAGACTGCCATGAATCTTGTGTTATTTTCTTTTTAATGTTGGATATTTATAAAAATAATCGGCGTTTTCTTTATGAAAAATGAGTCAATTTGTATCAACCGACATTATGTGCACTTCCGAGCATTATTCAACTAAGTGCCAAAATTTATTATGATTTGCTATATTCCTAGATAATTTGCATCTTAAATTTAATAAAATTGCTTACTCCATCTTATTTCTATTTTTCATTTTATTTGATAACTTAAGTTATAGTTTAAATTAATTCAGTGAAAGATAGAATAAATGAAAAATGATTTTTTTTTTTATCTATAACAGTGAAAAAGTGGATCCTACAAGTGAAGTATACGTTAAGTAAGTTAATATGTCTGTAAATGTGGTTTAAACTTATTCGGTCACAATTCCACCTTATTTCTTGTCTTAATTAAGACATTTCAGCCCAAAAAAACCCAATCCTAATTTTTTAGATTTATATCTCCACTAAGTGTACCTAATTAAAATCATGTATCAAAAAATTTGTACAATTGAAGATCAGCAGCAGGCTGCTAGCCTGAGCCAAACTTTCCACATGGCAAACAGTGCACGCAGCCATCAAAAACCAAGGGAGCATGAGATTGTTTCCCTTTTCTCTAGGAAGTCGCATATGCTTGGGTTTCCCCTCTTTGAACAACATGTCATGGGTGGGGATCTCGCACATACCCCGCACATGTATTGCATGCATGCCTCCAAACCTTTTGTCACAGACCTTCTAACCACAACACTACCTGCCAAATGGGACTTGAGGGCTTAATTCATTGCACGGTCAAGCCCAAACAGAACCCAACCTCTGCTATCAATTCTCCTCTCCATTTCAATCTCAACTAAATAGAATCGTACTAGTGGTGTTGGTTCCATTCAGGAGCGGAGCTACTTTAAAGAATTTTTAAATGATATCAATTGATTATCATTTATTTTGTTTAAAAAATTATATTTAGTTTTTATTTTGTACATAGTTTAGAGTAAAATACTATAATCAATGTAAAATTTAACTCTATTTGTAGCAAGAAATTTTATATACTCGACTCTATTTATATTTGATCTCTATTGTCTGAAGTCTGGCTCCGCTCCTAATTATTACAACAATAGGCTGAAATAACACTATGACTGCAGCAATGTTTTCGAGCATATATGTGGTCAAGATGAGATTTAACGTCTGAAAAACGCTGGGACTGTAGCAATGGTCCCAAAAACCTGCACAGAATGGAATTGTACCATTGGTGCAGTTCAATATATTTTTTGAGAAAAAAAACAATAACAATCTTTTCCTATAAATTATTTTTTCATTTAAAAAGAAAAAAAGATGTAAACTCATTGTTTTTTGTCTCTTCTTAATGAAACCAATTTATTGCTTCATCAAAATGTCAATTTTTTTTAGTACAAGTCGGTAGCACAACTTCAAGTTAAACTTTAATTCTATTTTTGTTGAAATTTTGTTTTGAATCTATACAATGGAGAACTATATGGTTGTAATTATATACCATACCTGAGGAAAAATCACTGGAGATGTATCATGTTTTATAAACTGGAGAGAGAAGGGGTACTGTGCTCATTTACTTATTAATAGTTTAATACCTTGCTGTACATTTCCCAAGGAAATGACGAGAAGGTTCAGCCCAAACATGTTCGGGTTCGTTGAATTTTGTTTTAAAAGCTCGTCGTTTGAAACTGAAAAGGGATGTGCTATTGTTGTCCACACATACCATCGATTAATCAATGCTTATACCAGATACCTTGTTTTCCTACTTTTTTTATTGAAGAATAGAAAATTTAGCAAACTTACATTACATGGGTGGACATCGTTTTAGGCAAAGAAATATGAAAGAGTATATGTGTGTATATATATTCACGCTTCAATTTGGAGTCCAAGGACTCTTTTCATTTGGTCTTGGACGATGTTGAGCATGTCCTCTGGACAGCGGCAGCAATTTGCAATGCGATCTAGTGATAATGTGATGTCACACCACTAGTGGTGCATCACTGTGGATAGCTGGATGGATCTCACAATTCTAATAAGGAAAATAATTTAACCCACGCCAAATATCACCTAAACAATTATTCTATGAGGAAAACTAGTTTATAATTTAGTAGCAAAGAAGATCCTCTCTGTATAAAAGATTTAGGTTCGAAATTCGGATAGAAATTTTTTTTGTTAGTAGTATTAAATAGTCAGGTGGTTTAACCTCTAACCTTTATTCAAAAAAAAAATCCAAAAAATTTGTTCGACAACAAAATTTTCTTTTATATATACATATGTATAGAAAGGTAGAGAGGTCTTGTCTACCAATTTTCATTTAATTATCCACAAAAGACTCCTTATTGGATTTCGAACTCATAGTCTCCACATCAGAAGACACATGTCTTTATTCTTTCAAACATTGATTTCTTGACGATGATCAAGACCACCTCCTTTAGTTTTTTTTTTTTGTCCGAAATCTTAAATCTTGTCTAGATCTTAAGGCACTTCTACTCCTGAATTAAGTCTCCTTTTAGTTTTTATCTACTGATTAAGCCTCTTTAAGACAATCAAACATAATCTTCCTTAAAGTAGATTAAAATTTAATCCTACCTTTGTTGTAGATTAAATTTTTAAGTTTTAAAATATTGTCAATTTTAATTATGATTTTGAGTTTTGCATTTGTGTTTTTATTTAAGATTTTTTTTATGTGATATTTCATATCTTCAAAGTTTTTTGTATGTAAAATATGAAACATTAAATTGATAGATGAAAAAATATATATCTAAAATAGTTAAAACTCCATTTGATGTTCAATAGTATTTATATGTGTACGAAAAAATAGAACACGTACCATATATAGCAAAATCCTATTATTTTAGATTTGTACTATGGTTTCTTACGATATCTAGTTTCTTGTTTGCCTAAAATATCCCACTTAATTTGAATTAAAAAAATAATATAATTTTCAATGAATAATAATAAAATATTAATCACCTACTACACATAATCTTTTCGGCTGATACTAAAATTTCGGATCTTAGAACCGCGAACTTAATTAGTACAGTGGCACAAGCCTTCGTCTCTTTTCAAAGAGAGATAAATTTAATTCTCGAAAATAACATTTAAAAGGTGATGAGATGCACCGAAACTTTTTAATAAAAAAATTCCATATCTCAATTTTTTAAGATTCAAATAGCCGATTCAAGTTGTTTAATAGGTTTACTTATCAACAAATCAAAGTTCTATTTTCAGGAGTTTATTTATTATTATTTTCATGAAAAAAATCATTCCTATTAGACCTTTTTTTTTAATTCTGACTTCCTCTTTCAACAATACAGTGAAAAGACTTTACCAAATATAAAATTTAATTCACTATAATATTTTGATACGGATTGAATTGGACGGACAATCGGCCTTTTAAATCTTAAAAATTCAGATTTAGAGTTGTAACTTTGGTCAATATTCACTACTATGCATAAAATTGCAGACTTATTCTAATCATAAATCATAATGCAATAATTTGAACTGAATTTGGTCCATGAACAGCCGTTTGATTCTTCTTAAAATTATATTAATTGGTTTGTTTAATTTGCATGTTGTTGTGGAAGAAAACCCATTAATTTGTTGGGTTAGATGATTTGAATTTTATTAAACAGACCAAATCCGAAAAGTCTGTGCAAATCCAATAAATGAGAAGTCTGAATATATACACATAATCGATTAATTTTATTAAAAAAAAAACTGCGTGCCGTGTTGAGGTTTTGTGTTTTATAACGAACATTTTAAATTTCATGTTACGTCGCTATAAAAGTTTGGCCCAAAAATTCAGTAGCTTTGTCCATAACTTATTTTATAAATAGGAGCGTCTAACAATTTTACAGTCCTTCGATTTCATTTCTTCACGTCCGCTCATCAGCTAACTATTTCAATGCTACGGTGCTACGCGTAGCATAGAGGTTCTCCGTGCTACGGCTTAATATTTGAGTTTTCAAAATTCTAACGGTCAATCCGAACCGTTCAACACGATCTCCATATGCATATGTACTTGCAAACTAAATTTTACATTTTTTTAGAATTTTTTTACTATTTTTTTAGATAGGTAGAAAATAGTAAAAAAATTCTAAGAAATGTAAAATTTAGTTTGCCAGTACATATTCATATGGAGATCGTGTTGAACGGTTCGAATCGACTGTTAGAATTTTGAAAACTCAAATATTGAGCCGTAGTACAGAGTCCCTCTATGTTACGCGTAGCATATTAACCAGATTTTGTATGTGTGTGTGTGTGTGTGTATGTATGTATATGTGTATTTGTATGTGTATGTGTATGTGTATATATGTATATGTATATATATAAAATGAGGAGGGTTCCAATACCTCGTGCCTTTCATATCTTATCATACCTCATATTTTATATCTTCATTTTCAAAGTCCAATCCGTCGATCAGAACTGCTCAATATGTTATCCATACTAAAATATGCTTGGGATGAAATTTTATAATTTTTGAAAAAAAAAAATTACTATTTTTTAGATAGACAGAAAATCATTGTTTTGAACGGTCCAAATACAGTGATTTTGTACCTATCTTAAAAAATAGTAAAAAATTTGCAAAAATTATAAAATTTCATCCCCAAGCATATTTTAGTATGGATATCATGTTGAGCGGTTCGGATCGACGGATTAGACTTTGAAAACGGAGATATATAATATGAAGTATGATGAGGTATGAAAAACATGAGGTATTGGAACCCTCCATTGGCTAATATATCATTGTTGGTATAGAGAAGTTCATTATACCAAATGGGTTTTTGTGATTTCGAAGTCCAAATAATTGATTTGAAGTACTCAACGTGTTCTCCATATTAAAATGTGCTTGGAGACTAAATTTATATTTTTGAACAAATTTTACTATTTTTTTCGGATTTTTGAAAATCCCAGTTTTCAGACTTTTTTTTTTTTTACCATATTAAACAGTGATATTCAAAAATCTAGAAAAATAGTAAGAAATTTCCAAAAAAAATGTAAATTTTGGTCTCTAAGTACATTTTAATATAGGAAACACGTTGAGCACTTCAAATCAATTATTTGGACTTTGAAATCACAAAATTCACTTGATATAACAAACTACTCTATACCAACATTGGTATATTAGCCAACTTCTCTCTACACACACATGTACGTACATATATACACACATACACATATACATATATGAGGAGGGTTCAAATATCTCATGCCTTTCATACCTCATCATACCTCATGTCCAATTTGTCGATCCGAACCGCTCAATGATATCCATACTAAAAATGCTGGGGATGAAATTTTATAATTTTTGGAAATTTTTTACTATTTTTTTAGATAGGCAGAAAATCACTGTTTTTGAACGGTCCAAATACAGTGATTTTGTACCTATATTAAAAAATAGTAAAAAATTTGCAACAATTATAAACCTCCATCCCCAAGCATATTTTAGTATGGATATCATGTTGAGCGGTTCGGATTAGCAGTTTAGACTTTGAAAACGGAGATATACAATATAAAGTATGATGAGGTATGAAAGACATGAGGTATTGGAACCCTCCTCATATAAAATTTCCAAAAATTATAAAATGTGTGTGTAAAAAAATTTCAAAAATTATAAAATTTCATCCCCAAGCATATTTTAGTATAGACATCATATTGAGCGGTTCGGATCGACGGATTGGACTTTGAAAATGAAGATATAAAATATGAGTTATGATGAGGTATGAAAGGCATGAGGTATTGGAACCCTCCTCATATGTGTGTGTGTGTGTGTGTGTATGCACGCGCCCGTTCGGCAAGAGTAGAACAGAGGAATAGAGTAAAAAAGAAGTTTTATTTCCGTCAAATAAGAATAAATGAGTGAAATTGAGGAATTGAGAAAAAGTAGAATTAGATTTGAACTTTTGCAGTCAAACCCTTATTTTTTACATTTTGATCCCTCATCTATTCCTCTATGAACTAATTATCTATTTCATGGGAAAGGTGGAATAGGGGAATCGGCATTTTTCAAGAGATATATTTGGCTTGTTTACCAATATCCTTCCACTCTTCTACTAACATCAACCGAACATGACCGAAATAGTGAGGAATTGAAACCTATTCTAAATTTCACTTTTCCTCACTTTTCCTCTATTCTAATGATTTGCCAAACGGGTCCTTAGTGATTGAGTAGAACTAGGATGTTCTTAAGTTCACTAAACTCTTTTGTGAACTCAACTCTAAAATTTGATCGGTTAGTTTCAAACAACGAATTCAAACCGTTGAAATCTATTTACCTTACGAGTGATGCGTCTATATACAAAAATTTTAAACTTTCGGACTAATTTAATATAAAGCCAAGCGGTCAAACTCAGAAGGTTTATAAATTAATTTTAATGTATTTATTTTTTAAAATATTTTTTTACCGCTTGAGTCTATACAAAATTAGTTCAAAAATTTAAAATTTTCATATTTAAATGTACCACTCGAGATAGATGAATTTTAATAATTTAAATTCGTTATTTGAAATTAATTTAATAGATTTTAGAGTTAGATTCAGAGGGAGGAACTGGATAATCTTCAAAAAAACACCTCAGTTGATCTACTCGTAGTTTCCTACACAGCAGAAAAAAATAAAATTTGTGTTATTGTCAACACGACAACACCTGTGTGGGATCCACATGCTCAATCCGTGTCTACATCCAATGTTCTTATCTTGATTAATCGTACATGAGTATTTATATTTTTTTTTTAATACTCTCTAAAAAATTATACGTTTTAACTTAAATTGTCTGATGTTTCCAATCATAGAGTCGGGTATTTATATTTTTAAAATCAAGTGTTCAAAATATTTTGGAGTTTTTGCGAATAAATACAAATTATTAATTTTTATAAAATCAAGTGTTTATATTTTCATTCTCAGATGTTAATATTTGAAGAATCAAGTATTCAAAATTATTATGCTTTTATCCACATTGTCAAATGTTAATATTTATGATGTAAAATGTTTATATATTCTTGTTTATATCTATTGTCATGATCAAACACATTACAAAAAAGTAAGGTTAAATATTAATGCAAATAATTAACTTTTTATCTAGTGGCAAAGTCACATTCTCTGATGTAGGAAGTTATGTGTTCAAAATTCGATAAAGAAATTCTTTGTTGTAATATTTAATATTTAATATATATTTGAATAAAAAATATTATTTTTCTATTAAAGTAATTTGGATGTTTTTATGGGTGATTCACAAACTAATGTTGTTTCTCTGTGCAACACTCTTTAAACTATAAAGATCAGGTAAATGACTCGGAGCTAGTAGATCCGATTAGCATTCGATCTACTTTAGATTTGATGAGCTTCAGAATCGTCGAATCAGCTTTAAGATTCATATGTTCTGCTTTAATATTCATGCATGCTCACATTGTTTTTTATACGCATAGATCTTAAAGTGAATCAGATAGTCCTTGAGCCTATCAAATTTAAAAGTATATCTGATTTACATCGGACCTACTTCGTTCTTCAAGTAAATATGTAGAACGCATAATCCACTGGTTGTCTTTTTTTCACAGACATTATTACAAATAATTTTACACATATCATCAATATCAATATCTAGTATCTTATAAAATAATCATCTTATATTTCTTTTCAAGTCCGTATCGATCTCATCTCCTTGTATATTTTGAGTCAAGTTAACAATATTTGAACCGTCTAATTGATATATGCAGTTCTAACGAATATAAGTTAATTTTCATTATTCCAAACAAATAGTTCAAATACTGTCTTTCTGATTAAGATATTTGAAGGTGATCATAAGTCCAATTTGTAAGTATCTCATCATGAGATGCCGGTGATCAGTGATTATTCTCTATTATTTTTATGCTAATTAATTGTGCTAGTTCAAAGAATCCAGCTCAATGATTATTCTAATCCAACCCTTTCCAATCAGACTAATTTAATGACCATCTTACAAATCTTTGTCACATTAATGAGCAACTTCTCGGATGCTTGCTTAACCGTGAAAACAGATTTAAACGCGGGTTAGCATTTTGACCGCGTTATATTAAATTCCAAATTCAAATCAAATGGTTCTCACTTCTCAATTCTCTTTCTCGCCTCGTACACGGAGCACAAAACATTCTGGCTTTGCTTCTCTTCCCACTGCTGCCGACTACTGTTGCTTAGCCGCATTGCATTGTCTTGTCGTGTATTTGTATTAGATTTTCACCGCTATCACATTTTACAGTTGGAAAATAAATAAAGAAATATAATAAACTTTCATTTCCAGTGTCCAGACAATCAGCTACAGAGTAGTCAACAAGACCGTTCCAGTGGGGCCCCAAATTTTTTTTCTCATGCCAGGGTTGGCCCAGGGAAATCTCCAATGGAATACAGATACAGACATACAGTCTGATGACTCTGATCTACGGCCCATCCATGGGTTCCACCCCAAATTTCATATAATATATATTTTTTTAATTAGTACTACCAACACAGTATAAATTGCTTACCTCCTCTTCCCCTGCTCTCACAGAGTCACAGTCCCAAGTCTTAGTTAGTCCCTTCTTTCCATCTGCTCTATAAACATTTCTCATTCAAACAAGCACAAATCAATCTCTCTTCTTTCCCTCTCTCTGTTTCATGGTGAAGCCGCAGCAACGGTACCGTGGCGTACGGCAACGCCATTGGGGCTCATGGGTCTCTGAAATCCGCCACCCTCTCCTGTAACATTCCCTTTCTTTTTTTTATTGATATGTTTCTTATTGATATATTATATATGCCAGATGATCAATCAATCAATTTGCAAAACTTATGCATGCATGGTTGATTAACATTTTTTTTTTTTCAGAAAGACGAGAATATGGTTGGGAACATTTGAGACAGCCGAGGATGCGGCTCGGGCATATGACGAGGCCGCTCGTATAATGTGTGGTCCAAGAGCAAGAACAAACTTTGTGTATGATCCAAACATGCCTCCTTCGGCAAACTGCACCTACTTGTCGGCTGCCCTGACTGCAAAATTGCACCGATTCAATATGACCTCTGCACAAGTAACCGCACAACCGGTGCAACGGAGTAATGCGGCAAGTCCCACACGGCCTGTGGCAGCCGTACCGACCATGGTTGTAAAACAGGAAAGTTGTGTGGGAGAAGTTGGGTATAGTTATCTTGAGGAGGATCATGTTGAACAGATGATAGAAGAATTGCTAGATTCCAATTTTTCAATGGAGTTATGCTGCAATTGATGATGAAGATTTAGACCATTTTGAGTGTTCTCATATTGGGATATATTTAGTTTGCAGAAAGCTTCTATTTCTCTCCATTTCACACTTGCATGGAGCAAGAAATTTGCCTCTTGAATATATCAACAGTAGCATATCTTGGAAAATTCAATGATGAGTTTGCTTGATAGATTGAGCATTTCTCACATAACAAGCAGCGTCATTATTGGATTTTTCCTTGACGCTATATACTGACATTTTCAGAGGATTTCTCAGCTATAACTACAACTATGTATAGTATATTATATAGCAGCTAGATTTATTATTACATCACCATAGATTGAGGATTTTGTCTTATTACCAGTTAAAGCATGTAAGGAAGGAAAAAGCTGTTGATGGAATCTTTGCCTATTTCACAGGCTAGTCCATTGAATCCTCAAACGGGCCAACATTAGTTTAGATTTTCCTTCTTTTATTATTTAATTTGTAATTCTGTGCCGCAGAAGTGTGTTTTTAATTCACCATGGGCTTATAGTAATAAATAGCTAAGCTAATAATATGTCTCTGACAAAATTTGTTGTTCAACTTTTGAAATAGCATTTCAAACATCTATCATACAGCTTTCTTTCTGTCTCCTGGAATATAAACAAAGAATCAATAATGCAATAATTAGTTGACGATGGAATTGAATGAGAAAAGTACTAAACCAGGATCCTGTCTTAGATGTGGTATGAAAGGAAATACACGTAATGTCTGCTCGAGGAGGGAGAGGGGGGGTGGTGGTGGGGGGCGGTCCTTCATTGCATCTATTGAGATGAGTGAAAGGGTAAAGGAAAGGAAAGGGATATTTGGGAATAATTCATGATGGCATGTGCGCTCACATGACAAGCTATCAAATGGCCAGTATGTTGGCAGATGTTGAAATTTGTAGAGAGTACTGAATACTGATGATGTTTGTCAAAATTCCCAACTGCTTTTTCACTTCTTTATTCATTGCTTGCAGAAACCTCGCCGCTGATCTTTTGTTCATGTTTCGATATTAACATTGGTGTTTTGACTTTACGGAGCACACGAGTCACGTATCTTTTATTTTAATTACAAGAGCATCTACATTCCAGCAACTCAAATGAGTTTCTAAATAACTGTTAATCTCTTTTTAGAAATTAAGGTTTCTAAAATTTCTAACTCTCACATTCTAAAATTAATTTTAGAGTTTTAATTTGAGCCTATCATTTGGTCAGCATAGAGTTTATAAACAATTTCTTAATAAGAAACTTTACTGCATAGTTTCTAAATAATAAACTCTCTCACATTCCTAAAACTGAATTATAAACTGCCACATCAGATTAGAAACTCTAATAGTATTAGGACATTAGATGCTCTAATGTTCATGTGTTGCATGAAGTAAAATCAGCACTGTCCATAACTACATTTCTTTTTCGGTTTCCTGTTCTCCCGTGGTAAATATCCTCCGACCTCCTAGCTCAAGTTATTTGAAAAATTGGTGCGGCCCAATTCAATAGAGGCTTTTGTGTTTTCTTTTAAGGGCCAGGCAGTGTGAAGTGGGTCAAACTGGGTCGGAATGATTCAGAGGCTGAAGGCAGTCTTACAATGGTGGCTATTACAGTGTATCATACTATCATCTACGGTACCTTTTCCAGCTTGAGCGGTTGGAATTGGGTGTATATTTAAACATAGAGGCCTCCTTTTGATATTTGTATCACAACTAAAGAACGGTCTGAATTTAGTAACTAGATGTGCGGTACCGGAGGTGATTATCATTGACAGTACTATTTGGACTTCATGCAGCACATAAGTCATATGTTTTTTTTTTTAATTTTAATATATGTGTGTTGTACGAAGTTAAAATAGCATTGTCAATATCTTTACTCATATAGTAGGTCTTTCGAGGATTTATTTGACATTTTATTTTTTGGAAAATGCTAGCTGATGGTACCAATAAGATTTGCATGTTATATTTGGAAAAAAATTACCCGTAGAAATTATTAGAGAAAATTTCTAGTGTACCCATACAAACTTTTGAAATAGCTAATATCCCATCAAAACACTATAATAGCTGCTATCCCCATTAAAATTAAACATTTTTTCTTCTTTCCCCATTTAATTATTTAACTTTTAATTTAATTATTTTTAAAATTATATTGACAAATATGCCCTTTGTTTTGAAATGGACAGTTCCTGGTCGTCTCCTTTACTGTACCTCACGCCTAATATTTCTCTCAGATATCTTCGTGTCTCTCTTGCTTTCATGGGCGGAGCCGATACTGGACTACTGGACTTTAGAAAACAGTTTGGACCATGGCATTCCAGTTGCCTATTGCCTATCCATAACTTGGTCATGACATCGGTGCTTTCAATGGAGCTAAGAGAAGAGAAAGAGGCAAAGACTGAGAAGATCAAAAGGGATCCTTCAGATGTCACCATTTGAGAAAGCTCTCGCCTTACCAACCAATCTTGTCTTCTGAGGTATATCATTTTAGTTACAAGCATTTTTTTGGTTGGATAAGTGCTTATGTTAGTGGTTTTGGCATTTTGAGTTGCATATGAGGTGTTTGATCATTATCCTCTTAGAATGCACATCTTGTTTTGTGACTGGTACAACTGTTGTGATATATGACAACTAAAAAGGATTTAAAATCGTGTTGGTATGTACTGTCCCAACCTGTAAGCCTGTAAGTTGTGTGGAGGTTGAGAATTGGAAACAAGGAACCATATCTTGTACCACTATAGCTATTCAAGATGTGTCTGACGAGATCTAATGCACCAGCATAACATCCAGATCAAAACTAAACCGTTTATTTGGTTTAATATAATTTTTGTGTAATATTGTGAGATTAAAATGAAATATACTAGAACCTTTGCTTATTCGGTTACCATTTAACCACATTTTTTTAAACCAAACAAATTTGAGATACTCGTACCAAAATAACTGAGCCAATTGAGCATCATTAATTTAATATTTAATGTTCTTTGAAATAGTTTGTATGCCATCAAATATACGAGTCCTCCTTTCTCCACCTTCACGAACTAAGATTTCTTAGGTTGTTCAGGTGGTATACTAAATTATTTGTAACATTGCACAATGTGCTTTCTTTTTTTTTCTTTTTTTTTATGTGTACTTCTTTATGCAATTTTTTTTTTAGTAAGAGGGGGTCAGTTTGAAGGCCATTTTTTTATCCATAGAAATTATTAAATTCAGACGTATGAAAATAGAAAGAGTATCTCATTTCTAATAAATATAGAAATATCTGATCCATTGAGTCTGATTCAAAATATATGGATCGGACTGAATGGTCCATATCAAACGGTTCCCACCAGCGCCTAATTTTGTTGGAAACGAGGCACTCTTTTTATTTCCGTACGTCTGAATTTAATAATTTCTATAAATAAAAAAATTTCCTGTTTGAATGCCATAAGCAAGTTCGATCGCCACTGTGCTAGTTCAATCAGGAAAAATAAGATAAAAATAAAAGATTCACAGTTAATAAACTACTCAAAAAAAAAAAATTCTATTTTGATTCAGTGGGGATGCGAATCAGTTATTATTTTGTAAAATTTTGTATATTTGTCTTTTCATGGACTTAGTTTCGACAATGGTATCAATCTAACTCTCTACAACATTAGTTTGTCTTTTGAGATGGATCTTTAACTCAAATATTTGGACAAAGTCCCTGAATCTTCAGGGATGATGGTTTGAATCCATCAGGATCCTTATATAATACGAAATTTGAATTATAAAATTTTATAAACAAATCCATATACTTCTTTAGCATTAAGGAAAAAAGTTCAAACATCACATAATTCATACTAGTAGGTACAAGAAGCTAGGTTGGTACGAATAGGTACAAGAGTTAAACAAGCGGCAAAAGAGCTCTAGAATGATACCCAAGCATCAAACTGAGTTAGAATTCAACAATATGCTCAAGATTGCATCAAAGTCAAGTTTCATACTATAATTAAGTACCTCACTTGAGTGGTACAATAAATCACCTTTTACATTGAACTTCTAATTAACAAACTAAAATCTTTGCTTGACTGTAACTCAAGAACTTAAATGAAAACTTTTGTACTCTATTGTAAATGTCCTTGTACATAAAAAATATTGTTATATTTTAAAATGTCAAATAACTTTCAATTCAAAACACAAAAGAGAATTGGATAAAGTAGAATGCTAAATATTTTCTTTTTGAAGTAGCTTGAAGATAGATGCTAGGTAGACACTCTCTTCTTGGTTGCAGTATTAACTTTGCTTATAAATCAACAAAAAAACACAAATTAGAGTAATTATTAATATCAATGACAACAGATACATAATCACAATTCCCAGTTACCTCCTGTAATTTCAGCATTTTATGAAAGAACAACTGAGAGATAAAATGTCATGTCTTATTTTATAGAGACATATAACATAACTCTCATTTTCCTTTTTTGTTGAAAGTCTGCTTTGACGGACTAACTTTTTAAGGTTTCTAGTACACTAACTTTTTAAGGCACATAAAATGTCATGTGGTAATTTTTTTTTTTCATTGAAAAAACTTACTAATATCCCTTACAATAAATCAACTACTAATATTACAGTCTAAACATATAATCAAAGATTACAATCTAAACAGATACCGAGAAGGATTACAACCTATAAAAAAAATTAAACCAAAGACTAGTAGCATAACAACATGTGAATTGTGTAAAAACTTAGACAGCTAGTTCATGTATCGTTGAAAATATTGCGACTTCCAAACCTGGATTGTCGTAGATAATCAAATCAGATAAGTGCAGAAGTTCGCAAACTAATCAAATCAATAAGTATCCAAAATCGTGAGGAGTCTAGAGAATGTCGGAGTTGTCGCCATTACTGTACCCACCTTTGTTCCCTCCATCCTGCCAAAAAATTAAACAAATAAATATAGGCAAAATCGATCTGATCTCTCAATCTAATTTCGACAACTGTACGATCAGACCTTCAATTAGTTCAAACGACATCAAAATCACAAAACCTGGACGATCAAGATGTCAATATCAAATTCAAGCTCAATCGCTCCAGCTTTGAATTTCTCTATTTCACTGAGAGTTTTACCCACGAGGGAGGGAGAACTAAGGCTGTAAAAGAATTGGGGTTGAGAGAAACACACGTGGGAGAATTTTTGGTCTGAAAGTACAAGGAAGAACAATTAGTAATAATGGACGCCTCCAGTTTAAAATTCAAGGATATATTGGTCAGTTTAGATTTTAAAATAATTATATAAAATATTAAATAATTTAAAGGGGATAAAAATAAGGATGTTAATTTTGATGGGATATTGGATATTATAGTGTTTTGATGGGATATTGACTATTTCAAAAGTTTGCATGGGTGCACTGGAAATTTTTCCAAATTATTAAAATCAGACATACAAAAATAGAAAGAGTGCCTCGTTTTCAACAAATATAGAAAGATCTGGTTCATTGAGTCCGATCCAAATATTATAGACCGGACTCAATAATTCAGATCCATATTTTTTTTTAGTTTGGATCCGGACTGTCCGATTAGAAAAGAATCAAGCTCTGGTCCACAGATGATCTCAGAAAAGCATAATATTTGAATCTGGACCATTGAACCAGATCCGTATATTTGGATCGGACTCAATGAGTCATATCTTTCTATATTTGTTGGAAATAAGACATTCTTTATATTTCCGTATGTCTGGATTTAATAATTTCTATCAATAAAAAAATTTCCTTATATTTGAGTGTCGCAACTTTTTATTATAAGCACAAGATATTGGCGAATTCAGGAATAATTTATAATAATGACAGAAAAGAAAAAACAATGTTGAAGTAAGTTGTATCAATTTATTCGTTGTGAACAGTGTGTATGTCAAAATTATTCCTTTTGGTCCACATCAAACCATCAAAGGATCATTCAAAGCACAAAATCTTGGCCCCTCTTGTCACAAGGTCTTGATCGATGGTTATCATATCATTGATTTTGTTCCTCTGAAAAGATGATGGTCCTTTAAACATAGCAAACATAATGAACTGTAGGTCTCTGACCATATGTCATTTCAAGTATTGCTTAAAAATAAGTGGGAATGTATTAACGTTAGTTGAAATATGTGGATTTAGTAAAGCTAAGCTAACGAATGGTGATAAGTCTAGCGCAGACGATGATAGATTTTGTTTTTTTAAGGAGAGATGCATGTTAATTCTCGTAAGAAATATTTAAAAAGAAATAAATATCAAAGTTGACTCAAGTTTTTTTTTCAAAAAAAAATAAAAGAAAGAAAGAAAGCCAAGCTAACAAAAATTAAATAATAATGGCATAAACGACCCATGCCAAGAGTACAAGTAAATCCAATTATTCATCATTTCAACTCTTAATTTGTACTACTACCAAAATGTCTTTTATGTAAAACTAAATAATTATCTCCATTATTATATTAAGCACGTATATATCTTAATCTCGCTAACAGTTGTGATTAAAAGATAAAATTTCAGATTAAATATTAGTCTAGCTACCAATCAAATAATCTTTTTTATATTTATACATCTTTTTTATATTTTTTTTCTACATATAGAAGTCTAAATTTATTTAGATACGTACTCGCTGTTACATTGTACGGGCATGATACTAGAAGAGGATTATATTCACTCTTTGGTCTCTCAATTCATTCCATATGCGTGGCATCATCATATATATTCATTCTGATTTTGCATGCCCAACTGAGAAGGATTATTTTTTACAGCAGAGTCGCATGAAATCTCAAATTGTGTTACATGTGATTCCCTCATATTTGTCTATTCTAATTCTCATTATTCCTGATTTGAAATTATTTTCTGACATGTCCATCAAGCATAACAATAATTGAAATTTATAAGCAATTTTAACAATATATGTAATATTACATAATAATATTTACTTACTTTTGTTATCAATATATTGGTCTTTTTTTTAAAAAAAATTAGATGTACCATGAAATATTATAATTAGTGTTACATGAAATCTCTAGCTGATCTCTAGCGACTCCCGAGTTATAAAAGAAGAAAAATTTTATTCTATGACATGATTAACGCTAAGGCACAAGACACCTCTTTCCCCTCTCTCTGATTTCGGGTCCTGCACACATGGACTTGTATGCGGCAACTTTGTCGCAGCACCATTGCATTTCAGTTCGTTTCATATCTGCATAGCTAAGGTGGGCCATTCACTCTATATTAGATTTTAAACCAATCAATTTTAATATTATTTATGTATATTGTTGAATAATTATTTTTTATTGATTTTTTTATAAAAAAATATCATTTTTTATGAGAGTTTTTTTTTATAATATATCTTCGTTATAGCGTATAGGCACGATACT
Source organism: Carex kokanica (assembly GCA_025461125.1). Lineage (NCBI taxonomy): Eukaryota > Viridiplantae > Streptophyta > Magnoliopsida > Poales > Cyperaceae > Carex > Carex kokanica. The sequence continues at coordinate 1,199,042 of JAJGRX010001461.1, forward strand.
ATTAATTTTCTTAATCATTTTCTTTTCCCTTCCAGCATTTAATGTAAGCCTTATTTATAAGCAAATATTTTTATATAAGAAGAGGGACCGGATTACACCGTTTTTGGTGACATCAAATTACATCGTCTATTTTCAAAATTTTCAAAGTCCAAACAGTCGATCCAAACCGTTCAATATGATGGATATATTAAAATGTGCTTGCAGATCAAATTTTACATTTTTTTGATTTTTTTTACTATTTATTAAGTACTTTACCAAATTGTTGTTTTCAAATCATTGAATTTTTGTACCCATCTTAATAAATAGTTAAAAAATTCAAAAAAATGTAAAATTTGATCTGCAAGCGCATTTTAATATATCCATCATATTGAACGGTTACGATCGACTGTTTGGACTTTGAAAATGGACGATGTCATTCGATGTCACCAAAAAACGATGTAATCTGATCCCTCCTCTTTGTATAAAGATTTACATAATTCTTCCACGATTTACCATATCTGTTCCGTTCGCCAATGAAAAACCTTCATGTCTTTCATTTTCTATTTTTTTTTAATTAGTGCGATGAGAATTGAACATTTAAAGTGAGCCACTAAAAATAGACAAGCTGATAATTTGTGTTATTATTTATGTTATTGTTGGACATCTTCAGATAAAAATTATCATAGACAAGCTGATAATTTGTATTATTATTTCTGGCATTGTTGGACATCTTCAGATAAAAATTATCATAGACAAGCTGATAATTTGTATTATTATTTTGGCACTGTTGGACATCTTTAGATAAAAATTATCATACAGAGTGTCGAATGCAATGTATATATTTTATTTTTGATTGAGAGAGTTGTAGACCAAACTATCTAACACTCTTTTTAAATATTTGTTATTATAATAAAAAGCTTCTTATATCTGAATTTCGAATCCATAACTTCTTACATAAAAAAAATATGTGTATTTGTCAT